>CM053592.1:191025775-191073929 GCA_028646515.1 Pseudochirops corinnae | reverse complement strand
AAAATCTTGTGGAAATGAATGATGCAAACTATAATAAAATTAAAAAAAAAAAGAAAAATGCAAATTAAAACAACTCTGAGGTACCACCTCATACCTCTCAGATTGGCTAATATGACGAAAAAGGAAAATGATAAATGTTGGAGAAGATGTGGGAAAATTGGAACACTAATGCATTGTTGGTGAAGTTGTGAACTGATTCAACTGTTCTGGAGAGCAATTTGGAACTATGCCTAAAGGGGTATAAAACTGTGCTTTCCTTTTGACCCAGCAATACCACTTCTAGTTCTGTATTCCAAAGATATCATGAAAATAGGAAAAGGCCACATATACAAATATATTTCTAGCAGCTCTTTTTTGGTGGCCAAGAATTGGAAACTGAGGGGATGCCCATCAATTAGGGAATGGCTGAACAAATGGTGGTACATGAATGTAATGGAATACTACGTCATATAAGAAATGATGAGCACTTTTCTTTTGTTGTTTTGTTTTGTTTCTTCTTTTCTCATGGTTCTTATTATTTATAATAAAGAAATGATGAGCAGGCAGATTTCAGAAAAACCTGAAAAGATTTATATGAACTGAGGCTGAGTGAAGTGAGCAGAACCAGGAGAACATTGTACAAAGTAACAGAATACTGTGAGATAATCAACTTTGATAGACTTACTTCTCAGAAATACAATGATCTAAGACAATTCCAAAAGACTCATGATGGAAAATGCTGTCCACATCCAAAGAAAGAACTTGGAGTCTGAATGCAGATCAAAGCAGACTATTTTCTTTCTTTCTTTCTTTTTCTTTTTCTTTTTTTTGTGGTTTTCCCCTTTTGTTCTGATTCTTCTTTCACAATGTTTAATATGAATGTATGTGTATAGTCTATATCTGATTGACGTATCTTGGGGAGAGGGAAGGGGAGGGAGGGAAAAAAATTGAAACTAAAAATCTTATAAAAGTGAATGTTGAAAACTACCTTTACATGTAATTGGAAAAAATAAAATACTATTAAGTGGGAAAAGATAATTTTTTTAAAAAGTATTTAAGCTCCAGCTTCAGTATTTGACCTTCCATATAAATTGCCTGAATTGATTTCTTTCTTTAATTCTCCTTTGCTTTCTGTCATTAAATGGTATCATCTACATATCTGAGATTTTTTATATTTTTCCTGGCAACCTTCATTTTGGCTTTTGATTCATCTAGCATAGCATTTCACATGAGGTACTCTGCATATGAGTAAACTCAATAAAGTGACAATATACAGCTTTGTTGTACTCCTTTTCCAATCTTAAACCAATATACAGCTTTGTTGCACTCCTTTTCCAATCTTAAACCAATCATTTGTTCCATGCTGAGTTCTAACTATTCTTCTTGGCACACATACAGGTCCTCAGGAGACAAATAAGATGTTCTGGTAGTCCCATCTCTTTGAGAACCTGCCATTTATCATGATCCACACAGTCAAAGGCTTTAGTGTAGTCAATGAAGCAGAAGTAGATGTTTTTTTCTGGTACTCCCTTGCTTTCTCCATAATCCTGGGAATGTTGGTAATTTGGTCTCTAGTTCCTCTACCTCTTTGAAAACCAGCCTGCTCTTCTGACAATTCTTGGTTCACATATTGCTGAAACCTAGCTTGCAGAATCTTAAGCATAACCTTGCTGGCATGTAAAATAATCAAAATTGTTTGGTAATTTGAGCATTTTTTGGCATTGCTTGTCTTTAGGATTGGGATGTAAATTGATCTTTTCCAATCCAGTGGCCACCAATGAGTTTTCCATATTGGATGCATGTTGAGAGCAACACTTTAACATTACTTTAACATCATTTTCTTTTTTTAGGACTTTAAGTAGCTCAAATGGAATTCCTTTACCTCTACTAGTGTTATTGTTAGCAATGCTTCCTAAGGTCCACTTGACTTCATTCTCTAGGATGTCTGCCTCGGGATCAGTCACCACACCATTGTGGTTATCGGTGATGGGAAGATCCTTCTCATATAGTTCTTTTGTGTGTTCTTGCCACCTCTTCTTGATCTCTTCTGTTTCTATTAAGTTTCTACCGTTTTTGTCTTTTATCATGCCTATGTTTGCAAGAAACATCCCCTTGATGTTTCTAATGTTCTTGAAGAGATCTCTTGTCCTTCCCATTCTGTGGTTTTCTTCAGTTCTTTACATTGATCATTTAAGAAAACTTTCTTATCTCTCCTTGCTATTTTCTGGAATTCTGCATTCAAATGGGGATATCTTCTCCTTCCCCTTCTCTTCTTTCCTCAGCTATTTGCATAGCCTCATCAGACTGCCATTTTGCTTTCTTGTTCTTCTTTTTCTTTGGAATTTTTTTTTATTGCTGCCTCCTATACAATACTGCAAATCTCTGTCCATGGTTCTTTAGGCACTTTATGTATCAGATCTGATTTCTTAAAACTATCTGTCAACTCCACTTCATATCCATAAGGGACAGTATTTAGGTCATACCTATATGGTCTAGAGGTTTTTCCTATTTTCCATTTAAGTCTGAATTTTGCAATAAGAAGCTTGTAATCTGAGCAACAGTCAGCTCTTGAACTTATTTCAACTAACTTGTTTTGACTGCTCTACCTTTGGCTGTGAAGTATATTATTGATCTGATTTCTGTATTGACCACCTGGTGATGTCCATGTGTAGAGTTGCCTTTTGAGTTGTTGAAGAAAGGTGTTTCCTCTGACCAGTGAGTTATCTGGGCAAAACTCTGTTAGCCTCTGCCAGGCTTCATTTTATTATATTACAAGGTCAAACTTTCCTGTTACTCCAATTATCTTTTGATTTTCCACTTCAGCATTCCAATCCCCTAATATGAAGGTGTCACTGGGGGGGGGGGGTGTGTGTGTGTGTGTTGTGGAGGGTGTTATTTCTAGAAGATATTGTAGGTCTTCATAAAATCAATCACCTTTGGCCTCTTCAGCATCAATGTTGGAACATAGACTTATGTTACTGTGAGACTGAACAGTTTGCCTTGGATTCAAGCCTATTCTGTCATTTTTGAGATTCTACCCTAGTCTGCTTTTCTCACCCTCATATTGACTATGATGGCTACTGTGTGGGGTTTTTCCCCTCAGGGATTCTTGCCCACAGTAGTAGGTGATCATCTGAGTTAGATTTACCCATGCATTTATTCCCACCCATTTAAGATCACTGACGTCCAAGAGGTTAATGTTGAATCTTTCTGTCTCCCGCCTGACCACATCTAGCTTACCTTGGTTTGTAGTTCTGACCTTCCAGGTTCCTATGCGTTGGACTTTCCTTTCTTCACCAGATACATCCAGAGCTGAGCCTCCCTTCGGTTTTGGCCCAGCCAGTCCCACTATTACCTGTCCATCTTGGGTGACCCTGCGTGGCATAGTTCATAGTTTCATAAAACTCCACAAGTCCCTCTGTCCTGACCAGGCAGTGATCCTGAGGGGAAATGAGAGAGGTGTGTGCCTCTAGGTGGCCTCTGTGATCACTTCCAGCTCAAAATGTATTATCCTATAAGGTGATACTTAAGCCTGGCCTTGAATGACGTTGAAGACTTAAAATATTTTAAATTCTAAACTTATTAACTATTGTCAGAAGCAAACATTCAGACACACAAACAATTGAAACTAACACAACCATACATGAAACCATTGGAGCTTCAGGACTTCTGCTGATAAAAGGGGGATGTCTTGGAGGAAGGGAGGGAGGGGCTGGAGATGCTCAAGGAAGGTGAAGGAAAGGTGAAAGTCCTTGAGACATTGGGGAGACCCTCAGGGCATCTTAGCTTCTGGCAAGGGACTGATTTCAGCAGACTTGGTGGAAAAGATCTATCTACCTGTCTGTTGTTGTGGTCCCATCTGACTCTCGGTGACCCCATTGGGGGTTTTCTTGGCAAAGACTGGAGGGGTTTGGCATTTCCTTCTCTAGCTCATTTGACAGATGAGGAAACTGAGGCAAACAGGGTGAAGTGACTTGCCCAGGGTCAGGAAACTAGTAAGTGTCTGAGACCATATTTGAACTCACAAAGAGGAATCCTCCAGACTCCAGGCCCAGCACTATCCACTGTGGCACCACCTAGCTGCCACATCTATCTATATGATCTATTTATTTTCCTAGCTATACAGCTATCTATGTCTGTCTATTTGTCTACCTGTCTGTCTGTCAATCATTCATCCTACAATGAATTGCAATTTGTAGAACTGATGGTTGAATCCTCTGATGTAATATCAGGCAACAGGATTTCTCAGATGGGGGAAACAAGGCTGGAGGATGGGCCCAAGGTTTTTGCTCTAAGCTTGGAACTGGGAGGAGCCCAGTCTAGGCACTTGGCTCCTGAGTGGGGAAAGGGGTGACTTAAGGGCCTCAACTCAAGGCTGGGGCAAGAGGAGGGACCAGAATCTCTCAGCTCCACACATGGAAAGAAGGGAGGGGAACAATCTAGGCCCTTGACCTCCACTGTAGGGGAATTACAAGAACTAGGATCTCTCAGCCTGAATTTGGAAAACGGCAGGATCAAGGGCTTAGTTCCAGGCTGCAGAGAGCTGGGAGAGGATCGGACTTTCAGTACAAAGCTCGGGATGGAGTTAGGGGGCACGAGAGAGGCCCATTCACAGTTCTTGTCCCTGTGCCCTTGGCACCAGGGTATGGTGCCTTGCTCAAGAAGGAGCTCCTAAAATGCTTGTGGGCTAGGGTTGGGCTGGGTCCTTCAGTGGCAGCCTGGGAGCACTGGAGAGACCAGGGTTTATTGATCCAAAGCTAAGGGGATTTAGGTGGGAGGAATCTGGATTTCTCGTCTCCAGGTTCAAGAGCTATTGGGAATTAGGATTGTGGTTCCAGGCTAGGGATATCTGGAGAAGACTAGAATGTCTTAGCTCCAAGCACTACATGGTCTCTGAGTCCCCTTTCAGACCTAAATCTAGGGACCTGAGAGCCTGGGAATTGAAACTTGGAATGGAGGGGCTAGGGTCTCTCAGGCACAGCTGGTGGGGCTTGTGGGAATTTGGTCTCTCATCTCCAGATGCAGGAATTTAGGACACAGAGGATTAGGGTCTTTCCTGCTCAGAGAGATTTGGATCCGGATAACAAGGTTTCTCAGGCCCAAACTGGGAAGGACAAGTGCAGAGTAGAGAGAGGCCTCTTGGCTATAGGCTTGGATGGAGGCACCAGAATCTGAAACTTAGGGATTGGGAGAGGCCAGGATTTCTCAGATTCAAGCTAGGAATGGTGTGTTTGGGGGGTGGGGGACAGTGGGCATCTGCACCAGAGATCTTCTGTTCCAGCCCAAGGGAATTGGGGAAACCAGGAGCTCCCAGCTTCAGGTTGGGAGATAGGGGAGACTAGGGACCTCTGGATATGTCAAGTTAAAGGTGATGGTATTGGGGGCCCAGGGTGTTTCTGCTCTAACCTGAGAGATTGGGGTTTTAGGGATCCCAGTTCCAGCCTGAATTCTGGGTGACTCTGCTTCAGGCCTGAGTACTGGGGGTCTCTGGGCTCTCCCAGTTCTAACCTGGGGGAATGGGGGGGGGGGGGGGGCCTCTGGCTGTCTCGGGTCCAGGCAGCGGGGTTAGAGAGCCTCAGACGTGTTTCAGGCTCATCAGAAGCTCAGAGAGAACCGGACCCGAAGGACAACAGGAGGCAGAAGCCACCCTGGCCCTGGTCCTGGCCTTGGCCATGGCCCTCCGGCTCCGTAGCCCGAGCTGCCTGGGCTGGGAGGGGTGGGAGGGGACGGGGCGGCCGCTGGCAGCCGGTGGGCTCGCTCGGGCTCGGGTCCCTCCCCCTGGCTCAGGCTCAGGAATCTGTGTCGTGTCCGGGGCGGGCTGGGGGGCGGGGGGCAGCCGCTTCCTGGGGCCGCTTGTCCAGGGAGCGGAGCCTCGCCAAGCTCACAGGCTCAGAGCAGCCCGGAGCCCCGGGTGCCGCGGGGGGTGGGCTCGGGTCGCTCCAGCATCAAGTAAGTGTTGCGAGCCCGGGGGGGCTGGGAGCTGGGACGCCAGAGCCTCCACTGAGCGGAAACTGCCGACTCAGCGAAATGGCCGAGGGGCGGGGGGAGGGGAGAGTTGGAAAGTTTGGGGAGGTCTCCGAGGAGAAGCCTGAGACCCCGCTCTCTTGGCCCTGGCCAGGAGCCCCCAGCCTGCGGGAGGAGGGCACAATGATCCGGGAGCTTGGGGCTGGGGGACTGAGGAGTGAGGCTAGTCCCACTTCCCCTGGGGGAGCTGGAGTGTGGGCTGACTACAGGGGTCCTGTGCCTTCAGCTGCAAGGCAGAAGGCTGAGGTCCAAAGGGAGACATGGCAGTGGGGGACCAAGGAGGTCAGCCACTCTTCCTTTGGGTGAGCCTGGGGCCTGATGGGGGAGGGGGCACACAGAACAGCTGGGTCCCGTGGGAGGGGGGAGGAGAACAGCCTGGATCCAATGGGAAAAGGGGGGGGGGCAAATAACAGTCTCGGTCTTCTGGGTAGTGGTGAGGGGCGGAACAGCTGGGTTCTGTGGGGAGAGTTGGGAGGCAGAAAGCTGGTCTTCTCCAAAGACCTGGTGGAGGAAACCCTGCTCCAAAGGAAGAACTGGAGGGTAGGGGGGAACTAGGAATAAGAACCTCTATTACTCCACCCTTCTGAGCAAAGGTTAGGGGCAGGATAAATCAGGGTTCTGTGGGAAGAACCTCGTGGGGCATTGAGGGCTGGGGGGGGGGGGGTGGAGAGGAGGCACAAAAAATGCCTGGTGCTTGAAGAGGAAACCAGGACTGAAAGGGAGGGCTGGGTCAGGGGGTAGGAAAGTCAGGTCCCCCACATGCAGAAGGATAGCTGGGGCCAGGGAAAGCAAGATGTCTGGGGCCTGGGAAGAGTGAGGGCTGGTGGATGTGGGCATGAGACTGGCCATGCTTCCCTCGGGAGAGCTGGGCTGGCTGTCTGGGGCTTGGGGCTGAGGTAGTGTGGGTGGGATACAGGGTGGCTTCCTAGCAGATGGGGCAGGACCAAGCAAGGCTCAGCGCTTCTGAGGAGCCAGATCCAGGTGATGCTGAGGCAGGCTTTCCTTCCTTGGTCCTAGGATGCTCCCTCTTGTCTCCTTTCTCCGAGGGCAGCTGTTATTGCTGCTGTTTCTTCTGGGCACTGCATCTCCTCAGGACCCTGAAGAGCCGGACAGCTACATGGTGGGAGCCCTGGAACTGGACAGGCCAGAGGTGGAGGGGAGGGGAGAGATGGGGAAAAGCAGGAGGAAACTGAGGGGGCTGGTTAGGGGAGGCAGAGAAAAGAAGAAAGCACAGGGGTCTTGAGAGGAGGCTGGAGGAAGGGGTAGAAACAGGAGCACAGGCAGGGTTTGGGGAAGATCCTCACAATCTCCCAGCCGAGTCCAAAGGTGCTAAGTGGTGGGCATGGTGTCAAAGACCTGGGTTCAAATCTTGCCTCTGACACTGGTTTTATGACCCTGGGCAAGTCTCTCCACCTCTCTGTGTCTAACACCCACACCTGATCCAGAGTTCTTGGGAGACTCCAGTGAGATAGTCTTTGCCATCCACTTCAAAGACCTGAGAGCTAGAGCCCCACCCCCAGCCCTCTCCCTAAACCCACTGACCAAAGCTTCCCCCCCAGAATCAGAGCTTTGGAGCCTGACTTTGCTTCCTTCCTGCTACTCTAGGAGTGTACGGATGGCTATGAGTGGGACACAGAGAGTCAGCACTGTAAGGGTGAGTATGAGGGCTCCCCCTGTGTGGAGAGGATGGAGGGCATGCTTCCAAAATGAAGGCTCTGACACTGGCCAATGAAGGAGGCTTGGACATCATAGAGTGCAGCCTCTGCATTACTCTGCAGTAAACTCAAGAGGGCAGTGACTTGCCTAGGTCCCAAAGGTTAGCACTAAGTGGCCAGTTGGGATTGGAACTGTTTCTCACTCTTTCTTTCTTGGTTCCCTTTTCTATGAGAGGGAGCTGATGAGAAGGCTGAGCCAGAAATCACTGCAGAGGTCTGGGGAGCTTGAGATGAGAGTGCCCAAGCCTTAATTTGATGGGCTGTAGAGTTACCAGAAGACCTTAACCTACAAGATCCAGGGTCTCCCAATGCATCCTGGGCCATCTCCAGTCCTGATGAATATTTGGCCATTGGACCCAGATGGCTCTGGAGGAGAAAGGGAGGCTGGTGACCTTGCACAGCCCTCCCTCCCTCAAATCAAAGTCAACTACAAGTCACGTCATCATTTCCCTGATGCCATGGTCCAGAATCTGAGAGGTGGAGTGAGGAGTCCCAGGCTCATAGGCTCTAAGTCTCCCCTGGTCAGCCATAGCAAGCCCCTTTGACTCCTCTGAGCCTGTTTCTTTATCTGTAAAAGGTGACTGCTAATACTACCGACCCTGTGGGTCCTTGTGAAAGCAAGCATCATAGAATTAATCCTCGTCCAGCAATCTTTTATTAAACACATCTAGGCCCTGGGGATAAAAGACCAAACCGAACCAGAAGAGTCCCTGCCCTCAGGGAGTTTATATTCTAATGACCAACACGGGAGTAAGTAGTTTCATATAGAGATGCCATATTCAGAAGGAAAGTCAGTGGGGGACTAAGTAAATCTAAATGATCTAAGTATAAGGTACATGAAAGTATCACCCATGTATCTCTGAAGCATTTAGGAGTGATACAAAGTAACTCCTGGGGAAGCTTCTGTAGAAGGTGGCTCTTGGGCTCTGCTTTGAAGGGAGCTTGGAGTTCTAAGAGCCAGGAACAGCTCCTACCCAGTCACAGAAGGGGAGATGGAGCCCTGAGTTTGGGGGACATCAGCTAGATTACTTTGACTCAAGGGGAAAGATCATGAAGGAGAATAATAGTGAATGAGACTGGAGAGGTAGCTGGGAACCAGACTGCAGAGCATTTTCTGTTTTATCCTAGGGGCATGAGGGAACCATTGAATATTTTTGAGCGGGGGAGTGACTGTCCTTTAGAAACATCACTTTTGGCATCTGTGTGAAGGATGGGTTAGCAGGGGAAAAACTGGAATTGGAGAGGTCAATTAGGTGGCAAGACTTGAAATAAGTGTGACTGTGTTGAGGGGAGATAAGGGGGGACAGATGGGAGATGTTGCAGATGGGGAGATTGACCAGATTTGTTAGTTGAAGGAAAGGGAAGGAAATTTGCAAAAGTGAGACTGGAAGGATGATGACAGCCTCAACAGACTGAAAGAAGTTTGGAGGAGGGATGAGTTTGGGGGAAAATCTGAGCTCCATTTTGGATGTGTTGGTTTCAGGAATTTGATGGGACGCCCAGGAGTCCATTTCCTGCAGTCAGTATAAGGGGGACGTGGAGCTTAAGAGATGGATGAAGCCTAGTCTTCTGCTCACTTGGGCCCAGGGCCAGGTCAGCACTTTCTGGTCTGTCATGGCTTCACCCCAAAGCCTGCTGATTTCTCAGAGATTTACAGGCCAGACTGGCCCTGGCCCTTCTGTCCCAGGCTGTTTTGGGGTCCTGGAGAATGTCTTATCCCAGGCAGTCTCTGAAAGACTCTAGCCATTTTTGCCAGTCGGGCTTCCCTGGTCCTGGAGGAGCCTATACCAGGCCAAGCTGAGTCACAACTAAGCATTGATACCCATCCCCTCTTCCTGGGGTCATAGACCTCTCTAAACATGAGCTCATTACTTGGGGTGGGGATGGTCAGTGGGGAATAGGTGGAGCTATTTCTAGGATACAGGGTACTTGTGAACAGGCTTGGAGTTCAATGCTTTGGTGGGGGGTCCTTTCCTGTAGCCCTGAGTCAATACTCTGGCCTGAGTCAGTACTCAGGAAGGCAGGCAGTGGGAGAGGCAGAGGCAGTCTTCAGCCTGGAGCACCTATGCAGAAATACAATCCCCAGGATCACCAACTCTCCCCCTTTGGGCCTGGTAGGAAGAGCCCTGAGCCAGAAGCCCAGAGAAACTGGGAAAGTCCATTGTCTTCCCTGTGCCTCAGTCTCTCCAGCTGTGAGATGGAGGGGAGTGGACTTGATTTCTCCAGGGTCTCTTCTAAATCTGATCCCTGTGTTCACTTCCTAACTGAGTGACCTTAGCACAAATTGCTACACCTGTGGGAATCATAGATTCTCCCATTCTAACCCTCTTCTGTTCCCTCCCAGAGGATGGACATCTCTTGGCATGATCCTTCTAGAGTGGTTAGAGTGTGCCCCCCCCCAAGTTCCTGGTTCTCTTTGGCTGGAGCTCTCTGAGCTGCCCCTCTTGCCCAGCAATCTCCCCATGTTACTCTGCCCACAGATGTAAATGAGTGTGAGACTATCCCTGATGCGTGTAAGGGGGAGATGAAGTGTATCAACCACTACGGGGGCTACCTGTGCCTGCCTCGCTCAGCTGCTGTCATCAATGATGTCCACTCAGAGGGGGGCCCCCCTCCCTGGCCAAGGCCTCCCAGGCCTCCAGCCCCTGGTCCATCTCGCCCCAATCCTTGCCTACAGGGCTATGAGCCCGATGAACAGGACAACTGTGTGGGTAAGCTGAGGGGGAAGAAACAATCCTGGGGGTGGGGGGGTGGGGAGGGCTGTTCTCATGTGGAAGGGTCTCCCTCAGCTTCCTTCCCAGGGACAGTGAGTGGCTTGGAAGGTGGTGCTGCCCTTTCTAGAAACAGGAGAGTTTGGTGGCAGATTGACTTTAAGGAGAGAGATGGGGAATTCAGTTTGGGCCAGGATGAATTTGGGACAACCATCAGAGCTATGCATTCTTCATCAAGCCTTGGTTGTCTGAACTTTTTATATATTTCTTAAGCATGGAAACTTTTCTTCCTGTTCCAAATTCTCTTCCTCCTCTCCCCCCCCCCCCGCCCACCCACCAAATTAGAAGGCAAAAAAACCAGATGATGGCAGCTAATTCCATAGCCCTTTGTAGGAGCCCTGTGCTTCCTGCCCCAGCCTTGGCTCCCAGCTCTCTGCCTGGCCACAGCAGCTTCCTCTACTCTGCCACACCTAGGGCCATCCAGGGCTCTGCTCACACAAAGAGCCACAGCCTGCTCCAGGACTGAGGTGCTCAGAACCATAACCTGCCAGAAGGGTTATCTTGCCTGAGCAGCCCATGTGCCACTGGTGAAGAGCAAATTTGGTGACAGGAGATCTGCCTTGTGCCTGCATGTGGTGGTACTCCCTCTAGCAGGTTTTTCCATTACTGGCCAGAGAGAGCCTGGAGAAACTGGGAAAGTTCTTCCTCCTCCCTGGCCCAGTCTCTCCAGCTGTGAGATGAAGGGGGATGGACCACCAGTGAGCCAGGACTCACGAAGGGCACATGTATGAAAGACACACACCAGAAACCCCAGGGGAACATTATGGAGGGACGCGGGGGCTGGGCCTGGGAATGGCTGGTGTTTCTCGAGCCCCGACCGCTGCAGAAGTCCTCAGATGTTCTAGATGGCCTCTTTGTTGCTGTTTTCTGGAGGTCACATCCTCCATCCGCCGTATCTCCCTTCTCCTTCCATGGGCATCACACCTCTGCTCTCTTGGCTGATTTGTGGCCGCCAATCTGCTCTCTGCTGCCATCTGCTGGCCGTCAGCTATTCCTCCTCTAGGGCCATCTGCCACTCTTGGTTTCTGGTGGGGTACAGAAACTCTATTGTCCCTGTTAGAGGAGGGCTGACTCTCCTTCAGTGCACAGCGGAAGGCTATCATAATCTAGCTAGAAATTAAAAGAAAAAAAGCCAAATATCCCAGGCTAAGATTGTCTTTTTTTTCTGGCTGTAAATAAACATGTAGTTGAGGGTCTCGGGCAACTATTTGAGCTGTGGATAGACAATCCCTTTTCGTTTTTGTTTAATCCCTGACTATCACAGGAGCTTCAGGTACTAGGCTTAAGTCTCACCTTAGTTCCCATAATGCTCCCTGATTGGCATGAAAATGAACCTGAGGTCAAGAACAAAGGGGCCAACAAGGCCAGTCTGGTCCACCTTTGGGCCTTTATTATGTACGTCTGGAAGCAAGAAGATGGCACCACTTGGGGTCTTAGACCCATTCAGCAGGGAGGGCATCAGAGGCCAGCCCTCATCTTATGGGTGCCTGAGATGGAGGTTTGTAGTCAAGTAGGTGAGCTATGCAACGTTCCCACGTCTCAGCGTGTGTGAGGGAGGCGATCTGGTTTCAGGAGGGTCTCAGCGGGGTGAGGTCTGGAGGACTGGATGGCCGTCTGTCCTGGCTATACCTTGGCCTGACCCACAGCTGCCCTGGGGATATGTCTTGTCTCTGACCTACATTTCCGGGTTCCAGACATAGATGAGTGTGAACTTGACCTCCACGATTGCCGTCCCAGTCAAGAGTGCCATAACCTACCTGGTTCCTTCCATTGCTCGTGTCCTGATGGCTACAGAAAAGTGGGCTCAGAATGTGTGGGTAAGTGAGACACCCAGAAACCCAGATCCCACCCCTGAACCCTCCTGCCCCCTGAAGGAGGCGAGTAAAGACTGAAGTCCAATAGACCAAAAGCACACAATAGCTCAGCCACCCTAACCTTCTCCATTGCTGTCCTTCCAAAACGCCTCATCTCCGACCCCCAGACATAGATGAATGTCGTTACCGCTACTGCCAACATCGCTGTGTCAATGTTCCTGGTTCCTTCACCTGCCAGTGTGAACCTGGCTTCCAGCTGGGCCCCAACAATCGCTCCTGTGTAGGTGAGACCACCTGTGGAAAGGGGTGGCTAATCAGGGTGGGCAGCAAGGTGGAACTGTGGCTTCTTAGAGGCCCAACCTCAGGACCAGGTCCCGGCATCCCCAACCTTCTCAGCTGCATCCTAGCCTGTGAACTGCCCCCAATGGCATGGAGGAGGCTGGGGCCCTGCTGCTTTCCCCTATGCTGAGGTCCCACCCTAGATTCTGCTGCCTCCAGATGTGAATGAGTGTGAGATGGGGGCCCCCTGCGAGCAGCGATGCTTCAACTCCTATGGGACCTTCCTTTGCCGCTGTAATCAAGGCTATGAACTACATCGGGATGGCTTCTCCTGCAACGGTGACTGACCCCCATTGGGTGATAGCTCTGTCCCAGGTCCTGCCCCTGACAAGACACACTAGACAGGGACTGGATAGTCTTCTGAGACAGGATATGAGTAATGCTTGACTCTGGGATATGGACTCAGTGCAGTAGGAAGTTGGAGACCATAGAATGTCAGGGCTAGGAGGGCCCTTAGAACATTGAATGTCAGAGCTGGAGTGGCCAGGAGGGTTTGAGATGCTAGGACATCAGAGGCCTTTGAGTATAGGTCATTTTGTCAATTAAAAAGAAAGACAGAATCCTGGGTCTCCCAGAAGGTTGCCCAGTGCTGGGCAGACAGAGCCATGGCTTTCACTCCTGTCCAATTCTACGCAATTGAACAAACATGTCTGCTGGGCTTGCTTTGCCCACAGCCTCCTAGGATCCCTCTTCTCGTGCTGCCCTGCTCTGGCCCATGTTGGGTATGAGTGCCATCAGGTGGGGGCCGATATCTGCCTGGCCCTGTATGGGAAATGGCAGCTGCCTGTATCTAGAGACATGATGTATCGATCCCAGGCTGCTGCCAGCTCCCCTGCCCCTTGTACTTGACCTAACTCAAGCAGATAATGGAGAACCTTGATGGGTGGGCTTGAACAGTCAGGGAAGCCTTCCTGGGGACAGGCCCTTCCTCCAGAGCTGCTGTCTTTCTAAGGCTCCATCTGTCCTAGCCCTGGCCCTCCCACTCCCTACCCCATCCCAGTCCCACAGCCCCTTTCCTGACCTCCCTCCTCTGTCCATCCCTTGCAGACATCGATGAGTGCAGACACTCCACTTACCTCTGCCAGTATCACTGCTCAAACGAGCCGGGCCGATTCTCCTGCCACTGCCCCCAAGGTTACCAGCTGCTGGGCACCCGCCTCTGCCAAGGTCTGTTGGGCTAGGGCCAGTGGGATACCTCAGTGGGGGAGGGGAGCATACCTGGCTTCCAGGCCACCACTGACCTCTCAGTCTTGGCAGACATAGACGAGTGTGAGTCTGGCTCCCACCAGTGCTCTGACAGCCAGAGCTGTGTCAACTTCCACGGGGGTTATCGCTGTGTGGAGACCAACCGCTGCTCGGAGCCCTATGTCCAGGTGTCTGACAAGTGAGTCCATCCCAGGCAGCCTGGGTCCCTTTCCCACACCCAAGGTTTTCCCAAGCCGGCTGAATAGAGACTAGACTGAGAGCTGGGAGGTGAGATGGAGAAACAGACTCAGTGAGAAATGGAGAGCATTAAGTGCTTGCTTTGTGGCAGGTACGTGAGTGGTGGGAATTCAGATAGAAGCCAGGTGGGCTTGTCCTCCAGGAGCTTCTGCACAAATGAGACAAGATGGGTGACTGACAGCTCCTGAGCTGGCCCATTAGAGCTGGGAGGATCCCACAGGGGAGGGAGAGGGAGAGCATGAGGTCCAGAGTAAAGGGGCAACATGGTGACAGGGCTGGGTCCAATGAGCTTGTCAGAACCAAGGGCAGCTCTCTTGACTTCTGGCTCGGTGGAGGGAGGAGGGTGGGGAGCCTGCCCAGCCTGGCCTGACCGCTCAATCCCTGCTTCTCCAGCCGGTGCCTCTGTCCAGCGTCCAATCCTCAGTGCCGGGAACAGCCATCCTCAATTGTTCACCGTTACATGAGCATCACATCGGAGCGCAGTGTCCCTGCGGATGTCTTCCAGATTCAGGCCACCTCTGTTTACCCTGGGGCCTATAATGCCTTCCAGATCCGGGCTGGAAACCCCCAGGGAGACTTCTACATCAGGGTATGGTCCTGGTTGATGGGCAGAACTATCTGGGAAGGCCAAAGCAGGCCCACCAGGGAGATGGGGTTTCCTGTTCTGAGATCACCCAGACTTTCCCCAACTCTGTCTCCTGAAGGTTGCATCTCTCGGTCAAAAGTTCCCCACCTTTTGGTTCTCCCCTGAGAGAATTCAAGGCCCATTTGGCAAACACTAGCTGTGTGGGACAGGCAGAATCCTAACCCAGAAAGAGAGAACTCACATCAGTGAAACAATCTGAGAACACAAAGCAGTTTCTGGCCCAGAATTTGAGCCCAGGGACTTTGGAAGGTCAAACCGTTGTCTGATAGGCTCATAGGAGCTGGGCCTTGAAGGAAGAGTGGGTTAGAGACAGGTGAAGGGGAGGGTCACAAAGGTGAGCCAGCAAATGGTCTCAGGAAGGATCCTAGGTCTGGGGCTAGAAGGGACCTCAGAAGCTACTGAATCGAACCCGTCCATTTTAGAGATGAGTAAACTGAGGGCCAGAGAGGTCAAGGAACTCGACCCCTTTCCCCTCTGCCCCTCATGAGGGTGGTGAGTTGTGGGGGAAAGGCTATTGTGGAAGGGGAACCCAGAGTCTGGCAGAGGCCAAGGTGATGGAAGGGCCTGGGACTCCACGTTTGGGATGGGCAGCATAGCGCCTCTGCCTCAGGACAGGCCCCCGAGTGCCTGAGTGCTCTCTCCTCTCTTACAGCAAATCAACAATGTCAGCGCCATGCTGGTTCTGGCGAGGCCCGTGACGGGGCCCCGAGAGTACGTGCTAGACTTGGAGATGGTGACCATGAACTCCCTCATGAGCTATCGGGCCAGCTCTGTGCTGAGGCTCACTGTCTTTGTGGGGGCCTATGCCTTCTAGGGACCTGGGGGAGGGAAGTGGGGGGGGCTTCCCTGGGAAAACATCAGAAGCTGTTTAAGAACACAGAAAAATCAATAAAAAGAGAAAAATCTGGCCAGAGTGATGGGTGTGGGGGCTCCACAGTGGGGAAAGAAAAACCAGACAGGGCAGGAGACTTGGCCAGGGACGCACGGCTAGGAACAGACCAGAATGAGAGGCCAGGCCCCCCCATTTCTGGGTCTGTGGTTCTAGGTCTGCCCATACCACAAGCCGCAGCTTCCTTGCCAAAACCACAGGCCTTAGAGGAGGCCTTGCCTGTCCCCCCTCGGCTGCCCCCAGGCCTGGGCCTAGTCCCGGTGGACCCCATGCAGGGGACGAGAAGCAGCTCGACAGCCAGCGTCTACATGAGCAGGGCCTCATCTCCATGGTTCTCCAGGGGCCAGGGAGGCCCAGGGATAGAGGACAGCTCCATGGCTCCTGTCAGTGACCCTCTACCCTCAGCAGACTTGACAACCAAGCAATCTGAGACTTTTATTAGATCCAGAACATTTCCCATCCAATCCCCTCCACCCCCAGGCCTTGCTCCACGTCTCCTCCAGGCTGGACTCAGGGCAGTGGTCCAGAGGTACAGTAAAGCTGGCACAGGGTCCGGCTCAGGGCTGGGCCCAGGTTCCTAGAAGAGGAGGAGAGAGGGAGGTGACTGGAGAGCCTGGCCAAGGTCACCTCTCCCCTCCCCCCAGAAGCTCCCAGCCCTTACCTCTGCAGGCGCCCACACTTGATGGAGCTCAGCAGCTTCTCCTGCTCTTGGGGGCTGGTACAGGCATCATATGCAGCCAGGAGGCTGAGCACAAAGTGAAAGAGAGCCTCTGAAGAGTGAAGCAGTGGAGGGGCTGCATCCCCCCTCCCCCAAGGGATGCCATCCTTCAGTGCACCAAGGCTGGCCTGCTTCAGGGCAGGCAGAGAAGTGCTAGGCCCATCCCTGTGCCCAGAGGGCTCACAGCCTCAACCGCCAAGAGCACTGTCCAAGCTGCCCGAGCTGAAGCAAAGACCACCAGGGGCCCTGAGATACTTCTAACCTAAGCTGTGTGACTCAGGGGAGAGTTCCTTAGCCTCTGACTTGGTTTTCCCTTCTGTAAAACCTGGATAATCACATTAGTTCCGTCTGACTTCCAGGCTCTCCTCCTTTTCCTTTCTCACTGATTCTGTTTGTCTCCCTTAAGCCTCCCACAGCTTCCCCTCCCTCCACTCACAGCTGAGAACCCTCTCATTCTATCAAGAAAACCAAACCCATTCCCTGTGTGTGCCCTCACCTCCCCCATTCTCTCTGAAAACCCCATGACCCTCCCCCACCAAACTCCCTCCTCCACTCCAGTCTCCAGAAACGTGGCTTTTCCCAAGTCAAGGCCATCTCCCCCCTTCCCTAGCAGACAGACCTACCTTCAATCAGCAAATTTCATCTTTCACTTCCTCACGTCCCGCTTCCCCCCATCCAGAAAAACCTTTAGTAGACCTCAGCATCCAGCTAACTTGACCTAAGGCTCTCTTCCCTTTCATGGCCAAATCATAGAAAAAGCCATCTACACCACCTCTGCCATGGCTTTCTCTCCATTCTCTTCTGAAGCCTGGCCTCCTCTGACCTCACCATTCCATCATAATAGCTCTCCATTGTTACCAATGATCTCTTAATCGCCAAATCCAATGGCCTTTTCTGTCTTCATCCTTCTTGATCCCTCTGCAGCCTGTAACACTACTGGTCATCCCTGGTCTCTCCTGTTCTCCTCCTACCTGTCTGACCACTCCTTCTCAGGTTCCAAGGCTGGATCCTCCTACATAGTCATCTCCTACCTAGGAATGTTCCCCAAGATCCCATCCTGGGCTCTTCTCTTCTACACTCAGCTTCCCCCTGGAGATGGAGCACACCCAGAGTCCTCTCAGCTCTGCTCTCCTCTATCCTGACCCCTCATACCACATTCCCAAGTTCACTGGACGTTTAGAACTGAACTCACCGTGTTCCCAGATGACCCCATGGTCTCTATCCCCCAAAGCCGCCTCTCTAAATTTCCCCAAGTATCATCCTCAGCACTTCTCTCTTACTCAGCTCCTAGATCTCTCCCAAGAGATTGAATCTGGGCAGGCTCCAACCCATTGTCTACACAGTGCCAAAATGACCCTCTGAAAGCATCCTGTGACTCCCTGGGCCCTCTCCAGGGCCACATGCAAAGAGCTCCCTGCAGCCTTTCCAAATGCAGCCCCTCTCTCATTACTCTCCAATCCCATTAGACAGTCCTCTGTCTCCTACCTCTATGCTTCTGTGCTCACTGGCTGTTACTCCCCATGCCTGGCACGCTCTCCCCTCTTCACTTCCACCCCTTAGGATGCCTGGCTCTCTTCCCTCTCAGGACCCAGCCTCCCTCCAAGGAGGGCTAAGGTACTGGCTTCACAGGAGTGTGGCATACAACCAGAGGTGTATGCTACTTCCTCCCTCAGAATGTAAGCCCCTTGAGAGGAGGGCTCATCTGGTTCTCTAGGGAGTTCTGGACACACAGAATGGGCTCAACAAATTTCCCAGACTGTTATCACTGTAACAGCATCTCACGTTCTATCTGTAACTGTCACAGAGAGCTTTTCCCATAACCACTCTCTGAGGAAGGTAAGAGGCCCTATTTTACTAATGGGTAGCCTGAGGCTGGTCACACAGCTAGGAAGCAGGACCCTATCCCTCAGGGGACACCCCTGGATTTAAAGCTAAAAAAGCCCTCTGAGACCATCTAGACGCTGAGGAAGCAACGGAGGCTTGCTCCTCTTGACTAAATTACATCAGCAAAAGGTGAGCAATGGGCCTTGCAGGAGCGAGAAAGTATGGAAGCCCAGAAAGGAAGAGGAAGGGGGGGGCACTAGGTGTGAGGGCCAGTTGGCCTACCTACCAAGCAGGGGTAGCGTACTTCTCCAGCACCGAGACAGCCTTCTCCCCACTCACCCCCCGAACCTGCATCAGCTGCCGGGCAAAGACCTCCTTCACAGACTGGGCCTGGCAGGGGAGGGAAGATGGGTATCTCAGGAGGAAGGCCCAGAGGCTGGGGAGCCAGGGAGGAGTGAGGAAGGGGAGCTAGGGAGAGAGGGAAGGATATGGAGGGGAGGGAGCCAAGGAGAAGGAAGATCTAGGGAGATGGGGGAGGGCGCTCACTTTGTTTTTCATGGCCCCTTTGTTGAAGTCACTGAAAGTAAAGAGGGTGCAGGGTGGAGTCTTAGCTCCAGGGTCTTCCTCAACTCCCCACCGCCGGCACCGCAGAGTCTGACCCTAACAAAGAAAAAATGCGGATGGGCCCTTCCAGGCCATGCATCCATCAGGGCCCCACTTGGCCGACGGCAGCCCCCCCTCACCTCATAGAGTTTCTGCAGCGCTCGGGTGAGCAGAGCCAGGTAGGCAGCTGACTCCTTCAGGTCTGCCGTACGTTTCACAAAGAAGCCGTCAATCACCTGAGAAGGGGCAGGGGTTAGAAATGGGGATGGTGGGGGTCCTGCCAGTGGCTCCCCAGGGCCCTGGGCCCCCTCCCCAGCCTCACCTGTGTGTTGGTAACCGCCTGCAGCAGGGTACTCTCAGGGAGGCTGAGGTTGTGGACAGAGCTGTGGTCCTCTACCAGGTACACCCTGTGGCTGAGGCCACAGCGTTTTAGGCGGAACTGGGGAAGTCAGGGCCACAAGGTCAGGCCTGGGGGCCTCCCCTGCCTCCTCCCTCATTGCTCTCCAGGTCTCAGGTCTGCAGGACTTTCCCTGTTATAGCCCACATGTTCAGTGGAAACTGAGGCCCAGAATGGGAAGTGACCTGTGCAAGAGCTGTCAGAATCAGGATTTGAACCCAGCCAAAGGAGAAACAATTCCAGATTTGGAGCTGAACGGACACAGAGAAGTCAAGGGCCTGTGTGTGGTCTCCGACAGGACTAGAAGCATCAGGGGCCCTCCATACCTTCTGCTCCCGAAAGCGGCCATCAATGATGCTGCCACACAGGTCATCCAGACGCTTCCGTTCTACCACGTGGTCCAGGACAAGCTCGCCAGGCTGGCCTGGGGGCAGGGGCAGGGTTGGCTCTGCCCACCACCTACACCCTTCCCCCCACTCTGTGTAGCCCTCCCCCTGCCTTACTGGCCACTTGTGGCCTGGTCTCCTGAGCCACCCAAACAAAGTCCCCAACATGTAGCTTTCGGACATCATGAGGGACCCCTAGGCGCTGCAGCTCCCTCAGAATCTCTGGACGATGGCTTCCCCTGTGGGCACAGAAAGAACCCCAAGCCTAAGTATACCCTCTCCCCTTGACTCTGAGGACTATGGTGTCAGGGCTGGGAGGTGCCTTAGCAGGGGGGGATGTCAGGACTGGGAGGGGCCTTGGGACAGGGGGGTATCAGAGTTGGGGGAGAGGGGCCTTAGAACAGGAGGTATCAGAGCAGGGGGGGAATGTTAAGAGCCGGATGAAGGGAACACATGATTCAGGGACACAGCCAACATTTAGTAAATGACGGAGTCTGTGCCCCCACATGCAGCCCTTGGCACTCCCTGGCACAGCTTCCCTCCTGGTCCCGCCTCCTCACCCTCACCCTCCCATCCCCTGCTCACCCCGTGGTCTCGCTGACATCCACACACAAGAGGATCCTGTACTCCCCTGGCCCCAGCTCCAGAGGTGGCTCCAGAGCCACGGTCCTGGTGTGTCTGTGGAGACACAGAGGACTGAGAAGAGGTGCCAGGACCACTACACCCTCCTTTGCAGCTCTGACAGGGGTTGAGGAGTAGTTCCAGGAAAAGGATGGCTGCCTAGAGGCCAGGGACGTGGCCCTGGCCTTGAGGAGGGTGGTACTCACAGCTGAACCATGGCTTCTCGGGGCCCATCTCCTGCCTCCCTCCCAGGGGATTGGGTGGATCTCGGTTGTAGGCTGGCAGGCAGCTCTCCCAGACTTTCAGCTTCTGCCAGCTTCTGGACCAGCTCCAGCCCCCCAGGGGTCAGCGAGTACCTGAGGAAGGAAGGAGAGCCAAGGGAAGATGTGGCCCCTGGTACCCCAGGTCTGAGCCCTCCTGGGGTTCCAGCCACCAGATGGAGCCCTGGGCCTCACCTAGTTGGCTGCTGGGTCTTCTGGATGAGGTTTCTGTGAAGGAGAGAACGCAGGGCTGGCCAGGGCTGGCTGCCACTGCTGAGGGTCACCTGACCAGACAGAAAGAACAAGCATAAGAGGCAGAAGCAGACAAGGGTCATCCCCCACAGTCAGGGAGAAGGCCCCAGAAGTGGAGTCAGAGGACTGGATGAGAATCCCACTTGTGGGGGGCTTTCTTTCAGGCTCAGTCCCCCTTCCTGTAAAATGAGTCAGACTGGACAACATCTAAGGGCTGACCCTCCCCCTCAGACTCCATTCCACAGTCACTGAGCGGCTGACTTCTCGTGATCCCCAAAGTCCGAAGGCCAAGGCAGGGCCGTGAAGGGGATGGCAAGCCTCCCATCTACCCTCTTGGGGACCATCACCACCCCTGGCTCTTACCCTGGGGGCTTCCTGCTCACACCTCCTCAGAAGCTCCTCCTTGGTGAGGGACCCTGGGCTTTTGGGATCCTGAAACAAGAGGCAGAGGAAGGGTCAGTGTCCCCCAGCCCCTGCCATGATGGATGCCTGGCCTCACAGCACTGCATCCAGGCTGTGTCCCTGCTCTCCCCCCCACCCCCCTTCCCAGGCTCACCAGCTGCAACCTGTAGAGAATCAGCAGCAGAGCCCGGGCAGCTGAATGTCGAGGCGGCCTGTAGCTGCTACAGCCATCAGCCTTGGGCTGGCCTAGGCCCTATGACAGGCAGAAGAGAGGCGTTCCTGAGTCCAACAGCTTCCCAGGCCCAAACCAAAGTAGAGGCCCCCACATCCACCCCTCCTCAATTCTCCTGCCTGGAGGCTGGTGAACCTGACTCTCCAAGCTGCCTTCCCCTCCCCAAGGGAACAGACTGATCCCTGAGGGGGCAGCCTTTGCTGGCACTAAGTGGGCATTCTCCAAGGCTCTGTCTCATGCTTTCATCTCTCCACCAACTCTTGGTGACCTCATCAGGGTTCAGTTATCATTATGGTGCATCCCACTCCAAATCTGTCCGCACAGTGTCAGGGCCTCTCCTGAGCTCCTAATGTCCCCAGTGAGGGCATCCTTATAGACCAGCGACCTTCTGAACAGCCTTAATTCTTTCCTCTCCGTTGCCTGCATAGATCCCAAAACGACCAAGTCCTGCCAATTACCTGCAAGTCTCTGGCACTTAGAGCCCTTCTTCACATGGACCCAGAGCCCCTCTGTACCCCTACCCTGGACAATGGCCTCCTGGTCCCCAGCCTTTGCCCACTGCCAATCAGCCTCCACGTGCCTCCACCCTAGATCTTGGTTAAAATGCCAGATCTTGGGGTACTACAGCCTCCCACTTCCCTGCTCTGCTCCCAAAACTCTCTGGTATCCTTGATACCCCAATGTGACAGCCCCCCCCAAGCACTCATTCTTCCTCTCCCTCCTCAGGGTCTTAGTTCCCTTCAAAGTTCAGCAGGGGGTGGGTGGAGGGGAAAGAATTCCTGAAGAAGTGAGGAATTCCTGACCCCTCCCAGCTGTTCCCTCTCTCCTGCCCCTTGGTGCTCGCTGCCTCCAGACCACTGCCCTTGGTAGATTCTCAGCTTCTCCAAGGATGGGGTTGGACACCCCCCCACTTCCTCCCCACCCCCTGCCTCCTGTGTGAGCACTTAAGAAATGGCTGCTGAGCATTAAAGGACTGCTCTGAGAAACCCCTTTCCAGAAATCCCTGTTCCCCCCAACCCAGTGAGCCTTAGGGAGTCTGTTCTCACCGACTGAGAAGGGCCTGCATCCTCTGGGAGTCTACTCAACCCCCTCTGTGGGAGCTCAGAGACTGGTGGCTCACCTAGAGCTGGGGGAAGAATCACAGAATTAGAACAGGATTCTCAGACCTGGGGGGCAGATGGGGAACAGGAAAGGTCAGAGCTGGGAGGACCTTAGAACAGGGGATGGCAGAGCTGGGAGGACCTCAGAACAGGGGATGGCAGAGCTGGGAGATTCAACGCCACATTTGGATACCAAGGAAGGAAGGGCCTAGTGTTGAGTCAGAGAGTAAGAGCTCATAGCAGAGCTGGGGCCCTGGTCCCCCAGCTTGAAGTTCCTAAAGCTCCATGGAGAGAGCTCTCAAATGGACCCTTGAAGACCTGCATCCCTAATCTGGCTCTGACACTTCTCAGCAAGTTAGTCTTGGCTAAATTGCTTCTTCAACAGACACAGTGAGGAAAGTGCCCAAGTGCACACCCCTTTGGGTGTGCCAGCCATGCCCAAGGAGCTGGCATCACTAGGCTCGGCTTCTCGGAGAGAAGCTGCTCTGGGCTTTGGTCCTGTCCACCTCCTGGACGCCCCAAAAATGAGGGGCCGTTTCCGGGGTCGGGGCCATCCCCAAGCCTCTGCCTGGCCCCCAACAGGGCTCCCGACGGGTTCATCGCTCTTTATCAGCTGGTTGGGGGCTCATGAGACAATCGCAAATCAAATTTGTATGTCAGCCAGAGACCCCAGATGGGGCGCCCGGCCCTCGCCCTCTGCCCACCGGCTCCCGGATCACCTCGGCTGGACGCTCGGTGCTGCTCCAGGCGCCGGTCCAGCATCCGGCACAGCACATCCCCGAAGTGCTGCAGGATCTTGGCTTCCTTCCCGCTCCTCAGGGGCAGGGGGTAGCGCAGCAGGGAGCGTAGGGCCTGGAGAGTGTGCCACGGGGTCGATGTGCAGGGGAACCCGAGCAGCACAGCCCCCAGACCCTGCCTCGGGAGGGCCCCAACCTGCCGGAGGCCCCGCCCCCACCCGCCGGAGGCCCGCCCCCATCTGCAGGAGGCCCCGCCCCCTTCGGCCCACCTTCTGGTAGACGAAGCGGCTCCGCCGGCCCCGGCCGGCCGCCTCGTCCCGCCACTCGCGGAGCCAGCGCACGAAAAGCGGGTTGGCACAGGCGGGCAGCGGCCGCTTCCGGCCCAAGCGGGGTGCGGGCGCGGCCATAGCTCCCCTCTCCGCGTCCCACGTGACCCGAGGCCCCGCCCC
Organism: Pseudochirops corinnae; assembly: GCA_028646515.1. Lineage (NCBI taxonomy): Eukaryota > Metazoa > Chordata > Mammalia > Diprotodontia > Pseudocheiridae > Pseudochirops > Pseudochirops corinnae. Next base: position 191,050,328 of record CM053592.1, on the reverse strand, counting down.
GGCTCTCCAGCCTCGCGGGGGTTGAAGGTGCACACGTCACCTCCCGGCCGACGAATAGTTGCTTCTGAACGCTGAGCTTCTTTCACAGCGGCCTTCCCCTTTCCCCTCCCCCCCGCAGACTGTCAGTATTTGGGCTCTCCCTACCGGGACACCCTGAATAGAGGTCCCACCCCTTCCGCATTCTGTCCGTAGGAGAAAAGAAGGGATGAGGAGTGCTGCGCCGGGATGGGAGGGAATGGGAACAGCGCCTCCTGTGGTCGGGAGGACGTAAAAACCCGCTCTAACTGGTTCTATTGCAGTGGATGTACACTGAGTAGGATAGGCCTCGGCGCCTGCAGGGAGGATGGGAGCCTCCGGGGGGCGTGCGGAAAGGTCTGCACCTACAAAAGCCATGGGAACTGGAGCTCGGGGAATGAAGCCTGGAGAATTCATAAGGGGACAGGAGCTCGGAGATCTGCAAGAGGGGCAGAGAGGACTGGCGGCGGGGTGGGGGGAATCTGCAAAAGGGACTAGCCTACAGCCCGTGGGATGTCCCGAGAGGGCTGGCTGGAGCCCAGGCATGTGCAGAGCTAGAGAATTCACAAAGGGGATTAAAGCCCGGGCGGGGAGCATGCACAGGGGGCTTGAGGAGTCCGCCCGACTTCGAGCTTTGCCTTCTCTGCCATGGGCCTGGGGTGGGCACAGAGCCCCCACAGCAGGGGCTCCCCCAAGAACTAGCTAGCTCTCTGCCTGCCCTCCCGCAGTTTCCATATAAGGCTCAGTTTCCATATAAGGCGCGGTGAACGGGTGCTCCCCCTGGCCCCGCCCCATCCCGGCTCATGCCCTAATAAGGCGATCTGGGGCATCCCAGAGCTGCAGGCGAGCGGGTGGGTGGGGGCTGGTCTCCCGGGAGACCGGGAAGCCCGCGACCCCTCCCCTCCCACGGGAAAGCGACGGGGCAAGCCTCCCCCACCACCCCAGAGCTATAATTCTCGGCTGCTCCGAGTCGCGATCCCTGCCCCAGCTGGAAGGAGGAGGGGAGGGGTAGCGAGAGGATGGGTGCGACCTTGGTTCGAGTTTTGCATCCGCCTGCCCCTCCCCAGCCGTGTGGTCCTAGACAGATCCTTTGCTTGGGGACTCAGTTTTACCATCTGTAAAATGGGGGGCTTTGGCTGTTCTGTGTTTACAATTTACACTCTCAGCCATCTACATATCAGAGTGAATGACAAGGGGGCACAAATCCCCGGCTCCTCCCCCTCCCACTCCCATACCCACGATCATGACCCCTTAGTCTCCTGGTTGGTCGGGTTTGCGGAGCCACGCACGCCTATCGCCGGCTGAGGGCTCTGAGGCGGCCGGCCCCCCGAAAGAGAAAGGGGCTTCTTGTGGAAGTCCAGGTTCTTTGGTCTGCAGCTTTCTGTCTCTGCCTTAGTTTCTCCGTGTGCCGTATATGGTGCCTAGCTCCTGACAAAGAGAGCCGAGGCACTCTGAGCCTCAGTTTTCCTCTCTGTAAAATGGGAACTAGAGTTAGGGCCCTTTGTCAGTTGTGAGGTTAGGAATGGGATCCCGGGTCCCGGGGCCCGGCCTCTCGCCCCGGGCGACCGAGCAGCGGAGGTCTGGACACCGACCAATGGGAGAGCGCTGCCGGTGCTTCTGGCCCGGCCCTTTCCACAGGGGAGTGAACGCCTGAGCTCCTCTCGCTATCCAACTAGGCTCAGGAGACTCCACTTCCCGGCGTGCCCCGGGGCGGCGCAGCGCCTCCGAACTCCATTTCCCGTCGACCCCGTCCCCAAAGCGCCGGAAGCTCGCCCCGCCTCTCATTGTGCGGCTCCTACTAAACGGAAGGGGCCGGGAGAGGCCGCGTTCAGTCGGCTCTAGGCAGCGGCGGGGAAGGAGCGACGCCCTCCTCTCCTGTGGCCCTCGTTTCCTCCCTCACCCTCCCTCCCTCGCTCGCTCGCTCCTTTCCGGAACCATGGTGAGCGCGAGCCAGAGAGCTCCGTGGGGTCCGGCGCCCGGGAGCGGGGGTGGTGGAGACGGTGCAGCGGGCGGGGCGGGGTCCTCATCTTCCTCTCCATCCTCTCCATCCTCTCCATCTTCTCCATCCCTTCCCCTCCCCCTCCTGGGGCGCCGCGGGCGAGACCGGCTGCTGCTGAAGGGGCTCGCGCGCCGGGCGGGTGGCCGGGCGGGCACGCGCTGGCGCCCCCCCCCCCCCGCGCTCCCGTCTGACGTTGACGGTTGTTGGGCGAAGCGGCCGCGCGCGCGACCCTCCTTCTCCGGCCGTTAAATGGTTTTCGGGGGAGGGAGGTTTAGGGGCGCGCGCGGCCCCCGTACCAGGGGGCGTCGCGCATGCGCGCTCCTCCGAAGGCTGAAGCGAACCGAGGGGCAGTTGGGGAGGGAGAGGGAAAAGGAGGGGGCGCGCGCAGAGCACGAGGCTCCGGCGCTGGAGGAGGGCGGGGTGTCGGGCCCCGCGGGATGCTCCGGGGCTGCCTGGCCCGATCCGGGCGAGGATGAGGCTCCTCTGCCGACCCCCTGGGGCTGGGGGCGCAGGCTCCGAGCCTAGAGCCCATTTTGGGGGAAGTGGGTCCGGAAGGCCTGGGCCGGAGCCATCCCCCTCCCTGAGCACCACGCTTATCTCCCCTCCCACTCAGGAAGCTCGGCAGTCACGCTTCTGGCGGGGACCTTTGGGTGGGGGGGCCTGCGGAGGAACGGGGCGAGATCCGAGTTCAGATTCCGCTTTTGGACTCTGGTTGGTTTTGCTTCTGGGCAAAAGTGATTTGGCGGGTTTGCTCACCCGAGAGAAGGGGGATAGGGTGCCCCGCTGAGCGCCTGGGGGAGGGGCTCTGGCAGGAGCGCCCCCTCACCCACCCCGCCCCGCAGGCCTCTGGGGTGGCTGTGTCGGACGGGGTGATCAAGGTCTTCAACGACATGAAGGTCCGCAAGTCGTCGACCCCCGAGGAGGTGAAGAAGCGCAAGAAGGCCGTGCTGTTCTGCCTGAGCGAGGACAAGAAGAACATCGTGCTGGAGGAGGGCAAGGAGATCCTGGTGGGGGACGTGGGCCAGACGGTGGACGACCCCTACACCACCTTCGTCAAGATGCTGCCGGACAAGGACTGCCGTTATGCGCTCTATGATGCCACCTACGAGACCAAGGAGAGCAAGAAGGAGGACCTGGTGTTCATCTTCTGGTGAGTCTGGGGGCGCAGCCCTGGGGGGCATCTGGCCAGGCACCCGCTCCCCAACTTTCCTTAGAATGCTTGTGTCTCTTGCCAGGGCCCCCGAGTGTGCCCCCCTCAAGAGCAAAATGATCTATGCCAGCTCCAAGGACGCCATCAAGAAGAAACTGACAGGTGTGTGGGGCACCTGTGAGAGGTGGCATTTCCATTAGCCTAACCCTCTTTGGCTCAAGGCTGAATTTAGTTGGTTTTGAAGAACTCAGTGAGGAGCCTGGATCTGACGGTGGTGGGGCATTGGAAGCTGGAGGTCGGGTTTTTATCTGCAAAGTAAGGGTGGGTCTGACCTCCCCCCTTTCCATCTCACAGGAATCAAACACGAATTACAAGCCAACTGTTACGAGGAAGTGAAGGACCGCTGTACCCTGGCCGAGAAACTGGGGGGCAATGCCGTGATTTCCCTGGAGGGGAAGCCCTTGTGAGTGTCCCACCTCTGGCCCCCCTGCTGAGGCTGCCCTAGCCCAGTGGGGGAGCAGGCTGCCCCCTTCCTGCCAGACCCCAGGGCCTGGGGGGATCCTAGCAGGGGCAGGGCAATCCCTTCACCCATTTGCCAAACCGCCCCCACCCCCTGACCTCCCCCAAGTCACCCCGTGGCTCTGGCCTTCCCAAACCGCCTTTGATATTCTCATTCTTCTTGAGTTGTAGCAGACCAAGGTCCCCCCCGGATGCCCACAAGGGGGGGAGGCCAGTATTTTTTTTAACTGACACCCCCAGTTTTCCCCTTTCCCCGGTGCTGCCAACTTCTAACTGCAATAGTGGCTTTGTGCTCATTGTTTAGTTTTGTGTATAAATGGAATGTTGTGGAGACCCCCTCCCCCACACAGGCGGCTCCCCTTCCCCCTTTCCCAGTTACTCATGTGGCCAGTAAAAGGAAAGTTACATTTAAAAGACAAATAAAGAAAAGGTGAGCTGCTCCACAGGTGGTGGTTTTCTGGGCTGGGCAGGAGGGGTGGGGGGAGGTGGTAAAGTGTAGCAGGCCTTCTTGGCCCAAGTTGTTGCCTGGGCTTGACTGGTGCCTTCTAGCTGCAGGACAGCCTCTTCTCTGGGCTCTAACTGCAGCCTGAGCCTTCTCCAGGTCCCTGGGCTAGCTGTTGCCTGAGTCTCTTCACTGCCCATGGAAAGGCCTGGCTGCTGTTCTTCTCCCTCAAGCCATCCCAGAAGGAATTCTGCCAGGGGGTTCTCACCCTATGGGGTAGCTAGCTCCCCATGCCCAGCCTCAAAGGGAGCACACGCATGCTGGGTCCAAAGCAGGCACCTTTATTTCCATTAGTGAAGGAAAGACCCTGCTGGCTTGATGGCCTGACCTCAGGAGGTTTCAGGCACTTCTTCTCTGAAGCCCCCATGCTTGGCCTGGCAGCCTCGGCTTGCAGGGCTTCCTCCGGGAGCTCATGGGTGACGAACACACCTTTTGCCACGTGTTGTGGCTCCTTGCCCAGGGGTCGGGGCTCAGGACTGGGCCCAGGAGGAAGGAGATGATGCTAGGGTTCTCCCTTGAGGGCAATGAGGGTGTTTCTTAGAAGAAGAGTACTGGCCTGGGGAAGAGACAATGGGGTGTTGTTCGGGGTAGGGGCCAGTGTTCCATGTTCCAGTCCCCCAATTTGAGGATTATGCCCTACCCATGAGGTGGTGTGACATTGGCATATCAAGTGCTGACAGCCCCCTTTGTCTAACGTCGTGGGCCTCCGTTTCTTCCTTTGTAAGATGGTAATCATACTTACAATTGCTCTCTTCTGGGTCTTTGAGACAAATGAAGTGGTGAAAGGCCTTGCAGGCCATCTCGGAAGCACCCGGTGAATGTCCCCCAGATGGTAGCCCCTGACGTGGCCTGAGGCCCTACCCCTACCTTCCCTGGGGTGGGGGCACAGGTGGCGTTACCTTGGCATGTTTGAGTTCCAATTCAGCCAACTCAATGAGGTTCTTTCGGAAAGCAGATCCCCGGCGAGCCTTAAAGTCAGTGAGCTCTGAGCCAGAGAATGAGGATAAGAGAATGTTGGGCTGTCCCGTCAAGAGGGGAGCAGAGGGCCCGGGGCTGCGCCAGCAGGATGGGTGCAGGGTGCTTCACTCACCCTGCTTGGCCGAGTCTGAGAGGCGCTCAAAGCGCCGGCAGCAGAGCTGCTGGTGGGTCTCTGCTGACCGCACCTCCCGGTTTCTCATTCGGGCTTTGTCCAGGGCCTTATTGGCATTCTCATAGTCTGCCAACGCTCTCAGCCGCCGGTACAGCAGGTCCTGAGGGAGGGAGACCAAGAGATTGGAGAATAGATAGGCTTCGAAGGCCTGGGATGCCATTCATTGCTACTGGGCGTGGGCAGGATCCCTGGAAATTTCTCTCACCTTGGCTGCCTGTGCGTCCCTCATGTAGTAATGGAGCATGTCAGACAGTTTGAGGTCCTCATCTGAGGCTACTCGGCCCTCCAGCTTCTGTGGGACGGACAAGGAAGGGAGAGACCACGTCCTGGGGCCTCCCTCCCTTGGCCCTGGTGAGGAGGGCATTTCTGTGCCATAGGTTCTTTACTGACATACCTGGCTCCTTCATGCCCCAAAGTGGCAGCAGGGGGGCCGGGCGAAATCCCCACCAGCCACACTGCCCACTGGCCCCCACAAACACCTGGATTTCTGTAACCTTTACTTGGACCTTGGGCAAAACCCTGCCCTCCATCTCCCCAACTTCCAGTCCAGTCCCTGTGCTGTGTGCCCCACCCTTCTCCCACCATGAACTGGAGGCCAATAGATGTCTGAATCTCCATAGAGGCCAAGCCAAAAGTAGGAAGGGCATCTCTCACCCTTAGACGTTCAAACAGTTCAGCCAATTTCAGAAAGCTCCTAGGAGGAAAAGAGAGGCAGGCCCTTGCCCAGGTGCCCCTTCTAGCCAAAGACATCCTCTGGAGCCTGGGCTACTACACACCTTCCCCCACACACTCTGGTTACCCAAGACCTCACAGTCTGGGCAACAATGAAAGATGTAGAGACCTGGGGGATGATGGAAGGACTGGAGAGGGGAGACATGGGAGCCTGGGGGTATGATGAAAGGCCTAGAGGGGGAGACCTGGAGGACAATGGGAGATGAAGAGGGGGAAGGGGCATCTCACGTCTTTAGCTGGCGAACTTCCTGCGTGCCCAAACTGCTCAGTGCTGCAGAGATGGGGATGTAATCTTCAGCCAGGCCTGTTAGGGATATGCCTGCCATCAGAACCTCCTGGGCCATGCTTCTGGTCTAGTTAGAGGGTCTTTGCCCTGGGGGGGGGGGGGGAGGAGCAGGGGAAGTGGGGCAGAGACCACTGGATTGAAGTTAGGGGTGGCTTCTAATCCCTTCCCTGGCACCAACCAGCAGCACAAGCTTGGGCAGGCCCCCCCAGCTCTGGGGATGGGGGAGGGTGCCCCCCACAAAGCCCTTATTAGGGGGTGGCAAGTACTTTTAGGAGGGTACCCCAGGAGTGCCCACGTACACTTGTGGGAGCGCATGACCCGGTCCGCACGCAAGCAGGCATCCCTGATGCGAGTGTGGTACTCCAACAAGAAGGTCCTCTCATGCTCAAAGAATTCGTCCACTTCCTAGGATGGAGACCAGAGTAGAAGGGAAGAGACTGCTGGGGTGATCGAGGAGTGGCAAAGGGCAGGTAGAGGCCTCCACTGTGGGCTCTGATTTAGAGCCCCAGGGGATCTGTGAGGCCCAGTCCCCTCTGTAGAGGTCCTGGTGAAGCAGCTTAGTCAGGGTCCCACTGGGAATTCCCCAAGCCTGTGCTCTCACTTCACCAAATGCTGGGACCTCCCTCACCTTCAGTCCTGACACACCAGTAATGAGCACCTCGTCTGCTGACTTCACGATGTTCCTGATAAACCCCCCAAACAGTTCCTTCTTGTTCTTCCCACGAACGCTCAGCTAGGACAAAGGCGAGAGGAAATGGGGTGGGCCTTGGCCAAGGCCATGGCAGCCTCCTCTCTGCTGCTGTCCCTTCCACAGGACCCCGCTGCTCCATGCCCGCCCCCACAGGCCCAGCCAGTGACCTCAGGGCCCCCCCAATCCAACTCACATCTTGGCTGTATTCCAAGAAGACATAGAGGTTGTGGTCCCGCCGCAGGGTAGGATGGGCAGCCAGGCGCTGTAGAAACACTTCATGCATAGCAACCGTCTTCTTAAAGATGGCCAGATACTCCCTGGGGGAAGGAAATGAGCATTTATGCAGCTCTTACTGTGTGCCTGGCACTGGGCTAAGCACTTGGACAAAGATCTCGATTGATCCTCACAACCACCTGGGGGGCTCTGCAGGTGCTGCTCTTAGCCCCATTTTGCAGTTGAGGAAACTGAGGCAAAGATTTGTGACTTGCCGAAGGCCACACAGTTATCTGAACTGGGGTCCTCCCAGTTCCATTCTGCCACCAGCTAAAGGGAAGCATAGAATGAAGGGCGCCACTTCCCCCACCCCCACCCTCCAACCCTGTTCCCTTTCTCCCAGCAGTCCCAGGTATGTGAGCATGGAGTCTGGAGTGGTAGAAGCCTGGGCTTGATTCCTTGGCCTGCTCATGCCTTTACTACAGCCTGGTCATCTAGTTTGGCCTGTTTCTGCACCTATAGAATAGGGGCTTTTCGTTGCTTTTCAGTTGTGCCCGACTATGTGACCCCATTCTGGGTGTTCTTGGCAGAGATCCTGCAGTGGAAATCCAGCTCATTTTACACATGAGGAGACTTGTCCAGGGTCACACAGCTAGTGAGCATCTGAAGTCACATTTGAACTCGGGTCCTACTGACTCCAGGCCAGGCGCTCTGACCACTCTGCCCCACACAGCTGCTCCAAAATGGGGGCAGTGAGGCTTGACTACCCACTTCCCAAGACTGTAAGGAAAGTGCTTTGTAAAGAGACGTCCCCTCCTATCATTTTTCTCATTGTTAATTAAAAGGATCTGTTCATATAGCCAAAGGAGTAGGGCCCACTCCCAGGAAAGGTAAGAATTGTTTCACATTTTTGGTAGGCTCCTGAAGTCTAGCAGGTACTTCCTAAGTCCAAAGGCCCTGAGAGGACCCTCATTAATAGACTGGCTAACTGAGACCCAGAAGGGAAAGAGGAGTATGGGGGGAGGCTAGAACCCAGGGGTCCCTGCCCCCAGGGCCAGCATCAGAGCCCTGGGAAGGGGTGGGGCTGGGGGGGAGAGTGGGAAGGTGTCTGCAGGAGGGGATGAGCCATGCTGGGGGTGGGGGGGATCTCACCCCTCGAGTTCTTGCTTCATTTTGGCAAACTCCTCCCTGGTGATGGAGCTGTCCCCTTCCCCCAGCCTCTGGAGCTTTTCCCGGGAAGACTCAAAGTCTGGCTTGGGTGGGGCTGGAGGTATCTGCTCCAAACAGAAAGGAGCTGAGAAGCCCACCTCCCCTGGGATTCCCAGAACCCAGCATCCCTCCCCATGCCTCCCAGCTGCACTCCCTCAGGCTGCCCTGGGGCTCAAGCCCACTCACAATGATGCCAGCGTAGTCTTCATTGTCCATGTACGCATCATGAAGCCAGATGAATTCCTCGTGTTGCCGAACCACAGAGAACTCGGTCTGGCTGAAGTATGGAAAGCAGCTCTGAAAGCCAAGCACACCCCCAGTGATGCCCCTGTTCACACCCTCCCACCTCACAGTCCCAGACAGCCCAGGCCAAGATTTCCCCCAAACCTCACCCCCTTCTCCCCCATGCTCTGCTCTGAGACACTTCCCACAATCCTTGCTGGGCTGAGGGCCAGAGCCCCAGGCTTCGATAGGACGGTGGACATGGGAAGAGGCAGCTGGAAGCTAGGAAGGGACAGAATTTGCTTTCAAGCAGAGATGGGGGGGGCACAGCCCCAGTGGAATTGTGTTTGTGGGCAAAGGCCAGTACTGGTCTGGAGCCCCAGAATAGGTCTGTGATGTAGTGAGGGAGGCTGGAGACTCCATATGGGGAAGTGTGGACCTTACCTTAGTGTGAACTGTGAATTTCACCTTGTCCCTCTCACTGACTGCATCGGAGATCTCCACCTGCAAGGCGCTATCTCCCTGCAGATCCACGGACACACAGCAGGGCTGAGGAGGGGGAGGCAGTGAGTGGGGCCCCTGCCATGGCCTGCATCCTGGGAGTCCTCCCAGAAAAGCACCAAGGACTGGACCTGGGCCTAGAAGGGCCCTTGGAGAGGACTTCCAAATGGGTACTTGGCTACCTTTACCTGAGTGGTGCATGCTGGGACATGACCCCAGATCTTGTCACCAAATCTGGGGAGTTCAGAGCATCCTTAGCTGCCCTTGTCCAAGTCAGTCTTTGGGCCCCAAGCCCCTACCAGGATTGGAATAACCCAAGGATATCCCCCCTCTTCAAGAGGGGCAGGAAACCACTCCATTGTCTTTTAATACTGCAAAGAGTCCCCTCTACTCAGCCCTTCAGTAGGTAAGCTGTCCGTCCATGAAGGGCCTGGAGAAATCTGGATTCTAGCACTGGGCCTGGGAGCCAGTTATGAATTCTGCCCCTTACATTTATTAGTTCTGTGACCAGGGTTTCTTCAGTGGATTGTTCACCTTACATGATCGATGAAGGGGAGGCTCCTTGAGCTAGGAGGTCAAAGTGCACAGCATATTCAAAAAGCTACTTAAAAAAATGCCTTTTGTTATTAATCAAATTATCTGGGACAGGACCCTTTCCATCTCAGGCTCCTCATCTGTAAAACAGGCCTGATTGGCCACAGACCCACCAACCTCAGGAAGGTTTTCATGAGGCTCTGTGTCTGTGAATGTGCTTTGGAACCAAGCATAAAGGGGCTCACGGATGGGGGTCATCCTTTCTTCTTCCTTGAAACCCTCTCCAGGAGAGAGACCCCAGGCTGTGGGAGAAGTGAGCACCCTTGGCCTAAGGAGCAACTGACCTCTTCCCCTTCCCCTCACTGCAACTGTGAATGTTGCCTGGTCCCAATCTGGAACTCTGAGCTCTTCCCTTCCCCTTTCTTCCAAGCTCCTCAAGGGAAGAAATGATTTGACTTTTGTCTATGGATGCAAAGTACTTGGCACATAGTAGGTCATCACTTAATGAATGCTCATTGATAGGAAAACATTTTGGCTAGCTAATTCCACTAGCTAAGGTTTGTTAGTGACTGAAAAGAGCAGCTTGGAAAGAGGATGGTCAGCCCAAAGGACTAGCTCTGTAATAGTGTGCAGACACGTGTGCGGTGTGTGCACATACACACACATACACACACACAGTGCTGGGATATGCTGTTGGGAGACAGGAACAGCACTCCTGCCTGAGGGAAAGGCAGAAGAGGTGAGTCAGGAGGGTCCTCTAGGCAGCTCCCTCTTGGTCCACTGGGTTACTCAGTCCAGGGAAATCCATCAGGGGATTTGACTGACTCTTCCAGAATCATGCCCAGGGGAGAGGAGCAAAGGACTTGGAGCCAGAGGTGTGGTGTCTGAGCCCTGGCTCTGCCCATTTCTTCTTGCCTGACCTTGGGCACGACCCTGCCACCTCTCTGAGCCTCAGTTTTCTCCTCTGTACCCTGAGTTTGGGGTAGGTGATGGCCAAGGTCCTTCGTGCATGCTGCTTGGAGAGAGCTGCCCTTGCCTTCTCTCCCATCTGCAGGGCTCCCTCCCCATTCCCTGCTGCCAGGAGGGGCCCTGGTATGCCCCATCCTAGCCCTTCTTCTTCCCTGGGGCCCTGGGCCTTTCCCTGCAAGCCTGGCCGAGGTCCAAAGAGGCATGCATTCATCCACCCATCCATCCATCCACCCACCCATCCATCCCCACATCCACCCATCCATCCATCCACCTACCTACCCACCCACCCATTCATCCACCCATCCATCCACCCATCCCTCCATCCATCCACCCATCCTTTACCTGGCGCTCCTCCCCTGGGTCCGTATTTTCCTCCATCACTGGTCCTCTTTAGCTTCCACTCTTCTGCTCCTACGGGAGGCAAGAAGAGGACCGGCTTTCAGCTTCCCGGGTGCCTGCTCCGCACCGACCTCTCGCCAGCCTTGGGGAACCCTCGCCTCCACAGCAACTCTCCCGCCTCCTCCCCCGCTCTGGCCCGCCCCAGGGGCGGAATGAATGGACCAGACTCTCAGTCTTCCTCCCCCACCCCCTAGGGAGTCGTTTGGAGAGGGAGGCGGAGGCCGCTAGGCTCCGCCCCCACACCGCTCTGAATGGACGGAGGGTCCGGCCTCCGTGTTCTCATTGGCTCGTCCGTCTGTCCCTCCCGGCATCAGGCACCGCCTCTTAAGGGGGAGTGCGCATCGCAGGGAGAGGGCGGGGCTGGAGTGCCAGCGCAAGTCCCGCGGGGACGATGCAGGCCCCGGCGCAGCAACCTCCTCTCCTCCCAGCCCTTCCGGGACAGACCCCGAAAGCTTTGCCCCCACGTCTCGAGGGGTCTAGACGCCTAGGGGCCCTTCCCCGCTCCCTCCTCCTGGCCCACAGCCCCTCCCTTCCTGTCTGCCCCGAATCCTCCTCCCACCTCTCTTCTTCCCCATTACTCACCACCTCACCAATCAATGGACAAGCTTTGATGAACAGTGCTTAATAAAGAACCTACTAGGTGTCATGTAACTTGCTAGGCGCTGGGGACGCCCAAGAGAGACAATGAAAAAGAAACAGCCCGGCTCTCCAGAACCCACCCCTGGCTTCGCCCCTCCCCTCTCTGCTCCTTTCTCCAAGGAGCTCTCTCAAGGCAGCTGGTGCGCAGGCGCGGGCTCTCCTTTAGCGCATGGGCGGGGCGCAAACCGGGGCTAGAGCTGCTGCGCCTGCGCCGCTCCTCCTCTCGCTGGCCCTAAGACTTAGGGCCAAAGGAGGGTGGGGAGGAAGGGGGCGGGTCCGCGGGCGGACCAGGGGCGGGAGGGGGCGGGACTAGGGGGAAACGCTGGGGCGGGGCCTGAGGCGGAGGCGGGCTCTGGGCGGGCCCAGGGGCGGGCCCGGGCCGGGGTCAAGATTTTGCGGCAACTCGGGCTGGTGGCTGGCCGCGCCCCGGATGGTCTGGGTGCGGGTGTGGCCCTGGCCGTGGGGTGGGGGGGTGGGGTCGCGGATGTCCGCTGGAGGGCGCGCCTGTCTCCATAGCTACAGCCGGCGGCAGTCGTTGCGCCAGCGGGGCCTGGCCGTGTCGGGCCAGGGGCTGCCGGTGGCTGTGTCCGGCTCGCCCGGGCGGATCCTGGAGCCCTGGAGGTCGGCCCCGGCCCGGGCCCCGAGGGCCAAACCGCCGCCGCGCCCGCGGCCCTCGGGCTCCAAGCTGGGCCGGGGCCGCGCCCCCCGGCGCCGCTCCACCGCGGTACAGGTGAAGGGCCGTCGCCCATCGACCTGGCAGCAGGCTCGGCGGCGGCCGAGGGTGGCTCCATGGGCCAGCACCCACACCACGTGGATCGAATCCCAGGCGTCCGTGTCCCACAAGGACGGGAGATGCGTGGAGATTGTGCGCGAAAGGGTGTGGTACAGCTGGGAGCCGCTGAAGGTGTGGGGCTGCAGCCTGTTGAAGCGCGAAGTCAAGCCCCCGGCCCAGACTGCAGCCCCGCCGCCCCTGCCCGTCCCCGAGAAGCCGGCCAGGGCCCCCGCAGGACGGGAGCCCCGCGGGGAAGAGGGGGGCAAGCAGCCACGAGAAATCGAGTTACCAGCCGCTCAGGAGGCGGGGGCTGCCGGGGCAGAAAAGGGCCAGACCCCCAAGGCGGGGGCTGTCAGGGCAGCAAAGGGCCAGACCCCCAAGGCGGAGGATGCAGGGGCAGAAGAGGGCCAGACCACGAAGGCAGGGGCTGCCGGGGCAGAAAAGGGCCAGACCCCCAAGGCGGGGGCTGCCGGGGTAGAAGAGCAGACCCGGAGGACTGAAGGCGAAAAGACCCCAACAGCAGAAGGCGAGCCTTCCTCGGGGACTGAAGGGGAGAAGACCCCAGGGGCAGAAGGCGAGCAGACCCCAGAGGCAGAGGGGGAGAAGACCCGAGGGGCAAAAGGCCAGCAGCCCCCAGAGGCGGGGGCTGCTAAAGCAGAAGGCGCACCGACCTCGGGGACTGAAGGGGAGAAGACCCCAGGGGCAAAAGGCGAGAAGACCCCGGAGGCAGATGGGGAGAAGATCCCAGAGGCGGGGGCTTCTAAAGCCGAAGGCGAGCCGACCTCGGGGACTGAAGGGGAGAAGACCACGGAGGCAGAGGGGCAGAAGACCCCAGGAGCAGAAGGCGAGCAGACCCCAGAGGCAGAGGGGGAGAAAACCCCAGGAGCAAAAGGCCAGCAGACCCCGGAGACGGGGGCTGCTAAAGCAGAAGGCAAGCCGACCTCGGAGACTGAAGGGGAGAAGACCCCAGGGGCAAAAGGCAAGAAGCCCTCGGAGGCAGAGGGGGAGAAGACCCCAGAGGCAAAAGGCAAGAAGACCTCGGAGGGAGAGGGGGAGAAGACCCCAGAGATGGGGGCTGCCAAGGTAGAAGGCGAGGAGACTTTGAGGACTGAAGGGGAGAAGACTCTGGAGGTGGGGACTGCCGAGAAAGAAGCCGAGAAGATCCCTGGGACTGAAGGCGAGCAGACCCCAAAGGCAGAAGGCAAAGAGACCCCAGGGGCAGAAGGCCAGGAGACCCCAGGGGCAGAAGGTGAGGCGCCTCAGGACCAAGGCCAGGGCCAGTTGCTGGAGAGTGCAGAGGTCCCCATTGAGGAGGAGAAAATCTCTGAGGACCAGGAGATCGAGATAAGCAAGAAAAGGGCTGAGGAAGGAGAGGTTTTGGAGGTAGGAGAGTTGGAAAGGAACAAAGAGAATGAATCGTTTTCTGCTGAGGGAGGTAACCCCTCCGAAAGGACTGAGGCACAATACTCAGAGTTAGCTTTTGACTCCCCCACAGATAGCCCAGCCACCACAGCCTACGAAGTGAAAGAAGCCTATGTAAACCAGAGAGAGCATGAGGAAGAAAGCCCAGTGAAGAGTGATGCCTACGAAATGACGAAAGGGGAGCAGCCTGGCCAAGGGGCAGAGGAAAGGAAGCAAACCCCCAGAGTGGGGATGGAGAAGGAGACTGATGGAAGATAGATGGGAAAAGAAGAGAGCAGATGAAGCAGCTTTAGGGTCATGAAGGAAGGCACTGGGCCAGTAGGGGTGGGGGGGAACATGGACAGAAAGATGGGACTTGATGGGGCTTTTTCAAGGGAGGAATATGGAAGTGGAGAGCTCTGGGGCACATTCTGAAAAAGGACACAAAAAGGGGGGTATGGGCCAAAGTGGAGCCAGGTCTTGCCAGGGGGATAATGAGGGGTGGGGGAGCAGGGCTGGAGAAAGCAGCTTCCTAATGGAAATCCTAGAGAAGCAAAGAATGGAATGAAGAAACCTTGAGAAAGATGGAGGAATGAAGTGCCCAGGGTTAATGTGTGTGTATCCAAGCATGCATTGAAGAGAAAGACTTTGAAGAAGAATGAGGTGATGAAGGAAGGAGAAGGTGAGGATTAGGAAGCAGAAACAAAGTAAAGGAGGAGAACATTCTGAGCCTTCTCTGCCTCTTCCCCCCCCCCACCTCATACTCCCCTTTGGGGCTCCTCCCCTCCCCCACATTGCCAGTGCAGCTGCTGCCCTAGACAAATCCTTAGGAAGGCCCAGGAGCCACCAAGGGCCCAAACAGACCTTCCCCCAGCCTTTTATTTTCAGCACTTCTCTTCCAACAAATCCTTCTGTCAACGAACAAATGATGATAGTCTTATTTCTGGGACCTTATCTGGCAAAAAGATGTTTTTTCCTGGTACCTCCTTGCCTTTCCTATCAACCCAAAGCTGGCCTGTGCCCTAAGCTGCCTTTCGCTGCTCTGTCACTGCACCCGTCTCTCTAGTCAAATGAACTTTCCTCGGTCCTTTTTGCCTTCTTTCCTCCTTCCTTTTCCACCTTATGTTTGTGCCTTCTCTTCTCCATCCCCATCTTTCTGGGTGTCCCACTGCCCTGCTCCCTCTCCAGTCCTGGGGTGCAGGGGGAAGGTGGATGTAAATACCCGCCCGTTAGACAAAAAGCTCACTGAACATGTAGTTAAGTAGGAAGAGTTCAAAACCACAAATGCCAAAGAGAACATTTGCCTCTTTTCCACAGATCCCTGCCTTGCTGTGTAGGCAGCCCTGGAATTCTGGGATTCCCTGGCCCCAGGGAGTGTCAAGTTTTGCTTTTCTGATTGGTTTACCAACTGCCTAATCCTGCATCCTACGTCTTGTCCAATGAACTTCAGAGTCATCACAGCAAGGAAGGTCACACAAGGGGAAAAGAGCCTCCAGTCACCCTTCCAAGCCTTGTAAGTGCCCAAGGTGTTCACCCAAGTAGCCAAAGTGGCCCTTGGTGCTGCCCCCTGCTGGAATCACCAAAGTACCACTCTCCTGGGGTGGCAATGACAGAGGGTAGCTTGATTCTGGTCCTTGGGATTGTCTGAAATGGAAATGACCCATTTTACCTTTTGTGGAGCTTTCATTATTTTACAGGCTCTTAGTCAGACCCTACCAAAACCCTCTCCTTATTCAAATTCATTGTTCAGAACACAGCATCTGCAGTGGAATGTATTGGAAAGGAAGTTGAAAATCTTGAGGCGGGAGACCAGGGTTCAAATCCTACCTTTGCTTCTAGTCTCTGGGCCTCAGTTTCCACCCCTCTAAAATGAGGGCATTGGACCCAAAGCTCGAATTCTCTTGATCTCAGAGCCCAGGACTTGTCCATCTCATGTTGCCCTCACGTGTGTCCTGATTGACACTCCTCTAACACAAGGTTTCTTCCCCTTGGCTGTGCCCTGGACCCTTGGGCAGGCTGCCAGGGAAGGCCTCTAAGTACACAAAATAAAGTGCCCAGGACTACAATTACAATTACAGACTTACTTGGGAAACCCAGTAAATGGAAAGATGGTGGACCAAGTAGAAAAGACCCTCAGTCGCAGGGTTGACCAAGCAGGGGAAGCCCGTGGCTTCCTGGCCCTCATAGGAGCGTCTTGGGCAGCCTGAAGTTATTTCCCAATGGACTGGGATTAGCACCAGGGCATTGTGGGGAAATCCTGGCTTTGGATTCTAAAGGCCTCCCTCTCTCATCTTGTACCTGTGTGACATGGGGCACTTCCCCACTGGGGCCTCAGTTCCTTCTCTGTTAAATGAGGGCACTGGACTTAATGTCCCCTAAAGGCCCCTTCCAGTTCTAGAATCCTTATAATGATAGGAAATAGTCTTTCTTGTTTCAAATTCTAGGTGATTCTGGTTAAATGAATAAGATTTACCTCCTATTTGTCACCACATTAATTAAGTTAATTAAACACTGGACTGGCCCTAGCCATTGGTGAAGGAGAATTTCATAGAACTTATACAAAGGAAAAGCTGACCTGTAGTTGCAAAACTTGGATTTGGGTCCATACTTTGTCTCTCATTAGCTGTGTGACCTTGGGGAAGTCATTTTTCCTCCTCTAGGCCTCAGTTTCTTTCTCTGCAAAATGAAAGGCTTGGACCACATGGCCTTGAAGGAGCCTTCCTTCTCTGATGTCTCCTGAAATTCTGGAGCTGAGTGCCTAGGCCCTAGGGTTCCTGGTTAGATGTAATTTTTATTCTACATTTCAAGATGTCCAGTGATTCAAAAGCCCTGTGGTCAGGGCACTGGCCAGAAATGAAATGAGTCATAGAACAGCATGTGACACACATTTATTTCTAGCAATAATTCAGACCTCTGTATCTAAGGGGCTGACCTTGTAGATCTGAGGCTTTCTAGCACTTTTTGGAGAATGCAGTGCTCTGGCTTTGTAAATGAAGCCAAGGCACGACCTATTGCCTCTACCTCCCTGGCCCTAGGAAGGGCTGCTGCCTGGTCGTTTCTGTCCTAGCTCTGGGTCTGGCTCAGCCCAGTGCAGCCCCTCATCTTAGGCTCTCTGACCAGGAGCTGTGACCTGCATTGGTGGGCAAGAATACCCACACCATGAAATCTCACGGCCTCAGAGTCTGTGTATACGAAGCAGACCTCTTTGGAGGGGGAGACAGCTTGATGGTGACTTAGGATGGACGGTCTGCCCTCTAGTGCACAGGCTCCTGGGATGCAGGCAGGGTCATGGTATGGTGGATGGCTATTGGGAGAAATTATCATTCACATCCAAACAGAGAATTATTTTGATCGAAAGAAAGGAAAGCAGTGTATTAGTATATTGGCTGAGAATGAATTCAGTCAAGGCAACAAATGCTTTTACCTAAACTCTTCCCAGTGCTGGCTTTCAGGTTATACTTTGGGGAGGGGAGAATAAAGCCCACCAGGCTTTCTCCTTCCTCCACCTCCGGGGATGAGAATTCTGAAATGGACAAAAGTCTGCCACGTCTGGGCCCCGTTCAAGTAGGATTGATGGCAGCCAGAGATGCAGTGTGAAGGCTGAAGCGCAGTCACTACTGCTGGGATGCAAAGTCTGAGCCCCAATGCTCCCGCCTGCCACTGGGAGCGCTAGTAACAAATTTGGTTTTCAGCTTGTGTTGCAGACACTCAGGTTAAAACAAAGAGAAAACAAGCCCAC
Source organism: Pseudochirops corinnae (assembly GCA_028646515.1). Classification (NCBI taxonomy): domain Eukaryota; kingdom Metazoa; phylum Chordata; class Mammalia; order Diprotodontia; family Pseudocheiridae; genus Pseudochirops; species Pseudochirops corinnae. The sequence continues at coordinate 191,032,686 of CM053592.1, read as the reverse complement.
AAACCCATCAATTTTTACCTGCCAGTTTCCTCTGCTCACCTTGCATACATCCCATGCAGAAAGGCATTTTAGAACTCTGTGGGGAAGAGTTTCGGAACTGGTAAGAGGTTGACAATATAATTCCAGACAGTGAAACCGTGCAGAACAAAATCTGCTGGGAAATTGTGCCTTTTCTATTGACGTCTCTACTTATGTCTGTGAAATATTCTGGGTAAAGAGGAGCTCAGAGATTTAGAGCTGGAAGGGCTCTCATAGCCAATCCCTTCATTTGGGTTTGGTTTATTTTGTTTTCATTTCACTTCCTCCCCTTCCCGATTAAGAAGAGCCTAACCCTTATAACAAATACCCATAATCCAGCAAACCATTCCCATGTTGTCAATGCCCCAAAATGTCTATCACATCCTGCATCTTGAATCCAACACCTCTCTGCAAGGAGGGGCTGCTCATTGGAGAGTCCAAGATGTTGGGTATCATCTCTTCCCTCGGGCAGCCCAGATCATAGAACCCCAGCACATTCTTCTATCTTGAGCTCTCTGCCTAAAGCAGGACAGACACCTGATGTGCATCTGGATGCCTGGGAAACCAAGACTGTCACACAGAAGGGATGGCAACGAAGGCTGCACTCCGGGTGTTTCTGTTCAGCTTCCTCTGAGATGCTGCTCTCTTGCCTTTTCCCACATACAGGACGGCCAGAATGATCTTTGGCCATTTCCCTTCTCTGAGTTACATTATAGACCTTCAGGATTCATCATTTCTTATTAACTTTGCATATTCTGACTTTCCTTTTGGTCCTCCATTGTTCATTTTCTCTGAGAGTATGCTAAACTCTCCACTGGTCTCAAGTCCCCAGGCTGTTGCCCTGAATGGCATTCTTGGCAGATGACCTCATCCTCTATGAACAGAAGAGGTCGAGATCCCTAGGAATGTTTTCCCCCATATTCCCACCTCTTCATCTAAAACCATCTCTGAGAAAAATCTTATATTTCAATGGATATGTGACCTCACTGATGTATGTATGGGTCCTGTCTCAGGGTATGGCTCACAGACCATCCTTCTCATCCAGGGTAATTCTTGTCTGTCTTTTAATGAATCTGCAACAGAAGACTCACCCACATGATGGAGACCTTCTAGGGTGGGATTGGTTCAGGACTCAGGTTATAGCTCTTATCTCTCTGAACAGCCCCCACCTTTTCTGAGCACACAATCCCCTAAGTTTCTTAAAGACCATTTTATTAAGGGAACAAACAGACTTTTGCAGGTGATATCCTATAACATATCTTTATAGATAGTGAGTTGACTGAAAGGACCAGAATATGAGATTCCACTGCCTTTTTGTGTTGACTTTAAAAAGGCATTTGAGTTGGTAGAGCAAACACCAACTTTGAATTCTCATCCAACATCTCTCACATGTGTCAAAACAATAAACGATTTCTTGAAAGAATAAGAAATAAACTTGTTTAAACCAGGACAGCATAAACATCAGATGAGGCAAGAAACAGAGAGAGATGTGTTTGCCGCCATCATGGAGGGAGTTTAGCAGAGGCCCAGTGGGTGGGGAGGTCATCCAGGTGCTCCTCCTCTTTGTGGGTGGCGCCATGCTGATTGTGTCCAGCTCTCAAACATTCCAGAACAACTCAAAAGAGTTCAGCCTAACTATTCATACCAAGTGGAGGAATGGATGAAAAGTGCCTCTTGTTCAGACTGTGTTCAACAGTTCGATGGGCAACCCACAGAGCTCCTCCATAAGCACATAGATATTTGACAGATATGCACAGTGGACAATGAGGTGTGTCCAGAGCTGACCAGGGAGAGGAGAGCCAGCTGGGCTATTTTAGTGACATCATGCAATACTTTTGGTGACAAGCTTCTCCCTCAAAGAAAGGCCTGCAATTCAGGATGTCCAGCAGATGGAAGTTGTATGGCTTCAGGTCAGAGGACAGGCTGCCAGTTGAGGATGACCCAGAGGGCAAGGAAGAGGTGCAGGGGAGGGAGTGAGAAGAGCAGCCTGGTTGCTATGCCTTGCAAAGGAATGAAAGAAAAAAGAAGCAATAAGAAGTGTCATAGCAGAAAGGCAGACCAGTCATGAAGTGAGAGGAAAGGCCGAGCCAGGAAAAGCTGAATGAAGACCCCAGCCAATTTGCGGCCCTGGTGTGGGGAGAGCTCATGGGAGGCCTGGGCATCTGGGCACCATCTAGCCAAGGATGAGCAGGTGTAGAGGAGTTGTGATCTACCTGGCTGAAGGGAGGACTGACTGATCACAAGCCATCAAAGGACGAGTCTTTGATTCATTGTGTCTGACACAATAGACACTTCTCAGCAAACACTGAGACAACCCTTCTTACAAAGTGCTCCCTGAAAAAAGTAGCTTCTGGAGTGTCCCGGGAAAGAAGGGATGTGCCCTTTAACCTTGCTAGGTAGGTGGTTCTACATATTTGGTTTTCTTGTTGGACTGTCAGCTCACAGTTCACAGCAGGGTAGATAGAGTCCACTCCAGAGGAGCTCTGGAGGCAGGAGGACCTGAGTTCAAATTTGACCTCAGATACTTAACACTTTCTAGCTGTGTGACCTTGGGCAAGTCACTTAACCCCAATTGCCCCTCCAAAAAGCAAAAACAAACAAAAAAGAACACAAGGCCTTGGTGTTTGTTGTTTGCTGAATAGTCTTAAAAGCACCTGGCTGGCAGAATGCATTCATTCTAAAGAGTTCTCCCCACCAGGAGAAATGTGCAGGTGTCAGCAGCGTGCAAGCCTCCTTGACATTCTCTAGTCTCTGTGGAGGGGCTGCCTCTTCTCCTTGCCAAGACTGACCCTTCTGCCTGCACCCTCCATTCCAGCCTCTCCAGTCTCCAGGGAGAGGTTGAGCTGTCCCTGACCTCTCCTAGCCCCCCATTCTTCTTTCTTTTTCTGTTTGCTGGCTCTTTCCCCCTGCTGCCTACAAACAAGCCCAGAACTCCTCTCCCCTGCAGCCAGCCATCCCCTCAAGCTCTTGTCCCAGAATTCTCTTTCACAGCCAAACTTCTGAAAGAAAAAGCCTTGTTGCTTCTTCCTCTTCCTTGCCTCCACACTCACTTCACCCTTTGCAGTCTAGCTCCCGGCCCCACTACCCTGCTGAGTCTAAGTTCCCTGAGGCCACCAGTGATGCTTCTTTCTAAGTCCACTGGCCTGCTGTCTATCCTCGACCTCTCCTCAGCCTCTTGTGCTGCTGACCAACCCCTCATTCAGGACACGGTCACCTCTTTACTTCTCACTCACCACCCTTACCTCCTAGGAAATCCACTTGGTCAAAAACTACCCAGCACAAATTGCAGCAGCTGCCGCAGCCCAACCCTTTGGCCCTCTCCTTCCTTCCTCTTGGAGTTCCCGCCCACCATCTTTCTTCTCCAGCTCCTGACTTTAGGCCCTTGAACATTCAGGGAGATGCTCCCTTAGCCAGCTGAACTGGGCACTTCTTCACCTCAGTCACTCCCTGGAATTCACCATTACACCCAAGTGTTCCACTTTCCTAATTAAGAACTCAGACGTGCCCCATCTGACTGTTCTGTCCTGTCATTCCAACGCTCCTTGTGCCTCAGTGTCCTCAACCTGTTCTTTGCCTTTAATGAGATTCTTAATCCTTTTGTTTCTCAATACTTTCTTAGCTCATCACCCCATGCAGACTTTCCTCTCCTGCTGCCAGCCTCCACTCAATAGTGGAACATTTCTGTTCTGTACTGTCCTCTGCCTCCTTGTGCCATAGCTCCTCTCTAGCCAAACCTCGGCCTTGCGTTATTCCTGCAGTCTGCCCCCTCTGCTCCTATGAACACAGAAGAAATTCATATGAAATTTGTGGTATTCAATCTCAGCTGGGCTCTCACTGTAGCAAAGTGGCCCTCTTATTGATTGATTCCCCACAGAAGCCATTCCAAGCTGCCTCTTTGCCCCTCAACTCTCCAATACCTCCTCCTTTCTCTCAGTTTAGGACCTTGCCTCTTACTTCACCAACAAAACTGAGGACTTTCAATGACCTGCTTCTTCCATCCTCTTTGTCTTTAAACCCCTTGACCTCAACTCCCCCTCTCTCCTGCTTTCCCCTAGTCTGGCAAAGAGACCTGTGCTTAGTCCTTCCCCTCCCATCTTTTTCTGTTGATTGTCCCCTGTAATGGCAAGCAACTAAGTAGTTAACACCTTGTTTCAGCTATTGAATTAACATCTGGTTTCAGTTCAAGTTTCTTTTGAGCCTTGTATCAAGTCTGTTAAGAAATAGAATGTGTGAACCCCACTACTTGTGAACTCCTGGGGAGGAGCTAATGACCATATATAAGGAGAGGCCCAGGCTAGAGAAAGCAGAACTGAGAAGAGAATTCTTGTGGTGGCAGAGTCAAGAAGGAGAAAACTTGTGGTATCCCGGCACTCTGTTTGTCTGCTCTGTCTGTGTTGATGTCTGTTTGTGATACTTTGTATAGAAACCCTGGGACCTTACCGGAAGCCCTGAAAGAGGACTTTCTGGTTGTTTGCTTATAGAGGTCCTGGAGGAGGGTTTTGGAGGTCCTGGGACTTTACTTTGTATTGACCTCTTGGGTCTTGTTTGTGGATCTTTGTTGATTTCTATGTTGATGATTTGTGTTGAGACTTTGTTGGTGGGTCGGAGTTGATTTCACAGGCAATTAGTGAATTGATGATGATGCTGGCAATGTGCGTGAATATTATTGTGGCTCTGTTAAGCTTTATCTTCCCAGAAACAGGAACTGTGAAGGACTTAAGGTGGATTGGACACTGTGGGCTTCAATATGCAATGGGAACTGGATGAAGAACTGGACAAGGAACTGGGAGCTGTCTGCCTTTGAACTCAGGTAGCAGTTGGTTAGATTTGGGCAGGAGCTGGGACAGTGGAAGAGGAACCATGGAAGCTGAGAGCCAGCCTTGAGTCAAGATGAAAGAAGACTTTACTTGGATGCCATGTACTGACTGAGATTATGATTTACTGTGACCTAGGGGTAGAGAACTTTGACCTTTGTACTTTGTGTCCCTTAAGGAGACAAGCCTCCTTAAGGATGATTGAATTAAGGACTTACTAATGACTGAATGAATGTACTTTGTTTAAAACTACGTTACCACTTTGGTGAAAACTATGTGGCCACTTTAGTGATAAGTTATTATGTCATTGTGAATGCTGTACCTCAATTTCTGTGAATGATTTGCTTTAATTTATTACTGAATAAATAGAGAATTTACTGTATTGTGTAATCAGAACCTTGAAAGCTGTTCACGGTCCTGCTGCTGTGAATAGCTTTCAAGGTTCTGATTACACAGTATAGTAAATTCTCTATTTATTCAGTAATAAATTAAAGCAAACCATTCACAGAAAACAAAGTACAGCATTCAGAATGTTATAACTTCACAAGTTATCACTAGAATAGCCATAGAGTTTTCACCAATGTGGTCACATAGTTTTAAGCAAAGTATATTCATTTAATCAGTCACAAAGTCCTTAATTCAATCACAAAGTATAAAAGTCAAAGTCCTCCACCCATGAGGTGCAATCAACTTACAATATCATCAGTCACTACTCAGTAACCTCTTAAGGGGTAGTGGAAAGTATAAAGGCCATCCACCCCTAAATCACAAGTAAGTTACAATTTCATCAGTCACTACTCAATACGCACGGAAAGGTCTTTTCATCTTGACTCAAGGCAGGCTTTCAGCTTCCATGGTTCCTCTTCCATGGTCCCAGCTCTCACCCCAATCTAACCAACTTCCACCTGAGTTCAAAGGCAGACAGCTCCCAGTTCCTTGTCCAGCTTTCCATGCAGTTCCTGTTCCATATTGAAGCTCATAGTGTCCAGTCCACCTCAAATCTCTCACAGTCTCTTTTTCTGGGGAGACAAGGTTTAACAAATCCACAACAACATTCATGCAAAGTACTGTCACTAGTCATGTTTCCTAAGTCTTAGGCAGCTCCAGCTGGCCCTTAGAAGAAGTTCTGCCACCATAAGTTTGAGTTTTGCCACCACAAGTCTGAGTTCTGTGTCAGTTCTCAGTTCTCATTTCTCTTCTCAATTCTTGTCAATTCTCAGTTCAATCTAGCCATAGCAGCCCTGCCTCCAGATGCTCGCTGAGAGAAATTCTGTCTCCCTCTCTCTCTGGCAGCAGCTGCCCTGCCTCCATGATGTTTGCCCCAAGAAATTCTGACTTGCCAATACAAAGGGATCTTCAAATTATATTACTATTACATTTCCTCAATTACTCCCCCCCAAAAATATCTTCAACCTTTTCCTATCTGCTGGTTCTTTTCCTACTGTCTTCGAACATGCCCATCTCCCCCACCTTTTAAAAACCTTCATTAGACCTCAATATCCCTTCAAACTATCATTTTATCCTTTCAAACCAATGTAGTTCCCATCTGCAGTAGTCAGGGGTGAACCGAAGGACCAACCAGCTTTTGCTACATTATCTCAAAGTGCCAAGTCCTTCAGAACTGAGCCCTACACATGGTCTAGGGTCCCACAGATCATAGGTGAGGTCTTCCCCTGTTTGCCCCCATCACACTTTCTCCTTAAATCCTTGCTGTCCTCAGAAAACCAGTTGAGATCCTACACTTGGCACATTTATCCACATCTCCAGTTCTGGAGAGGTCTCTGGGGTCCTGGGGAGGCACAACCATTGTCCTTTCAAGTGCCTACCCCAGTGCCCTGAACTAAAAAATTTCAACGAAGTATGTTCTCAATGTCCCCTTATGTCCTGGCCGGCAGGACAATCAATCATGGGTCATCGAGGCTGGGAGAGACCGGGGGAGCTAGGCTCGAGGGGGGCCAGTTAACCTTTAGAAAGTTAAAAGGCGCGGGAACAGGATCATCGAGAGGAAGGAGACAAGACGCTTCGCTGCTGTGGAAATGTCTCAATTTATTGTATCTACCGAGAGGCTTATATATGCAA
>CM053592.1:191006095-191025275 GCA_028646515.1 Pseudochirops corinnae | reverse complement strand
GCTTCACGGACAGAACCTGGAGACCCTCTGCCCACAGGAGAGTGCTGCTTCTGGGGGATGCCATCACAACACGGGAGGGTAGATAAAGGGGAGAGGTGAGCAGGGGGATAGAAAGGAGGGAGTGATGCTCCAGGTCAAACCAAAGGCTGTCAATGAGGGGAAGGGGACCTCTGTGGTCGCACAAAGAGAAGAGCCTACAGGGAAGTGGGTGAGAAGAAGGGGAAATAATTGAAAAGGGGAGGGGGAAGGAAGGAGGCCTTCCTTTGGAGGTAGGAGGGGTTTCCCCTGATGGATGAATGTTCCTATGAGTGAAGAGAGAGGGTCACCAAAGGGAGGTGGGGACTTTACACTGGATGAGGCCTGGGGATTTGGTGTATGAAAAGGCCACTTGTCCTGAGGGAGGCAATGGGCGCCAGGAAGAGCCTTCCAGGCAAATGGTGAAAAAAAGTTCAGGGATGCTTATGAGCTGGGGGACGGCCACACCAATTGTGGTACGGAGTGTGGCTCGTGATGGAATACTGCTGTGCCGTAAGAAATGATGAGCTCACTGACTTCCAAAAAGCAGAAAGACCTGTATGAAAGAATGAAAGGCGAAATGAGCGGAACCAGAGGAGTGTTATAAATGCTCCAATCAGCTCTAAAGGACCTCTGAAGAAGGATGCTACCCGCCTCCGGAGGAAGAAGGGACAAATAGAAGTATGCACAGCACAGCTTTACAGATAGATAGGTGTGATATAGACGTATAACATATCTTTATCTATCTCTCTCTGTGTCAAATGGTGGCCTTCTCTAGTGCAGTGGGGAGGGATGGCAGGAGACAGTTTGGAATTTAAAATGTAACAAAAAACAAAATGAAAAGCAAGATAAGAAAAAAAAGCTTGACAAGAGAGGGTATAGATCAATGTGGGCTGCATGATCAGGGACCTGGTGGGGGGCAGCGTCCTCTCTGACACCTGCAGCCATTGGCTTATTCCGGAAATGAGGCACAATGGAAACGGGGAATCCATGGGGCAAGCCCTACAAGGCAGTGTTGGGAGCACCTGGAGGGGAGAGCCCAGAATGGATACTTTGGAAGCCTTGAGTGCATGAAGAATTCAATGAAAAGGGAGGGACCAGATGATTCTAGGGGTCATGAATCAGAGAACAAGGGTCTAGAGGAAATGGAAAGAAAAGATGGAGAATGAAGAGAGTGAGAGAAATCCTTTTTGGATTTTGGAAAGGGACAGAAAAAAATGAAATTTTCAAACTAAGGAACAGACTAGCTGAAGGGGAGGAGAGAGAAAGGGAATATCAAATGAGGAGAGGGGATCGGGGTGAGGGGAAAAAAACCAGGGGAAACAAGGCCACCCTAAAATGACGAATTATGAAGGTTCATAATACCATGTTTACAGCAGAAGAGGCCATCGGAAACAGAAAGGATTCTGCCCAGACAATGTTAGATGCTTTAAGGGAAGTGGTTCTCAACCTTCCTAATGCCCATGACCCTTTAATACTTGTATGTGGGCATATCTGCACATGGGTGGACCCGCCTGAAGATGAGTAGAGGAGCAATGTCTCGGTTCCTAAGACCATTGGAAAGATGAGTTTTCTGATGGTCTTAGGCGACCCCTGGGAAAGGGTTGTTCAACCCCCAAAGGGGTCATGACCCACAGGTTGAGAACCGCTGCTTTAAGGGAAGTGGTCAAATGGGAAAACATCTTTGTTTTAAATTTCTCTGATAAGGGTTTGGTATCCAAGACATGTAAACAATTATTGAATATAAGACTATTAACCATTCTCCAATACATGAATGGTCAAAGGATATGAATTAACCGATCTGGGAAATAGAATTGCTAAGTATTCACAGCCACATGAAAGAATGCATCGAATCACTGACAATAAGAGTCACAAATACAAGCCAAAACTACCCTCAGGCTTCACCTCACACACTGGGAATTGGCATAAGCGACAAAAAACGGCAACAGTCAACGCAGGAAAGGTTATGGGAACATGGGCACAGTAATACATTGTTGGTGGAGCTGGCACGTAGGACAACCATTTGGGAAAGCAGTTTGGAATATGAAAAGAAAGAGACTAAAATGTCACTAAAATGTTTGAACCCGAGACTCTTTTACTGGGCCGACAAAGGCCCCATTGATCAGATGCTCCAAGGAAGCTGCTGATGAGGAAAAAGTCCCTATAGACTCAATTCTATGTCTAGCAGCCATTTTTGTGATAGCTAAGAATTGAAAACAAAGCAGATACCCATCAAACTGTGACACATGAGTGTGACAGAATATCACTGTGCTGTAAGAAGTGACCTGTGTGGTCGGCTATGTGGCACAGTGGCTTTGAGTCAGAAGACTCATTGCCTCAGACACTTACTAGCTGTGTGACCCTGGGCAAGTCCCTTCATCCTGTTTGCCTCAGTTCCTTATCTATACAATGAGCTGGAGAAGGAAATAGCAAACCAAGAAAGCCCCAAACATGGGATCCTAGAGACTCTGAGATGGCTGAACAACAACAATAACAGAGGATGATCTGGGAATGTTGCAAAGTAAAAATGAAACGTGAATAAAATTTTTCTAAAAATCTAATTCTTACTGCTCACTAAGTGTTCTTAAATTAAAAAAAAAATTGATGTGTATGATGGGTACAGAGAAGTCTGGAAAAATCTCCATGAACTGATGCAGAGAGAAGTCAGAAGAACCCAGACAACAATGGGAAAGAACGTCAACAATCAAAAACAATGCACCAGCATCATAAAGGTCGGGAGGGACGAGGAGACACCCCTGCCCTGGTGGGCGCGTGGGTGCTGACGATGGTGGCAATTGCATTGTCAGGAGTCTGTCGTTCACTCCCTTGGGGAGGCACCTACACCAGCTTCACAAGGTTCCCCTCACTGTGAACACTCCAGAGAACACGTATCCACCTCCGACTCTGGTCAGCTGGGCTTCATTTTCGAGCCTTGTTTCACTTGGAGCTGCTGTTTGGAGGTGATACCTGCTGAGTTCTCTCCCAACCAGAGCTGTTCATCTTTCGGGTCTACTGGATTTCCTGTTGTCCGTAAGAGTGAGTCATTCCATGTACCAATGGTGAGTGGAATCTGATCAAATTTTTTGATACTGTCAGTCATGGGGGCTTGTGGAAGATCATGGCAAAATTTAAGGTTCATCGGTATCCTACGCCCATTCCACAACAGCATGCGTACCTGGGTTCTAGGTAATGGACAGTGCTCTCATGCTTTCCCAGTAACCAATGAAGTGAATGAAGCGAGGCTGTGTGCTTGCTCCTGTGCTTTTTAGCATGGTGTTTGCAGAAAAGTGTCTTTCAACAAGGATGGAAATGGAATCAAGGTCAGCTATTGCTCTAATGATAAATTATTTAACTTGAAAAGTTTACAAGCCAAGACTAAAGTAGAGGGAGTGTTGATGTATGACTTTCTGTTCACAGATGACTGTGCACTCAACTGGGCCTCTGAAGCTGAGATGCAACAAAGCGTGGATCAATTGTCTGCAGCTCGTTCTAATTTTTGCCTGACAATTAACACCGAGAAAACAGAAGTTCTCTACCAGTCAGCACCATGGAGCCATCGGTTACAGCAAATGGTGAAGTTTTGAAGGCTGTGGATAAGTTCACTTACGTTGGCAGTGTACTTGCCAGGGTTGTACACAATGATAATGAGGCTGATGGCACCCAGAGCTAGTTCAGCATTTGGGAGGCTCCAAAGGAAAGTAAGGGAGAGAAGAGGTCTTAGAGTGCCAAGCAGACTGGAGGTCTGGTGCTGACCTCATTGTTGGGTACTGTGAAACCTGGCTAGTCTGTGAGTGCCAGCACCATGCCAGGAAACTGAATCGCTTCCATGTGAATTGTCTCAGGAAGATTCTGAAGATCACCTGGCAGGATGAGGTCTCAGACACCGAGGGCCTTTAACTAAACTGCCAAGCATTCAAACTCTACTGCAGAGAGCGCAACTCCGATGGGCTGGCCACACTGTTCAAATGCCGAATGTATGCTTGCCAAAAAGACTATTTTACAGACAGGTGCTCACATGGAGGTCAGACATGATACAAGGACACTCTCAAGGTCTCTCTGAAGAACTCTGGAATCAATTGCATGACCTGGGAGATACTGGCCTAGGACCGCCAGCATGGCCCTCCCTCATCAAAGAAGGCACTGAGCTCTGTGAGCAAAGCAGAATTGCAGTAGCTGAAAAGCGACGTGAGATGTACAAATTTAGAGCCACCTCCACTCAAGATGTTCATGTGGACTGTTGGTGCCCCACTGTGGCACAGCCTTCTGTGCTCATATTGGTCTGGTCAGCCACAGCTGGACACACTGTACCTTATGTCCAACACAGTGATGTCATTTTGGTATTCTTCAAGAATAAAGGACGACAACCAGTACTAGGGGGCTGATATGGGCAGACGATCACCTCGACAGTGAGCTTGAGGATGGACTGGAGGGGATGGACCTGTGGCAGGCAGAATCACCAGGAGGCTACTGGCATGAGGTAGCAGACTGGTCACAGTGTCAGAGGAGAGAAGGGAGCATCTAAAAGAGATGTTCCAAAGGTATCTGGGCAGCTTGGTGGTGCAGTGGATAAGAGTGTGGGGCCAGGACTTAGGAAGACCGGAGTCAAAGCTGGCCTCAGACCCTTACTAGCTGTGTGACCCTGGGCAAATCACTTCACCATGTTTGCCTCAGTTTCCTCATCTGTAAAGTGAGCTGGAGAAGGAAATGCCAAACCATTCCTGTATCTCTGCCAAGAAGACCCCAAATGGGGTTACGGAGAGTCAGACATGACTGAAATGCCTGAACACAAAGGTGACAAGAGGCCTTGGCAGCAGACTGGATATGGGGGATCAAAGAGTGAAAAGAGTCCAGGATGGTTCCTAGGTTGTTGGCCTGGAGGATGGTGGGGCCCCTGGTAGAGGCACATTTGGATCAAATGGGCAGCTGGAGTTGAGAGGCTGGAGGTCACAGAGAGCTCAGGGCCCAATAAGTAGATTTGAGAGTCATTAGTGGAAAGCGGAGGGGATCACCAAGTGAGAGAGGGGAAGGAGGCCCAGGACAGAGTCCAGACATAGCCCAGGACAGCTATGTTCAAAAGGCCTGGTTTTGGCTGAAGATCTTGCAAAGGAAACTGAGAAGGAGCAGTCAGAGAGGTTGGAGGAAAACCGGGGTGGGGGGAGTCCCCAAAAACCTAGAGAGAAGAGAGTATGGGGAGGAGAAGAGGGGGATGGGCAGGGTCCAAAGGCAGCAGAGGGGTCAGCAAGGAGAGGATTAAGAAAAGGCCCAGGATTCGGGTTTTAGAGACTGGTCTGATCTAGCCTGACCTCTTCGTATGCAAGTGAGCTTCTCAAATCCCCCACCCCAAGGATGGGAAATGTCTAGTTATGGTACTTTGCCCCCGGGTTCTCCAAAGGACCCAGACGTCAGGTCAGGACCACAGCTGGCAAGTGAATGGGATCTGAGTGAGGGAGGGCGTCTGAAGGTCTTCTCTTTACACTTCGATATCTCTGCATCTTAACTCTACCTTCCCCTTCACTGGGACTTCATCCCCCCTTTTTAAAAAAAAAATTATTTTCCAATCAGGAGAACTTTGTCATGCAATTTTCTGAGATTTCCAGATTTCCAGGATGCTAGCAAAGCATTTAATCTTGTTATTCTTTGGAGAAGCTTCAAGTTTGAAGACTGTGCAGTCAGGCCGGCTATTAACCATTCAGTGTGAACCTGGAAGGTCTCCAGTGGAGTGCCCCAGGGATCTGGATTTCTCAGCTCTTTAGTAACTGGAGACAGAGGCAGATGATGTGCTTATCAATTTTCAGGTGACCCAAGGGTAATGCTCTTGAGGGTGTCAAGATCCTGTTTACAGATCAGAATGTTTCATTGCTGTTCAGTCTGTCTGGCTCTTGGTGACCCCATTTGGGGTTTTCCTGGCAAAGATATTGGAGCAGTTTGCCATTCCCTTCTCCAGCTCATTTTTACAGATGAGGAACTGAGGCAGAGTAAAGTGACCTGCCCAGGGTCACACAGCTAGGAAGTTCTCCATATTAGAACTCAGGAGGATGAGTCTTCTTGACTCCAAGCCTGAAGCTCCACCCGCTGTGGCACCACCTGGCTGTCCTGTAGAATATTAGGCCAGATCCAATCAAATGAAATTTTATAGGAATAAATGTGGTCTTATACCTGGGTTAAAAAGTACAGGATTGGGAGGGACGTTCGGGGTGGGGGCGCTCTCAGTGGCTGGGAGGCCAAGCAGGTGAGGAGATCCAGGGCTGCCTTGGAAGGGATAAGCCCCGCCACCCACTGTGGGCCCTGCTCAGGCACCGTCTTCAGAAGTGGGCTCAGATCTGGAGGCTACACTCATGCCCAAGAGCATCCATAGAAAGGCAAGAAGAACATTTCGAGCCATCCCAAGGTGGAATGGGCTGCCCTGGATGGTAGTGAGTTCCCCATCATAGAAGGTCTCTAGGGAAAGTCCAATGACCTCTCGTGGGTATGCTCGAGTTGCCAGTCTCATTCAGGTTTGTGTGAGACTAGAGGTGGGACTAGAGGGCCACTTCTGAGGTCCTTCTGGTTCTGTGATTTGAGGAAGTGTGGCCTGATGGGAAAGCTCACTTCACTGTCAGTGTTCTAGATCCAGGTCTGTCTGCTTACTGGTCAAGTCATCTCATCGAAGCCTGCATTCCCTGATCTATAAAAAGGTGCTAATGTACCTTTGCCTTAAAGGAGTGTTAGGAGGAAGCCACTGCGTAAACGGTGAGGCATGTGCACCTCTTAGAAGTTCAAGACTGGGGAGGCAGGAATAGCCAGAAGCTATTCTGAAAAAAAAATCTGAAAGTCTTAGCGGACAAGCTCAATATGAGTCAGTGGTGGGAAGTGGCAGCCAAGAAGGCCACTGGGATCATGGGCTGTGTCCGGTCACTACTGGTGGTCATCATCTCCCTGGTGCTACCTCCATCAGGTCCTCTGGAGCCCACATTCCTCTCCGGATGGTACTCTGGACCTCCTTGACCATCTCGATCCCTATCTCCAGACTTGGAATTCGCACACTGGGGGTACCTTTGCTCCTCCTCCCTCTAATTGGATGGCTCCTCCCCAAGCCACCATTTAAGAAGGAACCAGATCAGTGGTGTCTCCTTCCTCTCCCAGCTGCGGCTTTCCCCTCTCCCCTTTCCCCTTTCCTTGCCTACATTGTCTTCCTCCATCAGAACGTAGGCTCCTTGTGGGAAGGGACTGTCTTTCTATCTGTACTTGTATTTCCAGCACTTAGCAAAGTGACTGGCACCTAGTAATAATGAGAAGTGGCCTTCAATGGGGGCCATGATTTAAGAAGAACATTGAGAAGTTGGAGGAAGACCTTCAGAGGGTGGCTTGGGGGTCCAAGGCAAAGGAGGAAGACACCACAGCATCCAAGGCAAAGAAAAGAGAGTCAGGTGAAAAGTTCAAAGTGGGATGATCACTATTTTGACATCACGTACCTGTTCCTTTTACTGTTGAAAGAACTGAGGCTACTTAGGCTGGGACCAGGAGACTCTGGGAGCTCGCAGGAAAGACAGAGGAGACCAGTGAGGGCAGAACCACAAGCAAGGGGCCAGCTTACAAAGGGGCACGTTTTGGCTCCATCCCAAGAAAACCTTCTTGCTAGTCAAGCTGCCCAAAAGGGGAGCGGAGGGCTGCCTGGAGAAAGAAGGATACCTCCCGGACCTGGAGCTCCTCGTAAGGCATGTGAGAGTGGAGATTCCTTCTGGTATGTGTGAGACTAGAGGCTGCTGAAATGCTTTCCACTCAAAGTCTAGGATTCTGTGATTCCAGGATTTAAAGGATCTCTTATTTTTTCTTTTTTCTCCCCATTTAATAGTATTTTATGTTTTCCAATTACATATAAATATAGTTTTCAACATTCATTTCTATAAGATTTTGAGTTCTAAATTTTTTCCCCCTCCCTTCCCTCCCTCTCCCTAAAATGGCATGCAATCTGATATAGGCTATACATGTCCAATTGTATTAACATATTTCCACATTAGTCATGTTGTGAAAGAAGAATCAGAACAAAAGGGAAAAACCGTGAGAAAGGAAAAAAAAAAGAGAAAATAGTCTGCTTCGATTTGCATTCAGACCCCATAGTTCTCTCTCTGAATGTGGACAGCATTTTCCATCATGGGTCTTTTGGAGTTGTCTTAGATCCTTGCATTGCTGAGAAGAGCCAAGTCTATCAAAGCTGGTCATTTCACAATGTGGCTGTTACTGTGTACAGGGTTCTCCTGGTTCTGCTCACTTCACTCAGCATCAGTTCATGGAAGTTCTTCCAGGTTTTTCTGAAGTCTGCCTGCTCTCATTTCTTATAGCACAGTAGTATTCCATTACATTCATGTACCACAGCTAGTTCAGCCTGAATGATCTGTCATTACCCCCCTAGGGGCTCCAGTAGAAAGCTGAGGGTCAAATGTAGGGATTCTGTGACTTGGTAAGGACAGTGTGGTCCAAGGTGAATCCAAGCTGCATTTTTCCCTGGCCAGAAAGCAAAGGATGGCCCTTTCTTCATGCCTCAGTTTTCCTCTCTGTAAAACAGGAGAGAATAAATCCTACCCATCTAACCTCTCAAATGTGGGTGGAAATATATCAGATGATAGCTTTAAAAATTGATCCTGGACCCAAGCCTGATAGAAATAGGAGCAGCCTGCTGATGGTGGGCCTAGGCTCTGCTGCACATTGGTCCCAGAAGACAATCTGAAGGACACAGGCTAGTGAGAAATGAGCAAACGCCCTTCCTCAGCCTGCTGTCCAATCCCAAAGCCTTCCTCAAGGGTGACCACAAAAACTTCTTGTTTCTGGCTTGTTTCTTCTCGGTTTAGGGTGAGGAGTCAAAGGGACTTAGGATCTCTAGCCAGTTCAACACCCGCATTTTACAGAAGAAACTGAGATCTAAGCACAGAGAGAGGAAAAGAGTGACCCAGGCACACGGATCACAGAAGAACCAGAAATAGAGCCAGCCTTCGGGCAGCAGGCGGCTTGCCCTCTTGCTCAGACCACTGGGCAGCACTCTCCATTAGCATCACTGTGGCAATGCTTTCTAAGCCCATTTAAAAACACTTGTGTGACACCAGCAGGTCCGAGGCCACCAAGAGTCAGGGTTGGGCTGGGAGTTTGCAAGGATCCACACGCCTCCCCTGAGACAAATGCCCAGACTTCAGAGTAGTCAATCAGTGTTATAAACTCAGATGCTACAAACAGAGAGGCTCTCCAGCCTCAAGGCAATCCCACAGGCCACAGCAGAGATTGCAAAGTATCTTACACTGAACACATGGGGATGTTTGCTGAAAACAATATTTAAGTGATATTCTTGAACTTGGTAGCTTCAAATAGAGAAGAGGGAGATAGAGAGAGACAATGAGATGGAAAGAGAAAAAAAGAGACAGTGGTGGAGGGAGGAGAGACATGGAGAGAGAAGAGAAATGGAAGGAGAGGAGAGAGGGGAGAGGTGGAGAGAGATAGAAACCAAGATCTTGAAATTCTCCAAGAGTTTCTGCCGTGTCGGAGACATGGGACAGAAATGCAGACGAGAGCAGGATGACAGTCTTGGAAGACAGGCACAGCTTTTGTTATGGGAAGCCTGCCTGGCTCCAGGCCCAATGTTCATTCCCTACACAAGTTCTGAAAGGTTCCTCCCCACAGGAAGCAGGGACGGAAGGGGGCAGATGGTAGGAGGACAGGGCGCCCGAGAGGAGGCTGCTAGTGCTGGATCAGGAGGAGAGGTTCTAGGCCCACACAAGCTGAGGATGAATCAGACCCCTAAAGCCCAGCCCGCCTCCATTGACCTCCTCCCCACAGGCCCTTCTTTCCAAAGCCAGTGATGATGTTGGCCAGGACCAGAAGCGCCACCCTCAGCCCTCTCTGCTGCTCCAGTCCAGCCGGCTCCTGACAGCCCCTCCCTGGGGGGACTCCAGGTAACAGGCCCCAGCGGCTCCTCCCCACACAGAGAGGATGAACAGCACCAGGAGAACTGGCCTGACTTGAGTCTCTCCTTCCCCGGGGCACAAACAAATCTGGTTCTCCCTCTGCCAGCGGTAATAACAGGGCAAAAGGAGCGGGCCCCGCCTGGCACTCCGGAAGAGGAGGGAGGGTTAGCCTCACGCAAGGCCCAACAAGAAAACATGTCACCCAAGTCCCGCAGCCTGGAGCTGCTTTCCAGACTGTTTCTTCCAGGGGCCGGGCCCAGGTCACCAAGGCTCCATCCCCCCAGGCCTGACGAGCATAAACCCATGTAGGCCCTGCCTCATTCAGCAAGCATCTTTCAGTAGCTGCTATGGACCAGGAACCGTCCCAGGTGATGAGGATTCTGAAATGAAGGTGGCAAGAGGCGCTGCCTTCAAGGAGCTTACAGTCTACAGTAGTTTGCACCAACTCAGATCAAAATAATGGGAGGAGCAGAAAGGGTAGTGTGTGTGCCTGTGTGTGTGAGTGACTGTGTGTGAGTATATGTGTAAGTATGTGTGTGTGAGCGTGTGCATGTGTGAGTGTGTGTATAAGTGAGTGTGTGACTGTGTGAGTACAAGTGTGAGTATTGTTTGTGAGTATATGTGTATGTGTGCGTGTGTGTGAGTGTGTGTCTGAGTACAAGTGCGAGTATGTATGTGTGAGTATATGTGTATGTGTGTGTGTGCACGTGTGAGTGTGTGTATAAGTGAGTGTGTGACTGTGTGAGTACAAGTGCGAGTATGTATGTGTGAGTATATGTGTATATGTGTGTGTGCATGAGTGTGTGTGAGTATATGTGTGTGTGTGTGACTGTGTGAGTACAAGTGCGAGTATGTATGTGTGAGTATATGTGTATGTGTGAGTGTGTCTGTGTGTGAGTATATGTGTGTGTGAGTGTGTGTGTATGTGTGAGTGTATGTGTGTGTGACTGTGAGCATATGTGAGTGTGAGTGTGTGACTCTTTGTGAGCACAAGTGTGAGTATGCGTGTGTGAGTATATGTGAGTGTGTGTGTGAGTATATGTGTATGTATGTGTGTGACTGTGAGCATATGTGAGTGTGAGTGAGTATATGTGTGACTGTGTGAGTACAAGTGTGTGTATGTGAGTGTGACTGTGTGTGAGTATATGTGTATGTACGTGTGTGTGACTGTGAGCATATGTGAGTGTGAGTGAATATGTGTGACTGAGTACAAGTGTGAGTATGTATGTGTGAGTATATGTGTATATGTGTGTGTGCATGAGTGTGTGTGAGTATATGTGTGAGTGTATGTGTGTGTGTGACTCTGTGAGTACAAGTGTGAGTATGCGTGTGTGAGTATATGAGTATGTGTATGTGTGAGTGTGTGTTTGAGTGTGTGAGTATATGTGAGCGTGTGTGAGTATATGTGTGTGTGTGTGACTGTGAGCATATGTGAGTGTGAGTGAGTATATGTGTGACTGTGAGTACAAGTGTGAGTGTATGTGTGAGTGTGTGAGTATACGTGTAAGTATGTGTGAGTATGAGTGTGTGTGTGCGTATGTGTGTGTATAAGTGAGTGTGTGACTGTGTGAGTACAAGTGTGAGTATGTGTGTGTGAGTATATGTGTGAGTATGTGTGACTGCGTGAGTACAAGTTGCAAGAGTGTGTGTGTGAGAATATATGTGAGTGAGTGTATGTGATTGCGTATATGAGTATATGTGTATGTGCGAGTGTGTGTGTGTGTGTGTGTGTGTGTGTGTGTATACCCCACCCCAGCTTGTTGGGCTTTTCTTTGGAGGGGTCCTGAGTCACTTGGGCCAATTTTTCCCTACACATGGTATGTGCCCTGAAACGACTGGGATAGATCACCAGAAGAGTCCTGGGCCGTCAGATGAAGCCCTGAGCGGCAGATGAGGCATCTTCCCAAGCAGCCCCTGCAGTATCCAGAGGAGAGGAGAAGATTCCTCTACAGATGAGCCTCAGGCTGCTGGGTGAAGGGGAGCGGGTTGGGACATGGAGCTAGGAGAACCTGGCCCCGTGTTTGCTTAGGAGCCTGGGGCTTAGACTGGGGAGTGGCTGACTGGGATTTGATGAAGGCAAAGGAGCAGAAAGAGAAGAAGGTCCTGAGACCTGGGGACCTTGTGCCTTAAGAGCTAAGGGAATCAGGAAAAGAGGAATGAATGGAAGTCAGCCCTGCCTGGGACAGTGTCGCTCCAGACTCTAGCAGACAAAGAGACCCCCCCTCCTCTGTCTGGGCCAAGAGGTTTCCTGCCCCAGCTGGCCATGGCAGCTTCCCCAGCCCGTTCCCTGCTGTCCCCACAAGAGCCCTCCACCTCCCGTGTCCTTCCACTGAGCCTCTTCCAGTGTGTTTGTCAGTCATCTTGCCCTATTATTACAGCCCCGCCTTTAATCCCCATACACCCTATTTCTAGAGCTTGTGGCTGTCAACAAAACGCTTTCCTCCCCAATGGCATGTGAGGCATGCATGTCACGCAAGCACCATTATTCCCACTTAACAGCTGAGGAAACTGAGGCACACGGAGGGGAAGTGACTTGCCCAAGGTCACACAGCTCATGTAGCAGAACCTGGGAATCAACTTGGGCATCAGCTCTGTTTGAGGCCATCTAGGAAGCCAGGAATAGGCTGGGAGAGGCTGATTCTTCCCTAGTTTGACATCATGGAAGCCAGGGGCTCAGGGCCCCTCCTATGGGGAAGGCCAGGCCTACTCCGCCGGGTGGTTCCTTGGGCCAAGGCATCAACGGTCACCTCTCTGATGAGAGTAATCTCTCATTTCTTCTCCTGAGCCTGCTGGTTGGTGGCACTGGATGTCTCCAAAGAAACGTGGACAAGGGGGCTGGAGACAGGCCAGACGGGGGTTTCTCCAAATTAGAAGCCCCTGAGCCTGACTTCTGTTCCTGGCAAAGCTCTAGAATGCACCACGAAAGGGAGGGTTTAGAGCGTTCAGAAAGGGAAACAGTGACCACGAGGCGCATCCAGGAGTCCCATCTAATGAACTGCATTCCCTGTTCCAGCCGGTCAGGCACAGGGGACCTAGACCTCCTCGGAGCTGTTCACAAAGTCTTTCAGGAGAACCCCATGGACTAGATGGAGATAGGAAATGTCGGAGAGTACAGGCCGCTGGTTGCAGGTCTTGTTAAGTGGTTTCTAGCCACGTACAAGAGGGACCAGATGGGCTCTTGTTTCACTCAGCCCTAGGGGGCCAGGAGAGGGAAGAACATCCCAACCATTCCAATTGTTCTAGAGTGAGGTGGGCAAAGCACTGAGCTCCCTTTGATAGAGGTCTTCAAGTGAGCGCTGATTAACCATTTGTGAACGAACTTTCTGCTCATGTTGTGTTGAACCCCATGTTCTCAAAGGGACCTTCTGGCTCCAGAACTTCAGGATTCCATGAAAGCATTTGATCTTCCTGGACACCCTCATAATCATTGGAATTCTTCTGACTGTAGCCTCAAAGAATCGTTCCCCATAGTCAACACCGTCTCTTTTGGGGCAGGGGCTGGTCTGAGGGGCTCCCCCAGCTACATGCTGTAGGAACTGTCTATGACCCCATCGCTTGTTTACTACTTTCTTTGTAAAAGGCTTGGGGGCTGAGGTGGGTGGGGTGAAGATGCCACAGCATGTCATCTGTCACCAGCGGAGCCAGGAGAGGCCAAGCTGTCACTCTGGTTAGGTGGGTCCCCACCCTCCACGAGACAGTGGGGGGAAGAATGACTTCTGAGTGGTGGAGACAAACAGGGGGTGAATCACCAAGCCCTTCCACTTCTCATCACTAACTGGTTGGCAGCTACTTCCGTAAGCGGGGGCTGATTCTGATCTCCAGCCAGCACAGGACAAAGTGTCCCCAGGAGCGGTGGCTCCTGGGTCGCCTCAGTGCAGGCCACTCATTCATCCCTCTGCCTGCCTTCTGGGACCACCTCTCCTAGTCATCTGTGGCCCCACCTGTGGGCTCTGTCGCCTTCCCCTGCCCCCTTGCCTGGGGAGCAGGACAAAGGATGATTCCTCTGTTCCCTCTGTTGCTCTCTTGCTTCTCCCTGACTCTCCTTTGCTCTCCTCCCCTTCTGCTGTCCAGCCTGGGCTTTCTCCTCTTATTCCGTCCTTTTCCATTTACTCTCTGTCTCTGCCAAAACTGTCACCTTCTCCTTTGTTTATATTCAATTGGTCCTTAAAATTCACTTGGTGCCACCGAGTGCCTGGAAACAGAATGGGGACTGGCCTTGGAGGTTAGAGGACAGAACCTGGGCTTAGATAGCCATTGAGGCAGCCCCCTGGCCACAGACACTGTGACTGAGCCTCTTTCCCTCCCCAGATCCAAGCCATCCGGGTGGATTCTCCCACCCCCCAGCTACTGTCTCCTAGCCCTCTCTGAACTCCCCGGGGTTCATCTCCATGCTGCTGGTGCTGACATGTCCTGAACCAAAAGTCCCACTGTGCGCCGGCCTAGCAGACAGCTACCTCTGCCTCCATCCCCAGCCACGGGCACCCTCTCATTTCTGCTTGCTTTCTCAGTGACTACCTGGCTTGGAGGTTTTCCATCTCTTTCATTCTCCACAACCCCTCCCACTGTGGTTTTTTCTAACCTAAATCTCATTTCGAAATCTCCTGCCCAAGGGGTTTTCCAACACCTCCCAATTCTGAATCAACCTGCTGTTTACTGCACTCTGAGAACAGTCATCCAGATGTTCCAGGAGAGCGGGCCTGAGCTTGGTCCCTAAGAACCCACCTGCATTGGCAGTGGGTGGCGCCCGTCCTAGACTCCTCCTCCACTCCCAATGATTGATTTTCCTTCCCTGGGGAAACACGGAGAGAACAACCACAGCTAATTCCAAGAGGGTCAGAAGTCTTCTTCCAGCCTCCCACAGAACAGGACCCCCACTAGTGACTATGGTGAGAACAGGCCAAGGAAGCCAAGAATCCGAAAAGAGATGGTCGGTCAGCAAACCTTCATCAAGCCCCTGCCAGGTGCCAGGCCCTGCCAAACGCTGGAGGTCTGAGTGAAGGCAAAGCCCAGGCCTGTTCTCGAGCCTGCCCCTGGTCCAGCAGGGGAGACCACGGCCAACAATTCTGCACAAGCCGCCTACTGGCAGGATCAAATGGAGATAATCGGCAGAGGGAAAGCAGACGGTCCCAGGCCTGGGTCGGGGGAGAGGGGAATGCCCAGAAGTGAGGAGGGCTCGGCCACTGGATCGAGAAGTACATGGGGCTCTCCATCACGGGCCAATCCGTCTTCTCATCATGAGGGGCTCCTTGGCCGTGAAGATCCCTGACCCACTTCTAAATGCTAGGAGTAGCCAGGAGGCCCCAGAGAACTGGGTCAGTCTCCTCATCTGAATAATTGAAAATGGGCCACTGCCTTAGTGCACCAACCACACCGCTGACCCACCCTGGCAAGCTGGTAGCAGGCAGAGGTCGAGGAGACTTCCCTGGCTGGGCCGGTGGGGCTGCCCAGGCCAGGGAAACACAGGCTTCTTCTCACAAAGCCAAAGAGCCTGCCATTGTAAGTCGGCCACGATGCCCCCACAAACGGACCTGCCTGACTCTGACGCTGAGTACCTGTTTCCCAAGCCCCACAGTACAGGGAAGAGCACGGGATGCAGAGTCTTGTCAAGGCCTGGGGCCGAGTCCTAACTTGTGGGTCTGTTTCCTCATCTGTCAAATGAGGGGGTTGGGCAAGATGACCTTCAGGGCCTCTTCAGACTGTCTGTAAAATGCCATGAAAGCCCCCCCCCCCCCCCGCCCATTTCCCAGGGAGCCCCGGTTGGGACAGAAAGAAAACTGATCCCACCATAGCGGGCACTGGGCACTCAAAGACAAGCTGGTGCCTTTTAGGACTGTACAAGATATACGTATAACAACTATGTGAAAGTCATTGGGGTGGGGGTGGAGAGTCCCCCAGGCAGGGGGGGAGGGGAGCAGCTCGAGGCCTTTGGGAAACTGACTGACTCGCCAACATTTTCCTAAAACCAGTTACTCAGTGAATGCTCACAGGTGCCCTCCCAAAAGGAGCCGCGTGGCCCCTTTGTTCTTTCCTGAGAGCCAAAGGTTTGATCTCCAAGTAGGGAGGGGCTCCTGAGATGAACCACCAGGACCCCATGTGTCCTCACTCCCAGAGCAACAGCCTCCTTTCTTCATGGCCCTAGCGGCACTCGGCTCTGAAGCCAATTCAAGAATGGTTCTGTTTGTTGGGCACTCAGTCCTACTGAGTGACTCCTGGGCGGCAGCAGGATGTTCTCTAGGTACCTTAGTTCTCCAGCATAGAGGCTCCCAAAGTGACTTTTCTCAGGAGCCCATTTCTCATTTCTTTCTTTGGTTTTATAATGATGGTGTTCAGGGAGGATGAGCCCCTCTGGTTGGAGGGCAGCCGAGCCCCTCTCAAGGCTGCTCATCCACCTTTGGTGCCCACCTGCCACCCAAGGCTCCCCTGTGGCTTGGAGAAGCTGTAGCATGTGCGGGGCCACACCCCCCATAAAACTGGCTAAGCCACACTGAGGGTGACTGTCAGTGAGTGAGGGGGGTGTCTACACCAGGTGTGTAAAGACTTCCCTGGCTGAGTGGCAGGATGAGAACAATTTGTTCCAACCTCTAGGAAGGCGGCACAAGCAGGTGCTGCAGAGCCCTTAGAGCTGGGGCAGACATAGAGGACGCCAAGGGCATCCAGCACATCCCTGGCCATCGCCATCGTCCTGACTTGTCCAGCCACTGGACTTCCATGAGGCGGCTCTGCCTCGCTTCAGTCCAATTCACACAGGAGTTAGGGCATCACCCTGTGCTGTCACTGGTCCTCTTCAAAAACAGAGGACAGACACAACTTCATTTCCTGTCCTGTTCCTCAGTCAGGCTTCAGCTCACAGTCCCGGCCCCCTCCAAGTATCCTTCAAAAGGGCACAAACTCTCTGAGTGTCGAGTCTCAGCGTGGACTGGGCGCTGCCAAGACAGCAGCTGGTGTCTGGCTGGGCTCCCCGCAGGGAGTCAACATATGGTCGTGCTGTGAGCCTGTGGGTGTCTGAGCCCAGGCTCTCTGGGTCCATCACAGCTGTGCAGAGAGTTCACTTCTGCTCCCGCTGAACCCTGACACCTGAGCGACCTTTCATACAATCAGACTGAGTCATGTCACTAGTGCCCGGCCTCTAACAGCACCATCAAAGGGGCGCAGAGCAAGCCCATTTTTCATCCAACCTATTATTAGCTTCTGTTACAAGGCATGACAAGGACCAGGTTCTTCTCAAGATGGCAGAGGTCCCCTCCTTCCCTCCTGTACCCGGGGCGCAGGCCAGGGGTCTGCCATTCCCTCTTGTCCTGGGCCTACATGACCTCACCACAGATGGCACCAGGACCAGAGGTGAAAGGGTCAGAACACCAGCCAGCCGGAGGCACTCAGGCCTTTTCTCTTCACGATGTCCAAGGAGGGAAAGGGTCCTGTCTCCCCATTTACCAGGCCAAAGACTCAGGACAAGAAAGGTGAATCCCCGATAAATGCGTGTGTAAGGCCGCAGGAGCCTGGCAGCCATGCCAGCCTAATGTGCTGTCCTCCTTCCCCTGACGCCAGGTGTCTGGAAGCTCTGGCCCCTGGGGGCAAAGCCTGGCTCTGGCCAGGGAGCTGCCCTGCCTGGCCACGCCCCTCACACAGCCCAACTGGACTTGGCCGCGTTCTTCCCCCAAACTGTAAATAACTGAGACGCGCAGGCTGGCTGCTGCCTTGGCAGCTGGGGGCTCTGTGTGGGGAGAGCAGCGGAGGCGTGGCTCCACTCATTCTGTGGGATCCCCATAAAGCCTGCTTTAACAAGCTCCTTCACTTCCGAGGGACTCGGCACATCTGACAGCAAGGTCTGGGCTTCCGAGGCTTCCTCTTGGAAATCAAAGAGGCTGCCGCGTCACTCACCGCCAGCCGCTTCCTCTGAGGTCAGCTGGCTGCTCTTCTTGGCCGCCAGGTAACTGACCTAAGCCAGCTGGGCAGCAGCCTCCTCCTCCCGCCTTGAGTAGGCTGCCCCCCCTTCTGCCACGCTGCCCTGGCCTCTCTGCGCTGCCCTGGCCTCTCTGCGCCCCCCTGGCCACGCTGCCTCGGTCACGCTGAGGCCGTGTGGACACTGGTTAGCTGGTTCCCACCTTCTGCAGGAGGCTTTTCCCTGTCACACCAGGGGATACCCCAGGCCACGCCTACATGATGCCCAAACCGCTTCTCCAGATTACTGTCTATGCCTCTCCCATCAGACTGGAAGCTCCTTGAGGTCAGGGGCCACGCTGCACTCTTTCTTGTCTCCCCAGCACAATGCCTAGTACAAGTGAAGTGAGTGCTGGACACTAAGAAAGTCTACCCATCTTAACTAGTCAGGTTCAAGGCTTTGGGAAGACCTGTGGATCATGGTGCCCTCTACGCCAAAATGCCAGCAGTGGATGGGCCACAAAGCTTTGAGGAGGGAGGGGAGGCCGCCTCTGCTCAAGGCTTTTCTCTTCCTGTCCTAATACTGTCTGGAAGGTCCCAGGCTCTATGAATGGGAAGCCAGCCAAGAGAAGGGGACTACGCTGGCCCCTTCTAGGGTCTCTGTCTTTAACATCAGAAACAAAAAATCAGTCAGATGCTCATGAGCAAGGCTCTGTCTCCCTCCCTAGAAAAGTCATGGCCCTTATGACCCCCATTGCAGAGGTGACTGGACTCCACCCTGAGTGACAGAATTGATAAAGGAAGGGCATCCTTCCTACAGGGGCCTAGCAGTGACTCTCCTCCACATCCTTGTGACCTGAGGCTTGGGAGTCACCCTGGATATGATCTTCCTTTGGGTACTCCCATGCCTCATCTCATCCATCAAGCCATCCCTTATGGAAACTCAGGCAGAAAGAGGTAAAGTCGGGAGCTAAGATGGCGGTGCAGCAGCAGCAACATATCGCAGCTCTCACTTAGCCACCCCAAAATACCCATAAAATAGGACTCTAAACCAATCCTAGAACTCCAAAACGCACACAAGGATACTTCCCACTAAAGTCAGCTCGGCTACGAGGAACCATATCAGCACTGCGAACCGAAATCAGCCTGGCCTGAAGCCATGGCTGTGCCCCGGGGGCGGCTGGACGGGAGGTGCAGAGAACCCTCTCAGGTGAGCGGATTAGCACCAGCTGCGAGTGGGGATTGTGAAAGGGGGAGATAAGCAGTCCAGCCGAAAGGTCTCCAGAGCGGAAAAGCAAAAGGCAGAGGTTTTGCACCCGCCTCCTCGTTGTAGCTTCCCGCCCGTGGCCTGCAGACAG
>CM053592.1:190965129-191005595 GCA_028646515.1 Pseudochirops corinnae | reverse complement strand
TCTGGTTTTCTTTCTATACCTGTTTCTACCTTTTCTTTATTATTGAACGTCCGTCTTTGGTCCCACATGGTCCCACAAGCTCAGAGTTGCAGGATAGGTCACCTTGTGCTGCATCCTGAGCTTCTGCTCTTCAGAACATGTCCTTCCATTCTTTCCTCCTTTTCTAGTGGGTGTAGAATAGTCTTGCTTTATTCCAATGACCTTTCCTTCGGATTTGAAAGCCTTTCTCCCAGAGGCTTGCAGAACTTGTTTTTTTTAAGTTAAATCCTCAGATTTAATCACTCTTAAGTCTTGGAGTTTGCAGGCTTGGATTTTTTTCTGGAGTCAGTCTGTGAAGTCTCTGGAATTTCATTTTCCATGTTCAGAAGTTGTGGACAGTTTTCTTCTACTGTTTCCTTCATTGCAGCATTAGAGTTTTTGTCCTTGTGGTGGTCCTGCGACCCTTAAGTTGTCTCTGCGCACCCAGGCTCTGACTTCAACACATCTGCTTGCGCAGTGAGCGTGCGTCTTCAAATGTTCTTGTTTCTTGCTTCTCTTTTTCTAGTTTCTCTTCATGTTCACATTTCCAGTCCATTGTTTTCTCTTTTGTTTCTTCCCCGAGACTGGAGATCCACGTTTTTCCATTTTGTCCATTATTTTGGCTGCGCAGCCCATACCTCCTACTCCCATAATTCCCATTTCTTCTCTTTTCTTATTTCTTTTTTTAATGATTCGGGAGCTGTATGTCACGATTCCCATGTCCTCGAGTTCCCCGGGGTCCTCTGTCTTATCAAATGTTGGATCATTTCTCCCCTTCCTTCCTTTCTCCTACTTCTTTTTTTTTTTTTTGGCAGTATTTATTCATAAAAGCCTGAATTTGTTTATTATATCTGGAGGCTATGTTTCCTTCTGTCGTTAGGGTCTTTCCTGCTGATTTATCTGTTAACGTTCAAAGTTTTTGAGATTTCTTCTTCCTGATATTACTGATACTCTTAGTCTTTTCCCCCCTTATTTCCCTTATCACTCGCTGCATGACTTCTTCCTGTCTGGATCTCCAAGCATCTCAGCCTCCTCCCATACTGGGCAATTCTCAGGTCACCCACGCAGGTCTCTGGTGCAGCTGACTTTTGGTTGGGGTCGGTCCTGGTAACCTGTCCCACCTTCTGCTCTTCAGATGGCATTCAGAACTTTGCACCATCAGTGCTTGTGGATTGCAGCCCCTGGCAGACTTTTGTTCCTGAAGGGCTGTGGACAAGCTGGAGGTTGAAGCCTGAGCAAAAGTCCACAGCTTGGGACCAGAGGGGTCTCTACAGCACTGGCAAGAGGGAGTGGGGGCTTGTTGTGTCCTTGAGTCTGCTAGTACAGCCTCACTGTCAGTAGTAGGGGGGGTTGGAGGGAAGGATGCAGAGCAAGCTCAGGTTGATGAGTGAGAGTTCCTGGGTTTGGGGTTTGTTTGGAATTCTGAGGGTCCCAGACCATGGAGACAGTGATGCTGCTTTATCTTCAGAGCGTCATTTCTGTTTTGCAGAGGTCTGAGAGGTCTAGTCCTCCATCCCGTGGTTCACATAATGCAGAAATCTTGCACTTAATAAATGTTTATTGACCTTTTGGGTCTCTCCAGTGTATCAGCAGGCACCCCAGCATACCCAGGGTGGCTGCTAGCACAGGTTCTTAGATCTGCTTTCCTAAAGGAAAGCAACTCAAAAAAGGTTAACAGTTTTACTTTAATCAGTCAGACATGTATCATTTACCTAGTTCAGGGGGAAAAGTCAGCACCCTGAACTTCAGAGAATGCAAACACAAGTTACAAGCAGACAAAGAAACAGATCAGCAGATGGGCTTCCAGCGTCTGACCATTCCATCAGTTACCTATTCAGTGACCAGAGAGGGAAGCACCAACATCTGGGTTTTCAAAGCTGGGGGGCTCAATGGCTTCCCAGAGTCTCATCTGGTCAAAACACACTGCTCTTTCCAAAGGGAGCCCCAAAGCAAAACCTCACATCAGGGTATACGTGGCTTTCTCCTGGATCAGAGACTGTCACAGCCCTCTCGACCCACTGCCCAATCACAAAGCAATAAGGTGCGGGCATTCCTTTAGAACAAGCGTCTGCCACAGGCTCCATGTGACCACACTCAGCCTATTAGGGGGCAGAGTCTACTTTCAAACCTGGGAAGGTTCTCGGAGCCACTCAAGCCTATCACAGGGCCTGGGGCAGGGAAGATCTTCAGATTCCCATAACATCCGGCCCCCTCCCCTCTCCAGCTGCTTGTACCTGCTCCCCAAATTTTTATATACATGGGATTTTCCCCAATAGAATATTAGAGGGAGCCAGGTGGCCTAGAGAATAGGAAGAGCTGGATTTGAATCTGACTTCACACACTAGCTGTGTGACCCTGGGCATGTCACTTAACCTGTTTGCCTCAGTTCCCTCCATCTGTAAAATGGGTATAATAATAGCCCCTCCCTTCCAGGCTTGTCATAAAGTGCTTTATACAGTTTGTCAGTTATTAAGTAACCGCTCACAGCCGTAACGGGCAGAAGCAGCATTCGCACCCAGGTTCTGGGACCCTCTATTGCACCACCCTTTCCAAGCCTGTGGATTCTAAGGAACTCCCACGGCCAGACGACTTCTTTTTGCCTCCTCCCACCCAGAAGCAGTGTGACCTTCCCTGCACTGGGCTGTCCACTTGCCTGGGCTGGGACAGCTAGCTTGTCCCCCACACAGTGGTATCTGAGGCAGCTGGGCCTAAAGAGCTCAGTTCACAGCTTGTCCACTCTTACCGTGTGACCTTGGGCAAGTCACATCACCTCAGCTTCCTTATCTGTAAAATGGGTATAATAATAGGATCTGCCTCAGAAGGATGCGGTGAAAATCAAGAGAAATTGTTTGTGATTCACTTTGCAGGCTCTGAGGGGCGGGTCAGAGCGAGCCGCGTGCAGGAGGAAGAGGACGTTGACTCGCACCCCGACGAGCCCTCTCAGGTACCCTCCGGTTTGATACTCGTTGACCATCTGTACTCCTCATTCAGGAACCCTGGCTAATCTGGGACAAGAGAACAGAGCCCAGGCGGGTCCTTCCTGCAAGCGAGGCCTCCTCTGGGCCAGGCGGTTTCCACAGAACTTTCATTCCCCTGGCCCCTACCCCTTAGCCCCTCACGCCAGGGCAGCCTAAAAATGATGGCGCCCTCACTGCCGCCACCGCCAAGCTCCCGAGAACATGTGCTCCCCTGGGTCTCTTGGGACTTTCGGGCCTGAAACTACCTGTTTGCCCTTTCAGCCAACACTGCCCCTCCTGGTCTGGTGCCATCTGATCCATCGGCAAAAGGCTGTGTGACCCTGGTCAAGTCCCTTCCCCTCTTGTGGCCTTCATCTCCTCATCTATAAAATGAGGTCCTTGAACTAGACAGGCTCCAAGGTCTCAGCCAGCTCCAACATTCTCTGGTTCCATGATGCCAGGAGACCTTAGCAATAGTGTGGGGATTGCCTCATGGCCTTCCTGAGCGGAGGGGGCCGGGGCAGCGGGGGCGGGCTCACTCAGCAGGAAGGGATAGGAGGCTTGGCCCGACAGACACACACAGCATTAAAGAGATCTTAGATTTTAATAACGAACAGAAAAAACAGTTACAAGATCA
Organism: Pseudochirops corinnae; assembly: GCA_028646515.1. NCBI lineage: Eukaryota > Metazoa > Chordata > Mammalia > Diprotodontia > Pseudocheiridae > Pseudochirops > Pseudochirops corinnae. The sequence continues at coordinate 191,001,983 of CM053592.1, read as the reverse complement.
AACGGACAACACAGAACCTTGTAACTCTGGCAGACAGAGCCAGTGGAAAAACACGGGACAAACCAATGCCATCGGTCGGACACCAGGCCCAGAGATTCCTACAAGAGGAGCATTTAGCATCTAACCAAGAAATCCTCAGCTGGTGACGTGGATGCGCCAGCGCCGAGCCAGGAGGTAAGAGGGAGAACGCTCCTCAGATCCCCTGGGGCTCTGCCACAGTGCCACCTTGTCCCTGGTGAGACCCCAGGGCTGATCCAGACTGGCGGCTAACGATCAGTGTTTAGAGATTGGCCCGGCATCCAGTCTGGTTCAACTCTTCGGGTCTGGCCATCAACCAACCCCAGCAAGGTGGGAATTATATGTGGACTGTCTTTTGGGAGTAGCTCTCACCTTGGCAACAAATGAAGAAAACCCACAGAAAAATCCACGGGCACTCAGGCCAACACTCCAGTAACTCTGTACCACGAGACACATGACAGCTGGAAAAGTGTGTGCCCTCTTTGTGGGTGGAGAGGACAAATGAACAGCCTTTCTAACTTGAGAACTGGGAGTCACAGCTCCACCTCCATAAACTGAGAAATGTTGGGGAACAGGGTGCTCACAGGTTCAGCTAAAGGCTTGCTTTCCCTGGCCCAATCTGCCCTGGGGCTTCCTCACTTCCTTGCTGTCCTAGGAGGGAGTGGGGCCATCCCAGAAACCCTGGGCCCTTCCTACCCTGTCCCCCAGCCCCACAGAGCTATGACCCCCATCTATGCCACTTCCTTTCAGATGCTTAAGATGGTGGATTCTGGGTAACAAAGGCACAATCATTCCATCTTGGCTGCCCCTGGGCAGAGCCAGAAGGAATCTACTGGAAGAGTGACTCAAGTCACCATTTGGGTCCATTTATAAATGGGGAAGTGAGGAGTAGCCCCAGGCTGCCCTGAAGGGGGACAAAGGCCAAGCTGGAGAAGTATGTCCTGCCATGAGAGATGAAAGGAGGCAGGAGGCTCTATGCCTCGTCCAGGCAGATCCTAGAGGACAGAACAGAGGGAAGCAGCTACCTGGAGAGGGGGCCGGGCCTGGAGAGGGGCAGACAGGGTGCCCACAGTGATGAATCACAAAGCAGGAAGGGACGGAGAAGAGCTTGCTCTGAAAAAGATCTCCATCGGCACCAAAAATATATTATTATCTGTACATTTGTCATCCTTCTACAAAAGCCTTAAGGAAAGAAATCGAATGAGCTCACGCCTCGGGAAGGTCAGTGTGTGTGTGCAGCGAGCTGGGCTGCGAGCTCACCCACGTCCCAGCAGGGGGCTGGAGTCCCACCCCTGCCACCAGCCTCCTTTACCAAGGGCTTTGCTCCAAACAGTCTGTTCAGCCAGCAGGCACTTATCCCTGAGGCCCCCAAGGCTGGGGGCTCACATCTTGTCTTCATGTCCCACCTCAATAAAACCAGAGGGAAATGTGGGAGTGATGTCTGGGTAGAAGCCTCCGGGTACAAACCGTCTCTGCTTAGAAGGGGCTGGGCCCACCCGGAGACGCCCACCACGGAGCACCCCTGTGCCTGGGCAGCGAGGAGCCCTGGGAGTCCTCTGCCCAAAGGTTCCAGCTGCAGTGGGCTCGGCGCCCTCCGTCCAGGCAGGCAGAGGGCCCGGCGTTCCTTGGGGCTTAGAGATGGTGGCTGCTGTGCAGCAGGGTGGTAACTGTGTTCTGCAGGGCCCCAGCCACCTTCTTGGAGGTCTTCCTCAGCAGCGGGCTGTCAGGATGCTGTTCCTTGAGGTGCAAGACATGGCCCTCCTGGCTATCGGAGGTGCAGCCACACTCCTCACACACATAGAGCTTGGCCCGCCGCTCTTTGTAGGCATACTTCTGCTGCACCCCGTGGATCTTCTTGAGATGGGACTCGAGGGAGCAGCGCTGCGTGAAGGCTTTGTCACACAAGCTGCATTTGTAGGGACGCACACCTGAAGGGAAGAGAAGCAGGAGTGACGAGGGGGCCCTTCCCCAGAATCCCTCAAACCTCCCTCCCCGTTAAGTCCGTCCCAAATCTTCTTGGCAGGGAAGCCTGACTGTGGGCAGTGGAGAGCAGGGAGCCAGGCTGGCTGTGCCCCCAGCTCCCTGGTCATCCACAGCCTTGCCATCGTGGCTCCGGACGCCCCCCCATCTGTCTCTTAGTAAGGAGACTCTTTCCCCAGCGCCAGTTCTGGGCTGCCAGTGCTGGGGGCCCACCTGCCCCGCTCTGGTCCAGCCTGGCTGGATCAGGCCCACTCACCGGTGTGTGTGCGCACATGTCTTTTGAGGTCAAAGGTGTCATTGAAACCCTTCCCACAGTAGGTGCAAAGATGTCTCTTGACATCATTGTGGCATTTCATGTGCCGGTTGAGCATGCGCTGGTAGGTGAAGGCCTTGTGGCAGATGTGGCAGGTGAAGAGCTCCCCGCTCGGGCTGTCTCCTGTGGTCACCTGCCCGGGGACAGAGGCGTGAGTGGCTGCCTCAGTTTCCAGCTGCTGCCATTTGGGGGCTTGGCCTTGCCCCTCCCCCATGCCCGGACTCTGCCTCCACATCCCTTCTTGAAGCCTGGCAGGCTTCCTCCAAAGCTCTGAGTACCCATGGGCTCAGGGCTCAGGAGTCTGGACCTGAACTCTGCCAACCCCTCTGCCAGCTTCTGAGCAACCCTGCCTAACTCTGATCACGACTGCTGGTGCAAAGATGGGGGCAGGAGCCAGGTGTCTGAAGGGGGTAGCCACCCCCCAGCCCATCATCACCACTGCTGGGGCTGAGCCCTGGCAGCCAGACTGCCCTCTGCCAGCACCACCTGCTCTATCCAGAATGTGGAAGAGCATCGTAGATGAGGTCAGGAGGAGGTCTGGGAAGCAGGCCTCGGCTCACCACATCCCGGCCCATGCCAGGCCAGGGGAGAGGAGCCCCAGGACTCAGGGACGTCAGGGCCCCCTGCCTGCTGCAGGACGCTGGGGCTGCTGGGAAGGCTGGACTGGACTCACCAGGCCAAGCCCCTCATCCGTAAAGTACCGGGCAGGATGCAGGCCAAGCCTTAGGAGGATGTCACTACACAGTGCAGAGTACTGGAGGGACCAAGAGGGAAGGAAATCACCCCCCCCCCCAGCTTGTTAGCCTCTGTGTGCATGTGTGTGTGTATGTGTGCACGTGTGAGTGTGTGCGCATGTGTGTGGGGCAGGGGAAGTGGGTCCACATTCTCCTCAGGGACCTGAGCCTTCTGGCCAGATGCCAGGGCTCATGGGTCACAGTCCCCATAAAACTGGGCATCCCACCCTCACCCCGGCCCTGAGCTGCACAACAGGGAGGCATGCATGGTTACAGGACACCAGCTCCAGAGGCTAAGCTGCTCCCAAATCCAGCTGCTTCTGCCCAGGCCGTGTCGCCCTTCAAGGCCTCCACCTTCCCTGCCCTTCTAGTGCAGACAGGAGTCTGATGTGACACCCGGGACGTTTCTGTTACTGTTCAGCCACCCAATGTTTTCCTTGACTCCCACAGAAGCTCCCTAGGTTGGCATTTCCTTGAAGCCAGCCCTGAGTCCGTCCCCCTGAGCTCCCTGAAATGGAACCAAGCTCCTCACCTTCATCTTGGGACGCAGAAAGCCATGGTCATGGGCCTGAGGGTCAGTCAAGCGGCCCAGGTCTTCTGCTGGTAGCTGCGCCACCACACAGGGCCCAGGGGCTGTGCCATAGCCAGGCTCCCGAAGACTCATGTCCAGGGCCAGTGGACAGGAAGGAGGCTCGGCCACTGAAGGCTCCAGGTCATGGTAGGGCTGGGGAGGGCAGAAGCCGAGGCTGACTGTGGACAAAGGAGCAAGTGCATTAGGACGGAGACCATTCAGACTGCAGAGCTTTCTAGTCTTAGCTTGCCTTCAGTGGGGCAGCCTGGAACCCAGTGCCAAGAGATGAGGGGGCACGGCTCTGCCCCCTCCCATCCAGGCTGCCCCATTAGGATAATTGTAGGCGACGCCAGCCAAGCAAGCATCACAGCTCAGAGACATGCCCGCTGAGTAATTTGTGTCTTAGCGGAACTGGGAGGATTCAGCCTTCTCTGTCAATTAGCCGCCACGGCAAACTGCCTGTGTGCCCCACCTAGGCTGGTCCCTCTGGATTCCTGGTGTGGGCCCCACCCCTTTTCATGGTGAAGGCTCAGGCAGGAGTTGTGGGGACATCTCCCCAGATGCTCGCACCAGCACCCCAGGATGGCAGAGGCCCGGCCTTCCTGTGCCATCCGGCTTCTCTGCACTCTCATCAGCCCTTTCTCCTGGCCTTTGCTGCCTCCTGCAAGGGGTCCCCCTCCCTGAAGCGCCCCCATGTTCCAGCAAGGCTGGCCCACTGCCGCCCACTCCCTGAATTCCTGGGAGGGGGCGGATGGCTCCAGCAGGCAAACAGGTGGATTCACTGTAACAGTCTCCTGGGCTGCCTGCCCAGTCCTTAAACAACCCGCCCCCACACCAGGGACCGCTTAGTGTGGCAGAGAGGGCTGGGCTGGGTTCCCTGGGGCGGTGGAGGTGGCGGCAGCACCGATACCTGGCAGCCCCACCACGCTGCCACTCCCCTTCTCTCCCTGTGGCAGGCAGGTAAGCAGGCCTGCCTCCCTTGAGTCCCTGGACTAGCGGAGGCCAAGGAGTTCCCAGTGACATTTCCAGGCAAAGGTTTTCACTTGGGGGACAAGTACTGGTTTGTTGGTTTTCATTTTACAAGAAAGTGCTTGACTCTGGATACAGAGCCCTCTACCAGGAAGATTTTCAAGGCTCAAAGCAGAGACTGAGAGGGTCACAGAAAGAAAAGCTGGGGCAGGTCAAAGAGCGCTAAAAAAGGGAAGAAAGACCCTTGCCTGGCCTCCCCCATCCTGAGCTGGGCTCTTGGGCCAAGCTCCCAACTCCCCCTGGGCCTTCTCTCTCTGCCCCCCAGCTCTGACAGCTGAGGTGTGGGGTGGGGCAGGGGGAAACCCCATCCCTGCTTGGCCAGAACACTAGGACAGGCGTGCCCCACCTTTTGGGAGGCATGATTCAGTACTGCCTACCCTAGGCCTGGTCCCTGGCTTATTGTCAGCACCCATTCGGCCATGGGGAGCCTCCCAGGGGGCTGCAAGCAGATGCAGCCAGGTCCCCAAAGGCTGGGGGGCTGCCCAGACCAGCGGGGCTTTGTGGGCGCTGACTACAGGCAGAGGCCTCATGCATTAGGGGGTAAGATGCCATGGACACCTAGGTGTTTCCGGAGCCACAGGAGGCCTGAAAAGAACTTTGTCTCCAGTGGTTCATCTGGGCCTTAGGTCTCCACACAGAAGCCAGCCTGGTGGCCAAACTTTGTTCCCCCATTCCTTAAGGACAGGACTCAAGGGTGGTCTTGCTCCAAGGCACAAAGGGAGATGTGGGTGCTGCACCACTGGTTTGGGGCCTCTGTCTGCTCTCCCATTTGGAAAAGCTTCTGAGTTGGGGGGACTTGGGAGCTGCGCCTTCTCTGCCTGGCTTTCTCAGCTTCCTCTCACACAACTGAGGGGCTGGGGTGAAACCAGCCAGGGCAGCAAAGGCCCCCAGCCAGGGTGGGAACAAGTTTGCCTCATCCCACCCCCACCAGCCCTGCCGGACCAGTCCTCCCTCCCTGCCTAGGTGCAGGCTGGGTGCTGCCCTGGACAGGTGGGTGTGGGCTTAGGTGTGCGGCTCCCAAGTGTGCCTGTCACTGGGGAGACCAGAGCCCCAGGCAGGAGACAGAACAGGTTGGTTCCCTGCTGGGAGGGTACCCTGGCCCCTAATTGAATGTTTCCGGTGAGGCGGAGGCCTGCTCATCACCTGCCCACAGCCAGGCAATGTCGCAAGCGCTGGCTCCTCCCCTCAGGGTCTTAGCCTGACTGCTCTCCAAGCACACCCTGCCTATCCTAGCTCTGGTCCTTACCATGAAGCATCCTCTGGGGCCCCAGTCTGCCCAGCTGTAAAATGAGACTCCAAGCAGGGGGGATGCTACAGGCTCCTGCTTTCTTGGGACCCGGCCCCAGCTAAGAGTGCTGGGATCTTGAGGGTGCCCACTGGCTTTGGCCACACAAGCCAAGCCCATCCCGGGTCAGCAGAGGCTGGGAAGGGGGGCCACCATTGCGTACCCACAGCTGGGCTTGACCCACGCTGCCAATCACTAGTTCCTAGGGATCATCTTTGCTCTTTGTCAGCCTTTCTCTAACTGGGCAAGCATCACCAGCATGGGCATTGTCCTGAGGACCCAGGAAACCACCCCTGGGTGCTGTGCATCTAGCTGGTGCTCAATTAAAGCCCAGACACAGGTTTAGCTCCCCTTTGAAGCAGTCCCCTCCCAGCACACCTGTATCTATTTATCCTGGCTGGCATGTGCCTCAGGACATGCAGAAACAAACCAAGCTGACACCCGGATTATTCAGGCTGCTGGCCTCTGATGCACTCAGACCTTAGTCACAAAGACGGGCTGGACAAGAACTGAAAACAGGGGGCCTGGCTCCCTGCCCTTCATCCTGCTTCCCCTGGAGAAGGCTAGCCACCTGCCTCCTGCCCCGCTCCTGGCCTTGGCTTCATATCTGACTCTTGGCTCTGACCCATACTGTCAACGTGAACTTGGGAAAATACTCGCGTCTCTCCCAGCCTCCAAGTTCTCTTCTGTAAAATGGTCACATAGGGGTGTGGTGAGCCCAGCAGTAAACAGAGAGCAGCAGAGCATCACGGGAGGTCCTCCATCCACAGCCCAGCTGCATTCCCTCTCCTGGGCCTCAGATCATCCTTGAGGTCCTCTCCATGGCCCTGTGAGGCCTCCCGATGCTTCCTGGCCTTGCTCTGGGTGCAGGGAGGGAACCATCTCCTCTGATCTGGCTCCATCTCTTTCCTTCTGGGACACAAGGGGGGTTTGCTTCTCAGGCACACCCTGGACTCCTGGGGGGCTGCTGCCTTGCCTCAGGCCCTGTCTCTAACAGAGCCTGGGCTAGCTTTTCACGAGGTCTATCTAATTCCTGGCTTCTGCCCTTGGCCCAGGGAGGCCTTTGGGTCTGGGAGAAAGTTCAGGATTTGCCTTGTTGTGACCCTGGGGGCTCTAGGAGTGATCCCAGGGCTGGGTCGCTCTGGCTTGCCCACCCATACAAGAGGACCAAGCTGAACCATTGGAGCTGGAAGGTTTCCCACATTCCCCAGCTCAAGGGCAGCCCCCCATTCTCTCCCAGAGGGAGCAGGGTCACTGCTCAGCAGGGTCCCAATGTGCCAGGGCTGGCTGAGACTGCCCAGCAAGCTGCTGGGGTCATGGCTGGCTTGAGATGGGAAGAGGGCCCAAAGCAGAGAGCCTGGGGTCCTAGAAGCATGCCAGGAAGGAAGAAGGGAGGAAGGGAGGGAAGGAGGGAGGGAGAGAAGGAAGGAGAGAGGAAGGGAAGGAAGGAGAGAAAGAAGGGAAGAGAGGAGGGAGAGAGGGAGAAAAGAAAAGAGGGAAGGAGGAATTGATGGATAGAGGGAGGGAGGAAGAGAAGGAAGGACAGAAGGAAGGAGGGAAGGATGGAGGGAGGGAGGAAGGAAGGGCTCGCTAAGTTCAGCGCCCACTGCGTACTCAGTCCCGGCTCCGGAGCCCTCCCTCCCCTCCGAGCCTCGCACCCCGGCTCTCAGTGACCCCTAGGGTTCTCCTTTCCCTCTCAGCCCCCGGCGGGGGCTCTCCTGGCTCTCATCACTGTCCTTCGCTCACACAGGTTTGTCCGACCTCATCGCGCCCCAGGCACGTGGTTCAGGGAGATCCGGCCCGGCCCCGGCCTAGACAGACACAGACAGAGCGCACGGCCAGACCCCCCGCGGCCCCGGGCCGTGCCCACACCCGCCGGCCGGGCATCCTCCACAAATAAAGGCGCCTCGCTTTCCGCACGCGCTCGCTCCCGGTCTGTGCTCGCGGGGACACCGCGCCCCGGTCCCGCGGGAGTCCCTCCCCTCCCGGCCGTCGGGCCGCCGCTCACCCGGCACGTAGATCTCGCCGCGTTCCTCGTCCGGGAGCTCGCTCCAGTTGCGCTTGCCTGTGGAGATGCACGGCTTCTTGACGAGGAAAGCCCGCGGCATGGTGGCGGCCGGGCGCCCAAGTTCTCCGACAGGGGCGCGAGGAGCGGCCGCGGCGGCCCGACGCCGCGCCGGTGCCCGAGCCGTGACGCACAGGCTGCCGGGAGGGCCAAGGGCAGGGGAGCGCGGGCGGGCGGCTGGCTGGACTCCGGCGGGGCCCGGGAAGTCTCGAGGCGCACTCTGGCCGGGCCGGCCCGACGGGCTCCCGCTTTATGGGCTGGCCGCAGCGCTCGGGGGTGCGTGTGTGTGCGTGTGCGCTTGGGGTGGGCTGGGCAGGGGAGGGGAGGGGCCGGGGTGCTCCCGGCTAATTAGCCCGGCCCGGCGTGGGGCCAAGACAGCGCATGCGTTGGGAAATAACGGTGACAAGTCACCTAGTGGTGCTACCTGCGGAACCGGTTACCCCGGCGCCGCGGGGGGCGGGCCGGGTCACGGCGGGGCGGGCGGGGGGCGGCCGGCCTGCCCCGCGCGGGTTTCGGGAAGCCCGGCAGGGCGGGCGCCGTGTGCCCGGTCGGCACGTCGGGTGGGAGCGGGGGCGCGGAGGAGCCGGCGGGGCGGAGGGCTGCGCGGTCCGCCCCAGTCCAGCCCGGCCAAACGCGGCGCGGCTGCACTCGTTAAGCCGGTCTCCTGGCTGGCGCCGTCGGTGCGTTGAGCCGCGAGCGCTCGGAGGGGCCCTGACGGGCGGGCTGGGAGGAGGAGAGCCCCGGGGGCGGGCAGGGCAGGAGGGAGCCCCGGGCCCGCCCACAACCCCTTCCCCGCTGGCCTCGGGCCTCAGTTTCCCCATCTGCCCTACGGGGGGCTTGAGCGGGTAGTGTTCCGGGCCCCCAGTACCGACGTTCAGCGCCCCGCGCCCTGGTTCACTTCCGCAGAGCCTCGGACCCAACTCGTTTGCAGCGCGCCCGCCGAGCCCGGACCCCACTCGGGGCTCCCCCAACGGGCGCCATCCCCGCCCCCCGGGCCTTCCCTTCCATCCAGTTCTCCGGCTCTAGAGTGTGTTCTGATGGTGACAACAAAGGCCTCCCGGCGGGGTCTCCAACCCCCAAGCAGAGACCCTGGTCTTAGGCATAGGCCAGAGCTGCGGAGCCGGGCCGGGGCTCTCCTGGGACCTTGGCCATCATCACGCCCAGCCCTCTCATCTTCCAGATGTGGAAGCTGAGGCCAGGAGAGCCCGGGGGTCGGCTGCGCTGTTTGGCCTGCCCGCCCTGGTTTCGAGCGCTCACACTCCTCTTCTTATTGCTGATGAGGTGGGTGGCCCCCGGGAAGCCTTGGTTTCTTCCTCTTTAAAACCCGACAGCGATCCCGGGCCATCTCCCCAGGGCAGGAAAGTCGGCAGCTCTCTCTCTTTGGAAAGTGCTCATCGTGATTTGAATGTTAGGAGAACTGAGGGGAGCAGTGGCTAACCCCAGGACCTCGGGACTCACTGTGGAATTCAGGGCGCCTGCAGGGGGGCTTCCACCTTGGGGGTGGGGGAGACCTTCAGGGCCCTTCAGCGCTCACATTCCCTGGGCCTCAGCCTTACCTCCCACACAGAGGTGTGTGCTCAGGCACAGAGGCTGCCCTCAGGTAGCCGGGCTGACCCATCTGTCTATCTAGGCCTCTCGGCAAATTTCTCCCCATCACCAGCATCCGACTAGAGGAATAATAGCCAGCAGTGACCTAGGACTTTGAGGTTTACAAAATGTGTTACAGCCCTCCCAGCAGTCCTGGCAGGTTGATGCTACTGTCCCCATTCTAGAGATGAGGAAACAGAGGTTACCCAGCCAGCAAGCATCTAAGGCAGGCTTCGAACTCAGATCTTTGTGACCCCTGCCCAGCCTTCTATCCACCTAGTTGCTCCCAAGCCAAGCTGACTCTCTCTGGGCCTCTCTCTCTAGACATACATCATGATTGCAGTGTGTATCATCTGTGGCATCCACCTTCTCATATGATTCTCTTAACAAGGAAAAAGTGCCAGGTTTGGAATGGGAGGACCTCAGTTAAAATCCTGGCTCAGCTGCTACCCCCAGCACATGGTCAGGTATTACCAGGTGCCAAGCACTGGCCTGAGTACCAGGGGTGCATGCTGAAAACTGACACAGTCTGTGCTTTCCGGCAGCGCTTCCTGTTCTGTGCTGTAGGAGAAAACACAGCACGGCAGAAGGCAAGGTCCAGGGATCTAGAGAGCGCAGCAGCAGCAGCAGGGCAGAGGGGAGGGTCTGGCTGGGCCCCACTTAGCAGAAGAATGCTAGGCTTTGGCTCCCTGCTCATTGGAGGGGTGTGAGCAGAGAGTGGACCCCAAGCCCACAGCCACTGGGAAGGGGGATTCCTAATGGTCTTCATAGGCAGCAGTTGGATTGGGGCCATTGGAGGAAGTGGTCATCTCTAGTCATCTCTGCCCTCCAGGGCCTTCCTGGCAGGCTCTGGGTAAGAGTGGGAACTGTCCAGACCTCATCTGTCTAGTGAAGGGGCTGGACTACATCACCTCTGCAGTGCCTTCCATCCCCGAGTCTAGAAACAACTTGGGGGGGCTAGATAGTGCAGGTAGCATTTTGTTTTACAGGTGAGCAAACTGAGTTTTAGAGAGGTCAGAGGCCTAGAGCAGGATCCCCCAGATACAGTGTTCTTTCTCCCACTCTCAGATTGTAACTGAGCCTTGTTGGTCACTCTTCAGAAAATACAGCCTCCTTAAAAACAAGGACTTGGTCCTGTCCTGAATCTGCAGCCTGGCCCCATGTCTTGAACACACTCTGTGATTCCAAGTACTTGCTGAATTGAAATGGAAGTAGGTAATCAGTAAGGACTGAAGGATTCAATCAAAAAAGCACTAATTAATTACCAGCCCGGGACTGTTCTAAGGCCGAGGATAAAAACACCGAAATGAAAGTCCCTGCCTTGAAGGACCAGAGAGAAATATATTATGTGCATGGATAAGGAAACCCAAAGCAATTGTATTGGGGGCATGAGGGGAAGGGGAAAAGGTAACATGAGGTCAGCATCTTCTGTATGTTTAGGAAAATCAGGAGTATAATTCTTGCCCTCAAGAAGCTTCAAGTCTAAGATAAACATGTCACAAGATTCTGGACCTCTTCTCCAATGGGATTGGCCACTGGAGGCTGGTTGCATCTCCCTCATTGGGATCTTAAGGGTGTGAGCAGCAGGATTTCTTCTCTCCCTCGCCCCCAATTAAAGAGCATTTCTTTACTTTCCGTCCCCCACTTGAAAAGAGAAAAAACCAAAACCTTTGTAACAAAGTATGCAAGGTCCTGCAAAACCAATTCTCCCATTAGCGAGGTCCAAAGCTGTACATCTCTTGTTCGGCGTCTTGAGCGCCCCACCTCCGTCAGGAGGGGAGTAGCACACTTCATTTTAATTTTTGGTCGTGGCCAGGGTTTGCAGTCTGATTCTACTCTGCATATTTGGCATGAAGGTCTTACTTTTTAAAAATTGTTCAAGGGGTGTGAGGGTTATGGGGGAAAAGATAAATACTTTTAAAAAGACATCTTAAAGAAATTAAAGAAAACCACCTGTTTTTATCATATGACCCTTCATTGTTGGTCAAGGGCTCTATTCTTATGAATTTGAATCAGTTTCTTATATAACCTTTATCCAAGAACATTTGCTGTAGCAAAAAGGTTTCTCTCCAGTTAACTATTTCCCTTCTAGTTTTAACTGTGCTGGTTTTGTTTGTACGAACCTTTTTCAATTGTGTGTATTTTTTCCTCTTTCCCCCCTCCCCCCCATCTCCTTACAGAGAAGAGAGTGGTGAGTGAGCAGTGTGTACCACTAGAGACTTCTCCGCTTGATGCCTTCTACCTCTGCCCCGCCTTGCCCAAAGCCAGTCCTGGGTCCTTCCTTACTTCTCCTTTCTTTTCTCCTTTGTGCTCTATCTACAGAGGCTGGAATTTGTTTGCTTGGGATTAACCCTTTCCTGAGGCTGCGCTCCCGCTAATTCCTTCTCCCGTCTCCCCTAGTCCTCCAGCTTCCCCGCTGAGTTGAGTATATTTCTGTATCAGCCTCTGTGTGTGTGTTCTAACATCTTCCAACCTTCTGAAAGTCACCTTTGCCCAACCTCCCCTTCCCTTTTATTTCTTATTTTGGGATTAACAAAACATACCCAAAGTAGTCTCTTCTCATTGCTCAAAAGTATGTTTCTCTTGCTCCCCATATTAACACTTCAAAGTTTCTACTCTGCTCAAACCTTTTCATCAGGAGCGCATGAAAGTGCTTTATTTCATTAAAGATTCATTTTTGCCCCCCTAGGCTCCTACTCGGTTTGTTCTGCTTTCCGGGTCAGTCGTCTTTTATATAAAGTACCTCAACATTTTCTTCCCCTTTTTATTTTTTTGAGTTAATTTATTTATTTTTAGTTTTCAACATTCATTTCCATAAGTTTAAAATTTTGTTCCTCTTTTTTTGAAAACAGTCTTTTGACTTTAAATATTTCTTGTTGTCTCATGGAGTCATTCACTCATGTTTGGTCCATTCTAATTTTCAGAGTTTTGTAAACTGTTCATTTACCTTCCAAGTCTTTCCTCTAGTGCTCTCATTTCTTTTCTCAAGAGGTCTCCTTTCACTTATGAAATGATTTTTAAACACTTGCTTTATTTCTTTCAGAAATTCTAGTCGCCTTTATGGCCAAACTGTGGTTGTTTTTAAAGCTTTTATTTGTAGATACTGTAGAATTTTTCCTTTCTGGATCTGAGTCTTAGGTATCCATGACTCCATAACACCTCTTCGTTATGTGTCTTTTTTTGTTTATTTATTTTCCCAGTTTTATTTCCTGAATTGGGACTTTGTCTACAGGTCATACTCTGTGCCCTGATGAAGGGGAAGTTGAGACCTTGTTTGATCTTCATCTGTTTTCTCTGAGGTTCCATTGCTGCTTTGAGTGCTGAGATTTTGAGTACTGTGCTTCTCAAGGACCTCAGGGCAGTTCAGGCAGTGCCCAGCAAGTTCTCACTGCATCCTAAGCAGCACGATTGAGGGCAAGGTCTGATCACCACCTTTCTGGTCTGAACCCGGTTTGGCTCTGGGAAACACAACTTCCAGACTTGATCCTGTTTGGAGATCCAGTAGCCTACTGGTGGCCCTGTTAGCTAACCGGAAGGATGTTCAGATTCAGTCAATAAACATTTTTTAATGCTCCTACTGTGTGACTGACACTCTGCTAAGCCCTGGGGGTGAAAGAAGATGAAAGACAAACCCCGCCTTCCAGAAACTTATGGTGGAATGCAAGCGACAATGTGCCATGTACTACGTGCAAACAAGCTACAGACAGGATAAATTGGAAACAATCAGCAGAGGGAAGGCACCTGCAATTAAGAGGGGTTGGGAAAGACTTTCTGGAAAGTGAGGTGGGTTTTTTTTTTTTTTTTTGCTTTTTGAAGGGCAGTTGGGGTTAAGTGACTTGCCCAAGGTCACACGGCTAGGTTTTGGGTTAAGTGTCTGAGCTCATATTTGAACTCAGGTCCTCCTGGCTCCAGAGCTGGTGCTCTATTCACTGCGCCACCAAGCTGCCTGGAAAGTGAGATTTTCACAGGTGTTTGAAGGAATCCAGGAGAGCTGAAGGAAAAGGAGTCGGGAGAGCTTTCTGAGCTACAGAACTGCGGGCGGCCTCATCTCCTCGACCCAGCTGTTGGACTGCAGCCCTCGTCTGTGGGCTAAGTCTGCAGCCCACGGGGATGTCAGTGCACCGGCGCTGGCCCTCCATGCTCCCTCAGGCTAAGCTGGAGCTGAGGTTCAGCTCCCGGAGGGAGGCTAGCATTTGTGTACTGTTTACTTGTGACGGGCACAGCACTGAGCCCTTTCCAACCTTCATCTCACAATAGCCCTGGGAGGCAGATGTTGCTATTATCCCCGCTTTACAGGTGAGGAAACTGAGGCAAACAGGGTGAAGTGACTTACCCAGGGTCACACAGCTAGTAGGAATCTGAAGCTGGATTTGAACTCAGGTCTTCTTGACTCTAGCACCTAGCTGCTGTCTCTGGCATGGTACTCAGCCTCAGACCCTATCCAGGCTCCATCTGCCACTTGCTCCTTATGCTGGTGCCCCCCCAGGCAGGGAGATCTGAGTTCAAATCCAGCCTCAGACACTCATTAAATGTATGACCCTGGGCAAGTCACTCTCTGCCTGCCTCAGCTCCCCCAACTGTAAAATGAGGATGATAGCCCTTGTCCTCTCAGGGTCGTTGTGAGGATCAGATGAGATGAATGTCTGTAAAGAGAGCACTTGGCAAACCTTAAAAATCGCTCTCATTCAATGTCTTTTTGTGGTTTCCACTCCCTACTCCCATTTCTGCTCTCAGGGGCTAAGCATTCATTCACTGAACGTTTGAAAAGCCCTTATTAAGTGCCTGCTGTGCAGCAAACACTGCACTGGGCTCTGGGCAGCCCAAAACCAAGACCAGAATCTTTCCTGCCCTCAAGGTCCTTACACTGTCCTGGTTACATGAGTCACCGGTGAATGGGAGCCAGGATCCTCAGCCTGTCCTGAAATCACCTGCAGTGTGTCCAGAGGAGGCAGCCGGGATTTGGTTCTGGACTGGGTGAGGAACTGGGCAGAGAAGTGGAGAAAAGGCCAGTGGTGGGAGGGTAGGAGTGTGGTCAAGCAAGGTCAGAGGAGGGATGGTCGGATCAAAGACTTAAGAGTCTGGAAGCGGCTAGGTGGCGCAGCAAATAGAGCACCGGCCCTGGAGTCGGGAGGACCTGAGTTCAAATCTACCGGCAGACATTTAACACTTACTAGCCATGCGACCTTGGGCAAGTCACCTAACCCCAATTGCCCTGGCTTCCCACCCCCAAAAGACTTAGATTCTAAGGGATCATTCGGGAGGCTTTCTAGCACCCAAGGATTTGGTTTACAAACGAAGCCCCTGGGGCCCAGAGGAGCTCAGTGACTGGATCACGGGAGCTGGTCACAGCACCAAGCGAGAGAGGGAGAAGAGGAGGGGGCCCAAGTCAGAGCCCTGGGGACTCCCTGGGTTAGTGGAAGATCAACAGAGTCATCTTCATCAGGCTGGGCTGCATTGAGAAGAGGAAGGCAGGAGAATGGCTCCCTTGGGTGGGAGCTCTTGGCTTGGGGGCCTCCTGCACAATGGAGACAAGAATGAGGCCACTTGGTAAGGGCTCTTTGAGCCCTAAAGCCCAAGTGAAGGTCCCCCCTTCCTCCCCCCTTAAGTTATGATTGTATCTGGGGCTTTATGGCGCCCTTAAGCCACCTCTCATTTGAAATTCAAAAGTCTTTGGGTGTGGTTACCCCCATTTCACAGATAAGGAAACTAAGGGGAGGGAGTCTGCACATGGCTCCTCAGTGAGTTGTACTTGAATGCAGGACTCCTGACTCCTTTTGTGCACACCCCAGGCCCCAGAAGATAGGGGGCCTTGGCAGCCCAAGGGAGTCTCCTTGGAGTGCTGTTTAAAGATCCTCAGATTTGGCTCACTGAGCCCTGGTTACTGTCCTGCCTGTCTCTGCCAGGCCCCTGCAGTGGCATCCTGGATAAAATGAAAGGTTGGGTTTGGGTGGTCTCTGATGCCCCCTCCAGCTCCCAAGCCCAGAGGCTGGTGCGACCCTGACCAGGCGAGGCCTCACGGGGAGCCTTGGAGAAGGCCAGGTCTGGGCTCGGGCAGAAGCAGGGCCCTCCCCGGGGGAGACCTGGCTCCTAGTCCTGGTGTCCTAACTTTCTGCTTTGTCACAGGGAGCCAAGCAGAACCTGGGCCACACCAAGCATAAAATGGAGATCATCTCTGTGCTTCCCACTTCCCAGGCCTCCTGGGAGAACGCATTTTTAACCTTCAAACATCCTAACTCAAGTTATTATTAAAGGGGAGACGGGGTATTGGGGTAGCCTCTAATGCCCGCCCAGGGTTTCCTCAGGGACCCCCAGGTGCTGGTGGGATTTCCCCCAACTGAGGGTCACACACACCAACCACCTCTTCTGAGGCCCTTGGGAACCTCAGACAGACGGGAGTGGGGAAAGGAAGAAGAGGAGGAAGGGGAGCTGAGGGCTGCCCCCACTGCGCTGGGACGGACCTACCCCACTTTCCTGCCCTGAACAAACCACCACAGTCACCCTGGCTGCCAAGCTCCCTCTCATCAGAGGCAGCTCCAGACACCGCTAAGAGTTTACTCCCTATTGGAGAAGCTTGTGCCCTTGGGCTCAGTGCCAGGACCGTTCCAAAGGCCATGAGCTGGGGCCCCAAGCTCCTGGAGAAGCCTGGAAGTCCCCGGGGAGGCTTGCCAGGGATTTGGGATGTCTTCTGGATCTACCAGAGAAAATGGAGGCGCTGAGGAGGAAAGGGGTCCTAGAAAGGCAGAGCTGGGGCACCTCAGCCAGGGCCCATGGCGTCGGCTCCCAGATCTGACGACCAAATAAAACCGTCTGTGCCAGGGCACCCCCAGCCTGCTGTCTCCTCTCCTAGCTGGCCTCCCTCTTTCATCTTGACTGCTAATTAGCCAGGAGGCCTCCCCACCTCCAGCCTCCTGTGGGTCATTATCCCTGTTTTATATCCAGGGAAACTGAGGCACCTGGAGGGGAAGTAGTTGGGGCTGGGGTGGGTGAGTCAGGAGCTGAGCCAACAGGAGCCTGACTCAGAGGGCCTGCCAGACCGGTACCCGGGGACCTTCTTTGCCCACTTAGAATACACCCAAATACCAGGCAGCTCTCCCTGGCCCCTCAGGGGGCTGTCTGGGCCCCATGGCTCTTTCTTCCCCTTCTGGGCTGCTTTGGAGTACAGCTGGGCTGAGGGGGGGGGGGGTGGTGGCAGGAGAGGGCCTGGGAGCACAAGTTTGGTCCTGTCTCTGTTTCAAAGCCTTGGGCTAATTAAGACCAAAGGGCAATAGGGAGTCAAGCTATGAGTCCCTGCCCTCTAGGGGCGGGCCACTGGGACCTTCTGTCTGTTGGGTTTGAGTAGAATCAAAGGGAAGTAACCTAAAGAGCACCAAAGCCCTGGGTCCTTGCCCTCCCTTCCTCTCTGGGAGACCCCGGATTTCTGCATCTGACAAATGGCAATGGTTAACCTTGGCCCACCAGCCTAACGGGGATGTCTTGGAGGTGCTGGCACAGCTCCGGAGCCACATGAAGCAGCAAAGTGCTCTGTGCTGAAGGAGGGAGGTGGCAGCCCCAGGGGGACACGCTGGTCTGGTGGCCTGGGAGGCTCTTTCACAACCTCCATTTGCTGGTCTGTAAAAGAATGGCTGAACTGGGAGATTTCTGCCATCCCTCGGCGCTGGAATATCCAGCGCCCCAAAGGGAACAGCTCTGACATTCCATGCTCTACAGCCCCCCCCAGCTCTGACATTCCATGATCTAGGCCCCCCAGCTCTGACATTCCATGCTCTAGGTCCCCCAGCTCTGACATTCAATGCTCTATGAGTCCCCCCAGCTCCGGGGTCCTCAGTGTTCCTTCCAAGTTCAGGACCTTGTCCCCTAGGCCAGGCAGCTCCGCCGGTGGGTGCACTTATTATGAGGGGTGGGAGAGGTCGGTACGGGCGCAAGGTGCCCGAGACTTTGCCGTGACCCAGGGGCCGGGACAGCTGCCCCAGGAAGGGGCCAGAGGCCCACTGCCCCCAACCTGCCCCATCTACCTGCCTGTCGGGGCGCAGAGCCCCGGGCCCTGGGGTGGGCTCCACAAAGCCAAGCCCAGCCCGCCCAGCGCCTACAGCCCGGCCAGACCAGTTCTGGGAGCGGGCCGGCCCGCAGACTCCCAGGTGGGGCTTTCGGGGCACGCTCGGCCCCGCCCAGGCCCCGGGTCCCAGGGGCCCGTTTCCTGGAGAGGGTCAGCCATGGGGTCTCCCCGGCCGGCCGTGACGGGGAGAGAGGGAAGCAGGCAAGTGTTGGGGGCAGCCCAGGCGGGCTGCCTGGACGCGGGGGCCAGGGCTCCTTGGCCAGCGGCCGCCCGGCCCGCCCCCATGCTCGGCGGTTTCGGGGAGGGGCGGGGGGCCCCCGCGCGGCGGCGGCGGGATAACAGTGTAACAGTTACTCAGCCCCAGCGAAACCGACGAGCCGGCGCCTGCCCGGGCCCCCCGCCGGGGCCGCCCCGTTACTGCCGCGCCCCGCCCTCGGGCCGGCCCGTTAGGGGGCGGGGGCGGCACCCGAGTTTCGGTGCCGGCAGGGGCGGACGGGCGGAGCGCACAAGCTCAGGCGCCGTCGGAGCAGTAGGGACGCCCCGCGCCCCCGCCTCCAAACGCAGGTTCCAGTCGTGAGCACTCGCGGCTGAACCCTGCGGCGCCCCCAGCGCCCCCCTCCGCGTTCTTTTCCCGGGCCGGCTTCCGGCCGTGCGCACTGGCGTCTGGGGGAAGCCTCGGGACCCCGGCCCGGCCTAAGGCGCTCCCGTGAACGGCAGTTAGGGCTCGGCCTCGGCCCCGGATCCTCCCAGCTCCTTCTGCCTCGACACCCCTCCCCCCGAGCCCACCCCACGCCGCGCCACACTCCGGGCCGGCAAGAGTTTCCCGGGTGACTGCAGTACTCGTGGATGGGGAGGGGGCGGAGCGGGGCAGCTCCTGAAGCCTCGGACCCCTCCTGGCGGACGGAGAGGGAAACAGGAAGGAGGGCGGAGCTGGCGGGGAGGGAAGAAGCGGATGAGCGTGCTCTCCCGGGCCGTAGGATGAGGGGGGCCCCCCAGCAGCGTATTCTGCTTCCTCCCCTCCGCCGCCGCCGCCGCGGGGCTGGGAAGCCATGGCTCCGCGCAGCGGGGACGCCTGGGCCCGGGTGCTCGCGGCGCTGCGGGCCGGTCCGGCCGCCTTCATGGCCAGGGCCGGGGCAGAGGCTCTGGCCGCCGAGCTGCTGAGCGAGCTGCGCAGCGAGAGGCTGAGCAAGCCCACCAAGGTGGGAGCCCCGGGCCCCTCCGCCACCCCGACCCCCCACCCCTTCCAGCAAGTCCTGAGATTCCCCCTCCCTGCGGGCCCCTGCTCAACCTGGCACCATGACCCCCTCCCCCCCCCCCCCGACTCCCCAGATGCCCGGTCCACCCGCCCTCGGCCCCTCAGCCCCCCCCACCGCCACAGTTCAGCCTGACTCTCCCTTTGCCTCCGCAGCTTTCTCTGCTGTCTGTGATCATGGAGTTCCCCACGCAGCTGTGGCCTGACCACACAGCGGCTGAGGCAGCGGCCTCCGCACTACTGGACACGATGGCCCTCCTGCCCCCGCAGCCCACAGCCCTCCGCCGAGCTCTGCTGCTGGCTACCACTAGCGTCCTGGCAGCCTGTGGGGCCCTGGGTCCAGCCTCCAACGCCACATCCCGCTTTCTGTCCATGTTGTTGCTGGCTGCCACAGGCCGGGCCACAGGGCCAGAGCAGCGAGCCCTGCAGGGCACTGCGTGTGAGTGCCTCCGGGAGCTGGAGAGCTGTCACCCTGGGCTGTTGGCCGGCCAGCTGGGGCTGCTGAGGGCTCTTCAGGATACTCTGGGCACCCAAGCCCACTGCCTGGTCTTTGTGTTGGCTCTGCGCAATGCCCTTGGGACCCTGGCCCGTGCAGGCCCTAGGGCCCCAATAAGGCTGCAAGGGCTGCTGGCCACCAAAACCAGGCCCCAGTGTAGAGAGCCGCAGGCTTGGGACTGGAGCCTAGCGACCCCCAGAGCCCAGTGGCCTGGGCGGTGGGACTGGACCCTGGTGGGGGAGGATACCTGGGATCAGGCAGTGCCTTTGGGCCAGGAAGGGGACTGGCCAGAGCCAGATGCCAGCCCCCTGGATCTCACCCCAACCGAGGCCCGAGAGCTGCGGGCCACTGTATCCCAGCTGTTGGACACCTCCTACCTGCTGACCCCACCAGCCCAGGCCCAGATGCTGCGACAGCTGAGCCAGGTGCTGAGGGCTGTGCGTGGTCAGCCCCCTGCCCTCCTGAAGCCACAGCTGGTGCGGCTGCTGGGCACAGCCAGGGTGTCCCTGCTGCACGCGGTGCTGGCCTCAAAGGATGCCTTTGGAGAGGCCCTTTTCACAGCCCAGGATGAAGCGCTTCTGCTTCGGAGGCTGGTGGGTGCTGCCCAGCACCCAGCCCTGCCACCCCCTGCCCGCCTCTTTTACCTTCACTGTCTTCTGCACTTTCCTGAGAACTGGCCCCTGGGCCCTGCTGGGGAGGAGGGCACCCCAGTTCTGCTCACCCCCAGCCTGGCCACAGGTCTTCTGCCCAGTCTGCTTCAGGATCCACCTGATCTGCTAGCCCGGCTGCATCTTCTGTGTCTCCTGTGTGGGGAGGAGTTGGGTGCTGACGGGCATAGGGACTGCCAGGGCAAGGAGGAGCAGGCCCTGGGTTACCTCCAGGGGCTGCTGGCTGGCCTGAGGCAGGGGGCAGCTCAGCCAGGGGCTCCCCGGAGTTCAGCCACTCTCTGCTTCCGGGCCTCCTACCTGGCTACTCGATGCTTAGCCAGCCACCCAGGGGCCCTGGCCCAGTTCACAAAGGGCCTTGCAGAGCTCTACCAAGCCCAGCCCTGCCTGGCCCCCCACTTTGTTGATCTTCTAGAGCAGGCTGGAGAAGTGCTGGCAGAGCCCCTAGGGAAAGCCCTGCAGCAGGTGGCAGTGGCCAGGGTGGGTGGGGCCAAAGCCCTCCAGTGGCACTTGCAGATCCTCACCAAGGTGGCTGGGGGCCAACCCTTGGGCCCCACCCTGGGCTTCCTGTGGGTAGCCCAAGGACAGGGTGGGGACTGGGCCTGGGAGCAGGCCCTTCTTGGGACCTGCCAGGCCCTCCTAAGGGGGACAGGCCTCAGCGAGGCTGGGTCCCAGGATCTGGCCAGTCTGCTTCAGGAGCTGGCCCGGGACCTGGATGACCCTGACAGCCGAGATAGGGGCCGCCTCTATTACACCCTCTTTACCCACCTGTCAGGGCCCAAATTGGGCTCAGCCCTGGGCCCCACACACTCTGCGCCAATGCTTTGCTCTTCCCTGGTGGAGGAGAATGAGGGCTTTGCCTCATCTCTGACTGTCCAGGAGGCCCAAGCCCCACTACAGCTGAGGCGGGTTCCCCAGCAGGCCAAGGGACCCTCTGTGGTCCTCGGCCTCACAGTGGAAGCCTCTGAGACCCTCTACTCACTAGAGCTACGCTTCCGCATCCTGGGGCCACATTATGAGCCACTGGAAGCCGTGCAGGTCCCCTGCCTTCGCCCCGGAGCTCCCCCCAAGCTGCTCCTCCTTCCCCTGAAGCCTCGGCGCCCCTCCCCAGCTCTCCTGGACATCAGTGTCCTCTATGCCACCCCCAGTGGCCTGACCTGCTACGCACAGCTGCCCAGCCTTCCCGTAGCCTTTGCTGACCTCTTTCTGCCTTTGCTACCATCTTCTCTGGAGAGGACTCACCCTCCTACCTTCCAGGAGCTCTGGGCCTCCTGCCTTCCTGGGGGAGCCGAGAGTTGCATGTGGGGTCCTTGGCAGGGCCAGGCACTAGAGACTCTGGTGACCAAGCACTGGGAGCCTTTTGTCATGTCTGCCACACCCCCCACCAGTTACCAGGTGGCCATCCATCTACCCCCCAGCTCTCAGCTGTTGCTGCAGCTGGAGGCTGCTGGGGGGGATGGAGTGAGGGTGGCCCTGAGGACCAATGACTGGGCCATACTGCCTCTGGCTGGGGAGTATCTCCGAAGCTTGGGGGCTGCTGCCTGAGCAGGGAGGGTGACCCTTCCTGGGAGACACTGGTTTGGGCAGAGCAGGGACTGATTCTCAGGGCAGGGCAAGGGGGAGATTGGGGCCCCCTGCTGCTCATTCCCCCTGTTCATAAAGGCGGAATTTTATTAGTGAAAAGTCCATGGTTTCTTTTTTTTCCTCTATTAAAAAGGGGGTTGGGCATGGGGTTGGCACAGTGTTGGGGGGGATGTTAGGCAAATTAATGTTTCCTGAGGGTTGAGTCTAGTAAGCCTTCCCTTAGGAGGCAGGGTTAGCCATCTTTTGGGTGATCTCGGCCCTTAGAGATCACAGCATAGATTTAGAGCTGAAAGGGAACTGAGAGATGGTCTAGTGGCCACGACAGCCTGGAAGCCACAGGTGGCCCTCTAGGTCTTCAAGTGCAGTCCTTGAACTGCCTCCAAACTGCACAGAACAAGTGGAGCAGGTGACTTGTCCACTGTTCCACGGCCCTTAGGAGCCAGGGTTGGGCTCCAAATCCTTCCCCCCCCTTTTCCATCGACCTCACGCTGCCTCAAGTGGGGGTGCCAAGGGCTGCTCGGCTAGCTGGGGCAGAGGATGAGCGCGCGGGGCGCCTTAGTGCGGTCCTTGCTCCCCAAAGTTCCAGTCTGCCCTGGACATGGGATGAAGACGGGTGTGAACGGATGCAAAGCGAAACGAGCATCAGCAGGCAACGATTTACAGGGCAACAGCACCTTAAAGACCGGCAGCCTGCAGGCCCCAGGGGCCCAGCGGGCTCGGACGGTGAGACCGGCCGCAGCGGGGAGCCGGGGATGCCTGGCTTCCCAAATAAACGTGCTGAGCTTTGCTGGCCGGACTTTCTCTGTGGCGGGGAGGAAGAGAATGGCCACCGGAAATAAAACTGAATTTAAAAGGGGAAAAAAAAAGGCCACGCCTGGTTCTCCAGGCGCTTCACGATGCTGTCCCTTTCTCCAGAAAGGCTGGGGCAGCGTGGCCCCAGGAGCCGATGCCACTTTGGGACCACGAGAGGGCTCACAACTACTCACAAAACACTAGTTCCGCCTTCCTAGTGAATTTCCGCACGTGATGCCGGTGACATCAGCGCGCCTGCCAACTATGGACTACGGCTCCTGTAAGGTCGCTCGTAGAACGCAAGCGCAGAGGCGGCGCGCGGGGTGCGGCGAGAGTTCCAAGCGCGGCTCTTCACAGCAGCGCACGCGCACAGGGAAGGGATGCCGGACGGCGCAGCCCCCACGGTCCCGGGCCTCATCCGGCTGCAGCCGAGCTCCATACGAGCCGCGGCACCGACGCCGCTGCACCTGCTGCCGTGCGAGATCCATCATGACGGGCCTGCCGCCGTCAGTCGCTTCTTCAGCCCGGCCATTCGGCCGGGGCCTTCAGGTGCCAGGAGCATGCGTGGTGGGGCTGGGCGGGAACAGACTACATTTCCCATCGGCCACTGGAATAACGGGAAAGGGGGGGGGTCGAGCGGCAGAGGCGCTTAGGAGACGTCATTTCTCTGTATGCGCACGCGCCGCGAGGCCCGCCCTGAAACGGATCCTGCCTTGGAGTGGGTGGAGACGATCAGGGTGGGGTTGGAGAGGCCTCTGAAACTGGGGAGAGGAACAGTCCGGGGCCCGCCCCCGGCCCAGCCGAGATCGTGCACTTATTAAGCGCCTGCTGTGTGCAGAGCCCTTCTGCATCTCACTGGTTAAGGACGCTCTAGGGATCCCGAAGGACCTCGAGCCTAACCCTCTCATTGTGTGCGTAGGGACAGACCCCGAGAGGGAAAGTGACTCGTGCAAGACCACACATTTATTAGTGACAGCAGGAATTTGAACCCAGCGCCTTTGACCACAACCCCCCAGCCCGGGGGTCCGACAGCACCAGGGCGCTCTGCCTCGGGCCCTCCCCCGGCTGAGCCCGTGCCCACCTCCACAGACTAGGCTGCAGGGAGCCAGAGCAGACGCCCATTTCACAGATTTCGAGAAACTGAGGTCCCGAGGGAGAATGAGGCCTTGTAGGCCCTGGGGGTGGAGCAGTATCCCTGACCCGTGGTGTTCCCTCCCTGGCCCAGGGCCGGTGGTGTCCTTCAGGGGCCGCAGCCTGCAGGGAGAAGAGGTGACGCTGCCCACGGGCTACGTGGGGTTGGTGCTCCGGGAAGAAGACAAGGGCAAGTGGCCAGAGGTCAGTGGGCATCTCTGGGGTGGGGGCCCAGAGGTCAGCGGGCATCTCGGGGGTGGGGGCCCAGAGGTCAACCGGCATCTTGGGTGGAGGGCTGGAGGTCAGCAGGCATCATGGGGGTAGGAACTGGGGGCCAGCCAAAGCGGGTGGGCATTGTGGGGGTATGGGTGGGGCAGCAGGACCCCGCTCCATCCCCACATTACTGGTTATTCCTTATTGGGCCCTTCTTCAGGATCGGACCATCCGGGCCATTGGCACCTTTGACAGCTTTACCCTTTGGGGCCTGGAGATCCCCCCAGGGCCAGATGCTAGGATGCACGGAGCCCTGAGCTGGCCCAGCCTGGCCACTGCTGTGAGTAGCCTAGCTCAGGGACCCCCAGCCCCTTCTCCGTGGGCCCTCTTCTATACCCATCACTGAAAGGGAGGGTCCCTCCTCCTCCCATTGGGGAGACCCTGCTTAGCAGAGTCTGGACTGGGGAGGGGGCCCTTTGGCCCTCAGGAGCCTGCCCCAGGGGCAGCCTCTGGCATCAGTGTAGTGGGGCTGTCCTGTCCTCCTTCCACTCAAGCCCAGAGGTCTTCTGCAGCCCTGCCCCCATTCACGCTAGGGCTGGGGGGAACAGGGATTATTCAGGACCATTCTGGGGAGTGGCACCAGAGGATCCTACAGCTCTCCTATCTCCTACAGATCCATGCACCTGTGGCTGAAGATGATGCCTGAGGCAGCAGCTCTGGAGCCCACACCCTGTGTCCATCTCCTTCCCCCCAATAAAATAAAGTCTAGAAGTTGTGTGTGGGTGTGGCATCTCTGCCTTCTTGGCCCCAAGAAGCAGACTGGGGTCTGTACAAACAGTTTATTGCAGATGAAACAGGGCAGGAATGTCCAGGATGTGCCTCTCCTGCAGCCTCTCTGGCTCACACTTTACAAAACAACTGTACACCCCTGGCCAGCCCACCCTCCCCCCATTACTATACACAGCTGCCCAGCTTTCTGTACACAGGGGCAAAGCTCCAGCAGCCCCCCGGGGGCAGAGCAGACAGACCCCAGCCTCCCATCAATTGCTTCCCACTTCAGCAGCTCATGTGCCCATGGCCAAGCTGAGCCCAGAGAAGACAGGACTGGGGTCCCGTTCAGTCCAGCCATGGTGGCAGAAGAGGCTCAGTGGCCATGAGGCGTGGCCTGCGGGGAAGGGCAGGAGGTCACCACTTTCCCCGTTTGCTCCAGTCCTTGGGGGTAAAGTGTAGACATTTGGAGTCAATGCGCAAAAGCCGTTTCAGCATGGCCCGCTCATGGCCATCCACGATGTCCTCTGACAGTGTCAAGATGTACTGGCCCTTGGGGAGGGAAGGAGGCAGGTCAAGTCACCTGGGACTGAAGGATGGGCAAAGTGAGCCAAAAAGGAGAACAGAAGGTTGGAGGAGCTGAGGCTGGGCTGTGAGCCGGCCCACAGGTCTGTAGGAGGATGCCCAGAAGGTCACTGCAAACACCTGCATGTGCCCTTTGCACCGACTCCTCAGCCCAGGGGCCAGGACCTGGCATGTACAGCTGCCCTTCTTGGGGGCAAAGCATCGGAAACTGAGGGGTGCCCATCCCTGGGGGAAAGGGCTGAGTAAGTCAGGGTACAGGGAGCTAGGCCCGCGGCTGCGGTCAGAGACACGCCAAACCACCCAATTCCGAACCACCAGTGGGGATCCCAGAGGAGGACCAAGTAGGAGACGCCATCATGGGCATGGCCAGTGTGGGAGGCCCGGGGGGTTTGCTTGAGGAGACGGCAGGTACAAGAG
This sequence comes from Pseudochirops corinnae, assembly GCA_028646515.1. Classification (NCBI taxonomy): domain Eukaryota; kingdom Metazoa; phylum Chordata; class Mammalia; order Diprotodontia; family Pseudocheiridae; genus Pseudochirops; species Pseudochirops corinnae. The sequence continues at coordinate 190,976,445 of CM053592.1, read as the reverse complement.
GTTTAGCACCGCCCCCCCCCCCAATTTCCAGTGCAGGGGGACAGTTGATTTAAAAAGAGAAGAGAAACCAGGAGGAGGCTGGGTACCCTTCCAGCAGGCTCTGGTCATCCAGCACCAAGCAGAGGAAGGAAGCCCCGGGGCCCTGTGGGCTGCCCCGCTCCTGCCCCGCCTTCCTACCTTGTAGTAATTGATGAGATTGAGATACTGTAGGGTGGAGATGACGTCCTCCTTCTTGATGCTGGTGATCTCACTGATCTCACTGTGGGGCATGGGCACAGGGGTCACCAGCCATCCTGACCACCCCCACTCCCCACCGGCCCCGCCCACTCGCAGGGAGAGGGCTCACTTGATGGTGATCTGTGGCCGCTCCCCACTCTCCGATTTGAGTCCCATGAGTATCTCCAGGATAGTCTGTGACCAGTAGCTCCGATAGGACAGGAGGCCCAGGTCCGAGAGGGGCTTCTCAGGGGTTCCCGTCTTCCCTTCCACCTTGGACAACTCGTAGCCTGGGTGGAAAGCAGAGAGAGGAGTCGGGGAGAATTCTTCTTTCGTGAACGGGCCCCAGCACTGGACACTAGAAGGCTCCCCAGAAATGAGGGGCACTTGGTAAGAGTACATGATGCTGAGATTGCCAGGACAGACACTGGTGCTCTGAAATGCCTTCGTTTACAGAGAAGACGGCAGTTCTTTCAGGGGCCTCCCTCAGAATTCCCTACACCCCCCAGGGAAGCAGAGACTGTGACAGAAACCCAAAGACTTCAGGTGTGAGAAATGATGGGCTGGCTTCCGTGGAGAGCTTGAAAGTGGGGCAGAGAGAGAGAAGTCATCCCCTCCTTAAAGGTGCCCAACCTGGACTGCTGCATAAAGAAGCAGACCCACTTCTCCTTGGACTTCGGTTTCCCCTCTACCTCAGATGTGGCACTCCCGCCCCAAAAATCAAGTTCCTGCTCCCCACCAGGCTAGGCCTGCCCAGCGCTGGCTCAGACGTCTTTTAGACTTCACTCCTGACTTCCCACAATCCTCCCAAGGAAGCCCATGTTCTATGCTGGGACAGCTCCGAGAGTCAGACAGCTTTTCCTCACATCATCTGAGCCAAAATCTGTCTCCAGCACCTTCCCTGAGCAGCTCCTGGCTCTGCTTTCTGGGGATCCCACTCCCACAGAAGAACCCTTCAAACACCAGAAGGCATCCTCGTTTACTCAAAGCTAATTCACGAGGAGGTGGCAGCCTCAGAGTCCCAAAGACCGGAGAACAGCAGCTGTGACCCAAGTCTGGCCACCCTGGGGAGGTGGCATAATCTGGGGCAGCTGAGGGACCTTCCTGCTTATTTCAGCAGCAGGTAAAGCACCTCTGCCTGATTCCAGCTCTAACAAGAATGGAGGGGAGGCAAGAGGAAGGAAAACACCGGGAGCGGGAGGGTACCTGAGATGTGGGCAGTGCCAAGTGTGCCCAGCTGCCAGGCCTAAGCCACAGAAGCTGGCTGAAAGAGTGAGAGGGTCTGTGCCAGGCCTCCCACACTGAGGGGGACCTTTGGCAGCCAGAGCCTGTATGGGGGGGCCCTCAGGGGCTGTCCACTTCAGGCCATCCTTAGGACAATGGTCAAGAAGCACCACAAAGTGCTTTAAAAAGAAAAAAAATCAAAGTACTTTCAGACATTCAGGCTCTGTAAGGAGGAAACACTTGGGGGAGGGGGGTGCACCCTGAAGCTCTCTGCCCAACTACAATTTAGGAAGAAGAGGGAAATCCTCAGAAACAAGGCCCAGCACACTCCATGACAGACCACCTTCCCTCAAGTCTGGGGCACAGATCAGGGCCCTGTAGGGGGCTTCTCCCCAGCAAAGCCTGGCACTGCCCAGAGAGGGAGCTCACTCACGGAGCGCTGGGGCATTTTTATCTATGGAGAAGAGCCAGGGAAGCGAGTGAACTGCCCTTTGTCCCCAGAGTTCTCCTCTACTCTCTCCAGGCCATTTACTCTGGGTCAAGCTGAGTCTTATCCAAGCCTCCCGTATACCACCCCCTGCCATCCATCCACCCTGGGGTTGGAGGGAACATCAATTTGGGGAAAACAAAGCTGGGAAGGACATGAGAACACATCAGAGTTCTTAGCTGCCAAATCCAAAGGCCTTTCCCCAGTCCCCGTTCCTCTTGACCTCTGGGGCCTTGGACAATCACTCTCTCCTGTCCAGGTGTTCAGGACATACCCACCCCCATGTCTTTCCTCCTCCCTCTGTACCCACGCCTCCTCTGTCTCCTTGGCTGAAGCCTCCTCCAGATCCCACCCTCTCACCATATGGGTTCCTCATGGCTCTGTCCTGGGCCCCCTTTCTTCTTCTAGGCTGCTTCACCCAGTGACCTCATTAGCTCCCATGGATTTAACAGGCTGAGAATTCTCACACTTGCTGACCTGCCACAGCCTTTCAGACATCTCAGACTGGATATCCAACCAACGTCCAGTCTCACATTCAACACATCCAAAGCAGAATTTCCCCCTCAGGGGCCTTCCCCTGCTCCCTTCCTATTCTTCAGAGGGCACCACCACCCTCCCCAGCATCAGGCTCCCACTCCATGAGTCATCCTGGGTCCGTCCAGGCTGCTGCCCATCTCTCCAACACACCCCCTTCTGATCCAGCCTCATTCCCTCACCCCTCGCTTGTGGCAGGAGCTGCTGAGGGGGCTGCCTGCCCCCTGCCTCTAGCCTCTCCCCACTCCAGCCCATCCTTTGTCCAGCCAACAAAGGGATCTTCCTCAAGCCCAGGTCCAATCACGTCAACCCCCACCCCGCAACAAACTCCAGGGGCTCCCTATGGCCTCCAGGATCAAATATAAAATTCCGTTTGGTCTTCAAGGCCAGCATGCACTCTTCTCTCCGGGGACCCCAGCCTCCTGCCGCGCATCCTCCACTCACCATCCTGGCTGCCCCACTCTGGACACTCTCCACCTTCACCACATCCTTAAAAATCTCCAGACAAAGCTAATCAGGGCCCAGGATAGAGGGACCAGCACTGCCCTCATCCTGGAGGCTGGGCATCTTCTAGCACAGCCCAAAAGTCTTCTCAGTGGCCCCATCTCACTGCTGGCTCCTCTAGAGCTCACAGGCACTAAGACCCCCCCCAAAAAACTTTCTCAGACAAACTGTCTAGCCGTCTCACCCCCCGCCCCAGCTTGTACTTGTGAGAACAAGAGTTAAAATCTAGCTGCAAGACCTGACCTTTGTCCCTAATGAATTTCCTACGATGACATTTTGCCCAGTGCTCTGGCCTCTTTTTGGACCCTGGCTTTGTCCTGGGGGAACATGAGCTCTGTTTTGTCTGCAGGCCATCTCTGCCTTTTATCCAAGACATGGAAACAAATGTCAGATGGCACAGAACGCAGATCAGATCCCTGGGGCCCTCCCCTGCAGACCTGCCAAGAAGACACTAAACCACGAGCTGTTCTGTGAGATCAGCTCTTGGCCCAAGTCCGTCTAACTCGTTGTCTACACCACATCTCATCTTTTGTACATAAAGAGCACAAGATGCTGCAGCAGATGTTTTGCTCAAGTCTATATAAACACCCCAAAAAAGCCAGCCAGGCAGGACCATGACCTTCCTGGAATCGCTAGCTCTTTGTCTACACGGTCACCGAGTGTCCTTCTGACTCCTGGAGAAGACCTGAACAAATCGTCCAAGTCAAACTTACTGACCAGAGCAGGGACCTTGCCCCTTCCCGCCGTATAAGGACAGGTCAGTGTCTGCACCTACGCCCATCGTTCTCTCCCAGGGACTCCTGGGATGGAATTCATCTGGGCCTTACTAATCACTGGCCATCTGGGTTACGGCACCTCCTGTGAGAGATCCTTCTCCTTGGCAGAGAAGACAAGAACAAAATCAGACATACCCAGGTCTGCCTGAGGGGACACTTCCCCCCTCAATGGGAGCCTACCCCCATAATGTCCCAGCCACAGCTCTCAGCATGGTCTCCTGTGTCCGTGTGTCTGTCCTCTCCAGCACCGCTTGGACTACACCAGGTGCCTCACCTTCTTCCCTCCCCTGATCTGGCCCCTTCTAACTATAAAGGGGCTGGCCCTGGGAGCCACCTCAGCAGCCTTAACCTGTAGCCAGAGCCAGGCCTGAGCCCAGGCAGCCCTGTCCATGCCCTGCCCGACACTCACTGAACTCAATGAGCAGCTTGCCATAGCCACGCCGCTGGTACGGAGGCAGGGTCAGAATGCAGGCCACATTGTAATCCTCTGTGGACTCTTTTTCCTAAAGGAGAAAGGGCCCTGTGAGCATGAGAGTGGGCTATGGAGAGGGAGAGAATTGGAGCTGGGGGGGGGGGGGGGGGGGCAGCACTAAGGACAACAGACGGGGGTTTGGGATGCCCCAGGAATTGACCTTGGAGAAGTAGCCAACAATGTGGAAGCCTTTGCAATCATACTCGGTCATGACATAGAACAGGAACGGGTCTGTGTCGTAGTACAGCGTCTTGTGGTCCAGGAAACACTTGGCCAAAAGGCAGAGGTTCTGGGAATAACTCTAAAAGAGGGAGGAGGGAGTGACCATCAGCACCACAGCACACACGTGCTCAGGCCTCCCTCTTGGAATCCGAGCAGGCCAACGGCCTGTCCATGCAGGTCAAGGCCAGGAAAGGCCTATGCTGCTTTGCCAAAGCCCAACGCTCTTTAGCAGGGATGACTCCTCCATGGCTTTGGAGGCTTCAGAGATGCTACTAAAGGAAGGGAGGCCAAGTGAACTCCCTGACCAGATCTTTGGTGAACTGCTGGGCCCTTTCCAAAGTCATTTTATAACTCAGCTGAGTAGTTCAGGCAGAGAGCAAAACAGTCAGGTTTGAGGTTCCTCCCTCCACTTGCCTCTGGGAATTTATCTGGCATGTCAAATTATCTGATACATATTCAAAGCATCTGAATCTGCTGATGTACTGTCCCAAGTCCAGCCTTGGAAGTTGGATCTGCCTCAGAGGGACCCCATTACAACCCAGCCCTATTCCATTCTTCACTCACCTTGTTCTTACGCCCATCAATTTCAAAGAAAGAGATGGTGCCCTTGCGGTAAATCTCATTGCCTGGGGGATGTCGGAGGTCACATTTGGTCTGAGGAACAGATGCCGGGAATAAGCACACGAAGCAGAAGGCAGAAACTCATCTCCTGGTGGCCCTGAGCCTCCCCATGCCTAGTACTCTTATCTTCTGACAATCCCTGGCTCCCACAGAACTCCATCCCCACCTGTGGCAGGAGGCCTTTCCTGCCCAGCCCAGCCTGCTGCTCGCTTCTAAGACTCCCTCCCACCCACTCTCTATTCATTCTACATAAGGGCTCAAGCACACATCTCCCCTTCGGCACGAGCTCCTGGGGGCAAGGACTTGGATTTTGCCTTTCTTTGCTTCCCTAGTCTCACACTGCCTGGCACACAGTGGGTGCTCAGTTAATGCTGGGAGGCTGGGGAAGAGAGCTTGGTGACGTACCAGGTGCCGCTGCAGACACTTGAGGCTCTTCCCATACTTCAGACAGAACTCGCAGAGATAAAGCACAGGCAGAGCTGTCAGCTCCTGGGGGTATGGGGAGAAGTACCAGGGCTTGAGGCGGTGGCGGCCAAGCTCGATGCACTCAATGTTCTTCATGCGCGTGACGATGTCGTCGTGGCTCCGGTCAGACACCAAGCTGCCCGTCATGCGGGGGGCTGATGGGATTCCGTCCGAGCTGTCCTGGGAATCCTGCCAGTGGCCACAGGGCAGGGGGTGAGCGTGCCATCCTTCCCAGAGCCTGGCTCCCCCATCTCCTCCCGCCCCAGACCCACCTCATCGGTGCCTAGACAATTGGATTTCCTCTTCCGTCCCGGCTGGGCGGCCAGTGCCCTCCGGGCTGAACCATTCTGTGGAGACACAGGAGGGGGAAGGACAGGGTGAGCTGAGGGGCTCAGTGCCTGAGCACAGGCTCAGGGGCACTGAGGGGACCTCAAGCACACACCTGAGGAAAGACAGAGGCTGGCGCTGTCTCACTAGGCACAGGAGTTGCTGGTGAAACCACTTCCACTTTTCGTTTCTGCAGAGAGAGACCGAGAAAGGTGAGTCAAAGGGGCAGGGGACCTGGGTCTTGGAAAGAAGCGAGCTCACAAGGAACAGTGGGGATGAGGGAGCTGGGCTCCAGAGCTCCAGGTGAAGAATGGAATCTGAGGGTACCGTGGAACGGTGGTTGGGTTGCAGGCAGGAGCTGGAGGAGAGGGGCTGGTCAGGCTCGCCGCCGGGGATGGCCTCGCGCTCCTTGGGTAGGTTGAAGCGGAGCGTGATCTGCACTGGGATCGGCAGTGTCTTCCCACTGGCCTGGGCCGAAGCCGGCTGTAGAGATAGGTCCAGGGTCTTCCTCTGGGGGAGGGGGAAGGGAGCGAGGGGGAGGGGAGGAGGGGGCCCCCATCAGCCAAGTGGGTTCACCCCCCCACCCCTTCCCCTTGGGCTGGCTTCCCACCCCAACTATGTGGGGTTTGGTGACTGAATTTTGAAACCTCAGATTCAGTAACACCACCTCCTCCCTCTGACCCCGACCTTAATCTCTACAAACCTTCTCCAGGCTGCGGCCACTATAGCAGGGCTGCCTTGTTTCCCTTCTCATCCTCAACCTGCGGCACAGGAGCCCCAAAACCATGGGTGAAGCACAACAGGGACAAGTGAGATGGGGGCGGGGCCTGACCATCCTCCTGGGAGCTGTCTGCAGGCTGATTTGGATAGGCTTCTACTCACCACCTCCCTTTCCGGGGAGCCCGGTCTGGACCCAGGGAGCCCATTTTTTGTGGGGGTCTTGGCCTCTTTTTTAGGAAACTGGATCTTCTTTAGGTCCAGCCTGTCATGGGTCACCCACTCATCCAGGCGCTTGTTGACTGCAGAGGAGGGGAGAAGTTCAGATGCCAGAATGCCTGGGGGCATCTCCCCCACTGGAGGTACCCTCCCTGTTCCCAAGGACCAGGGGCGTGGCACTCACAGTCGATGTAGTGCACGTAGAACAGCTTCCGGCCACTGATGTCCTTCACACTCAGGATCTCGGCCAAAGCTGTGAGGGAGGCAGGAGCCTCAGGAAAGGGTGCTGGGCACAGCCCCTTCCTGGGCAACTCTGGGGGGCAGCTTCCTCCATGTCCACCCCCTGCTGAGAAGGGCATCTTCCCCCCTCTCCAGATCACCCCCACCCCTTAGCTTGTGTCCTGCCCTGTCCCCAGGGGTCCCAAGACCCACCTTCTGATTGTCCTTGGACTGCCCTTGGGGGAGGGGGGGGGGGCTCCAAAGCCTCTGGCCCCGCCCCTTCCCTGGCCCCGCCCCTGGCCTCTAGTGGTCCTTAGCCCTGCCCTCCTCCACCCCAGGCATCTTAAGCTGGAGCCCCCTTCTCACCTCTCCCCAGGTGGGGGTTGGGTGAGTGGGTCTTCAGGCCTCTAGTCACACCCCAACCCCACTCTGGGAGGTCTCAGGCCCCACCCTCGAGTTAGCCAAGCCACCTTTCCACTGACACCCTTCTCCCTCTCCCAGGAGGTCTCTAGGCCTCCAGCCAGGCCCCCTCCCCAGGGTCACACAGACCAAGTCCCCTCCCCAAGCCTCTCTTTACTTCTTCTCTCCCAGGTATGGTTCAGTCCCACCCCTCGCTGGGAACCACGCCTATTCGCTGCCCAAACCCCGCCCTCCTCGCAAGGATCCATCGCCCAGGCCCCGCCCCCACGGTGCCCGTTGGCTCCGCCCCCCGTCACTCACGCCACTCATCCTCGTTGTCCTGATTACGCCGCAACACGGGCAGGCGGCAGCCCTCGATGACCTCGCCCTGGGGAAGACACCGTGGTCAATGGGGGAGGCCGAGGGAGTCGCCGCCGTCCTGCGGATGCCTCCGCCCCGCCTCGCCCCGCCCCGCGCCGGGCCCCGGACTCACCACCTCCGCCATCTTCCCTCCCTCCCTCAGGAGCCGCTTCCGGCTCCGAGGGGTGACGTCACTTCCGGCGTGCCGGCACCTCCCTGATAACCAGCTCTAAGGGTGTGGGGATACAGGGGCCTCCGTGCGGAGGGGGCCGGGGGTGAGAAGGAATCGTGGACCAAGTATGCAGCAAGAGCGGCCAGGGGGTCCCGCCTTCAGGGGCGCTCGGCCTCGGGGTGGCAGGCGGCGCAGGGATCACCTCGAAGCCCCAGGCCGGATCCGGGAAGGGTCGGGGCCTCGCGCCTCGGCGTCTGATTGGAAGAGAGCTGGGTCCTTCAACTACGTCTTTCGCGCGCGTCTGGTCACGTGGGCTCACGCGCCCACGTGATGTGGTTGTTGTTGTTTGGGCCGGGGCCGCCCTGCGGAGCCGAAAACTGAGGCGGTTAGTGCGCTGTCAGTCATGCCTTGGGTTTGAATGCTTCTCCTGTTACGTACTGCCTTTGTAACCGTGGACAAGTCACTCTTCAGCCCGGGCTTCAGTTTCACTTTCTGTAAAGTGTAGGGGTTGGACGGGCTGGGCGCTGAGGTTCTTTCCCGCTCTCGGTCAATGGTCCTATTCCCAAGATCCCCCAATCGAACTCTCCAGGTTAGAGTACTGCGTCTGGAGTCAGAAAGGCCTGAGTTCAAGTCCTGCCCAGATACTGGTGTGTTTGTTCGCTTACATTCCCTCTGAAGTAAAACGGGAGTCATAAACGGCACCTCCCCAACCCCCGGGTTGTTGTGAAGCTGAAAGGAAACGTAGTAGCCCAGCATAACGTCGGCGCTGGGTGCAGATGCACGGTCATGCGCAGTCGGCCTGCTCGCAGCGCACCGGGATCTTCAGACGGCAGCGCGGGCCGGGGGTTAACAGCCGCTTCGTTTCTCTCCCAAACTGCCTTTCGGGCGACCGACGGGCGACCGAGTCCGCGCCCAGGGTTGGGGCGTCCCAGGAGGTGGAGCTCACGTTTGGCTGGTCACTTTGCGGCTTTCACTACATCGATTAATTAAAATAAGTAGTTGGATTTATTTGTTGTTAATTTACGAAATCGGAGCAAGTCCTGGCGGGTGGGACCGGCGTCCGGGTGTGCCGAGCACCATTTCTGCATGCAGCTGAAGGAACGGGCCGCGTTGGTCCGTGACAGCGAGTTCTCAGCCATGCTACCTCCCGCGGCAAACACAAGCCTTTCAGTAAAACACATGCTTTTGAGGCCTTAGCCATGATCAATTGGACGTTTCCCGAGCAACAAAGGAAATGGATCGTGAGCTCCTTCGGAGTAGGAAGCCGGTGGTTTTATGAAGAGACGTGAAAAAGAAATCCTGCCAAGGTTCAGATCTTAGTTTGTATCACCTTCCCATTGGGTCTCAGTTTCGTGAAGGCGTTGGACAGCATGACCTCTAAGGTCAGTCCATCCTCCCCCAATCCCCCCTTGTAAGGCCCTTCCTAGCGCTGACTCTGTATTCTTGGGTGCCCCTCGGTTCTGACAAGCCTGGCCAATCCTTGCAGTCCTGGCAGTCAGTTCTCTATCGGGCATCATCTTGGAGTAGACAGGTATCTAGTGACACCTGTGCTTGTTGGACTCTTAATAAAATGTCAGATCCTTGAGGACAATGAATTTGTGTTTCTTGTCTTCCTATCTCCAGTGCCCACACAGTGCCTGGCATGCAGTTGTTTGACTGATTCAAAGGTCCCCTCCATCTCTTATGTTCTCTCCTAAGGGCCCCTCCAGTTCTGAAACCATGTTCTAAGTTTTCAAGCCTCTCCAGCCTTTAGCATTCTCTCTTTGTTTTCTACTGTCCAGCAAGGCTTTCCCAAGACCAGAGAGAGCAAACATTACCTCTTCATCCCCATCCTCCTGACTTTCCTGGTAACCTTCAAGTTTCAGCTAAAACCCCACCTTCTGCAAGAAGCCTTTCCTGCTCCCCTTTAATTCCAATGCCTAACATCTATAGAAGGCCTTCCATTTATTTACACAGTATGATGTTGATATGTTGTCTCCCCAATTAGACTGTAAGCTCTTCAAGGGCAGGGGCTGTCTTTTGACCTTCTTTGTATCCCCAGTGCTTAACACAGTGTCTGGCATATGATAGTAGACTAATAAATGCTTGACAGACTCCCAGTATAACATTCTATAATCTGTCTTTTAAAGCCCATGATAGGACATTTTTTTTCCTCTATGTTCTAAGGCACCCTCCCAGTTCTGACAATCTATGTTCTGATTTCTTTCCCCTTTCTGATACTCTATAGTCTAAGTTCTCTCACAATGCTGCTCTTCCATAGTTCATGACCTAAGCTCTGAGAATGTCCCAAGGCTCATACAAGCTTTGACATTGTAGGGTCTACATTTTAAGACTCCTCTCGGGTCAGACATTCTGTGTCTTTCTGGGATCATAGATCTGGAGCTGAAAGAGACTTCAGAAATCAACTCAGAACTCACCCCCTCCACCATTTTACAAATGAGGAAATTGAGGTCTAGGGAGGTTAAGTCTCAGTGATTGAAGTAGGATTTGAATCCAGCTCTCTGATTCTCCAACTAACACTTCTTCCAGAACACCAAGCTGCTGTAAGATCACACTGAGCTCTGACATTCAGTGTTAGCTAGCTAATGGGAGTTAGGGTCTCCAAGTGATCCCTGTTAGCTCTGATATTCTCTGGTGCTTTAATGTCTCATCCCCCTCAGCAGTCCTGTGTTCTAAGGGCCAAGCCAGCCCTGACATGTTGTTCTTTAAGGCCTCTCAAAGCTATAACATTCTTTTTTCAAATGTTCTCCTCATTTCCAGCAGTCTTTATTCAAAGGTCCCTTTTGATGTTTTCTTCTCAGGTACCTCCCATCACACACTAACAGTCCATGTTGTAATACCCATCCCCACTTGAGATCAGTTCCCTTCAGTCTCAGACATTCCATGTTTTACTCTCACATATAGTGTTCCCTCTTTCTGTGTTCCAAAGATGCTCTCACCTTAGATAAGCTTTCTCAGAGCCATCCTACCTGAGAAACAAATTCTGTGTTCTATGCTAGAGTCAAAGCTTGAGCTTTGACATTTGAGATTCTAAGGTCTTTCCTAACTCTGATAATCTCTGTTGTAAGCTCTCAAACAGCCAATAAACATGTATTATGTACCTACTATGTGCTAGGCATTGTGCTAAGCACTGGGGATACAAAGAGAGGCAAGACAGTCCCTGCCCTCAAGGGCTCAGAATCTAAGGGGGTTTTCCCAATATGGAAACAACTATGTACAAACACGGCACATACACAGGAAAACAGGAAATAATTGTGTGGGATAAAAAGATTTTAAATCACTTGGAGACAGCTCAAGGTGAATAGAGAAGGTTCTCTTTATTAGAATCTTGCAAGAAGCGGGCAGTCCAACCACTGAACAAAAATTTGGGGGGGGGGGGGGG
>CM053592.1:190804483-190964629 GCA_028646515.1 Pseudochirops corinnae | reverse complement strand
AAACCCAGTAGGTACAGTCAGCTGTGTCCAGCCTGCCCCTTACCCTACAGGAGTACTCACTCTAAACAGAAGTCAAGAGAGAGAGAGAGAGAGAGAGAGAGAGAGAGAGAGAGAGAGAGAGGGAGAGAGAGAGAGCTGCGCAGAAACCAGAGCTCCTTATCTTCCAATTATTAATGCAATAAGTGAAATCTTTCCAAACTGCAGCTCGACTCAGAGCAAGGAAATAGATTCGGGGCTGAGGAACATCACTCAGCGGCCGCCCCCTGAATCAATTTCCTCGCCCAGTCCCCCTCGCAGATGGAAAGGTAGTCACTGGAGACGGCCTCTGGGGCCTCCAAATGAAATGACATGACTTGACAAGTCTTAACAAAGTGACCACAGAGTCCGAATTTAAAAGTTTTAAGGAGCTTTAATTTACCAGCTGGGGCTACTCCATGCCAATTAAAGGGGTAGCAGCCCAGAACTCAGGGGTGAGGAACCTTTTATATGTTTCATTAGGTTTACGTATCTAACCAACACAATTTGTTACTAAGCAGGTTGTCATATAGATACAAACAAGTGGTTACTAAGGAAAGCGGAGGGGGTGAGCGGAGGGGATCTGCAAGGTAAGTGGAGGGGCACAGGGCATGACGACTGAGCAAGGGAAAGATAGATTATCCTAGGCCAGCCTCCCGGGTGCAGAGAAATCGGTCTAGGGAGGCTTCCCAGCCTCCCAGGTACAGATAAATCAATCTAAGGAGGCTTCCCAGGTTCACAGAGTTTCACTAGGCTGATTTCTTTTTTTCTTACTTGGCTGATTATAATAGAGTTTCACTTGGCAGAGTTACACTAAGTTGATTACTAATTTCAGAAAATATTTTTAAATTATTTCTTGACCATAACAATATGTGGTAAAACTCCCCCCAGTTCTGACATTCTCTGCTCCCAGCTTTAAGCTTTGATTAAATCCAACCAGGTCTAAATGAGAAAATGAAAACCATAAGATTTCATAGCTATCTCATTGTTCACCTTTTTCTTCTGATTAGCCTAATGACTAATTAGTCATTGATTAGAAAACCCAAGTTTATTTTGGAACCCCTCTCTCTTAATTTTAGAATTAATGTAGTTTCTGCATTGGCAAAATGCCTTTGCATTAAGAGCTGGGAAAAGCATCTATCTGTGTGCCCTAAGAAAGGATTGAAGTCTCCTTGTTCATGAGTGACTTGTGAAGTATTCCTCCCCCCCCAAAAAAAATTTGCAGATCTGTGAAGAATTCAATTAAAACACACGCTTCCTTGGATCCACTTCCCTGCCCAGTTTTGAACACTGTTAGTCCCTTTTTCATAGTAGCTGCTAAATCCAGGGCCAGACTGCCTTCAGTTCCCTGGAGTGACTTCCTTAGTAATCTATCAACAAATGTATCTTGGATGGTTCACCCTTAGCCCTGACATTTAGGAGAAGTGGAGGCTCTGGTGGAAACCATCCCTTCTTTAGATCAGTCACAGAATTTGGGAATTGGAAGGGAGCTCATCCACTAGATCTCTTGTCTAACCCCTACATCCAGGGATGAGAGCATACTCAGGAAGTGGGTATCCACTGCCTGAAGACTTACTAAGACATAGAACTCACCTCCTCCTCCCAAGGTAGTCCATTGCTCTGATGGGACAGCTCTGATTGTCCAGCTTTTTCTCGACATCCAGCCTAAATCTTTCTCTTTGGAGCTGCTTTCTGCCCCCTTCTCCTTATCCCTGAACACAGCAATCACATCCCCCTGACTTTGCTTATTCAGGCTAAACAGCCCCCAGTTCCTTCAACTGATCCCATCATAGCATCACTCCAGACCCTTGACTACCCACCTCTGGACACTCTCCAGCTTACCAATGCCCTTCTTACACTGAGGTTCTTGCACTGAGTACACCCCTCCAGATGATTGCTGACCAGGGCAGAAGACAGAGGGATGGTCACTTGCCTGACCCTGGGAGCTCAGTCCCTCTTACTGAAGCTCAGGATGGCACTGACTTTTTGGAGACCACATCACCCTGAGCTTGTAGGTCACTCAGACCCCAAGACTGCTTTCAAAACAATGACTTTCTTCCACGCCTCTATGTTCTTACATTTGTGGAGTTGATTTCTCGTGCCAAGTGCGAGACTTTACATTTATCTCCTCCAGACTCTGGCCAGTCATCATTTCAAGATGTAAGAACAAGAGAGAGTGTGTAGAGAGAGCTGAGAACCCAGGAGCTGAGAACCCAGCACAGAGACTTGAGGGATACCTGCTGACAGTTAGGGGCCATGAGAAGGATCATAAGCCAGTAAAGGGCATGTAGAAGCACTGGTCAGACACGTAGCAGGAGAACCAGGAGAGAACAGTGTCACCAAAGCTCAGAGAGGAGAGAGGATCCAGGAAAAGCGATTCACCAGTGCACATTCTGTCTGTGATGGCTGATAGGTTTTAGGAGACACAGCTTTAAGAAGTGGCCAGAAACAAGAAATCAACCAGTGTTTCCCTCAGTTTAAAGATTGTATTGAAATCTTTATAGACCACTTTCATTTCCCACAGTACCCTCCCCTCTTTCCCACCTAGATGGCTGTCCCTTATAGCAACAGGGAAAAAGGCGAAAACAGAAGCAGGTTCTATACACAGCTCCACTCCACCCAGCCCCTTTCAGGTCTGTTCTCCCATCCCTTCAGGACTTTGCTCCCACAATCCTTTAAATGTTCATTATATAACAGGCACTGGGGGATACAAAACCAAAAGGGACACAGTACCTGCCCTCAGGGAGCTTGTATTCTAACATGCACATAACACATATAAGGTAATCTTGGGGAAAAGCTTCCCCAGAAGGGGGACCAAGAAAAGCCCAAGGCGCTGGAGCTGAGTCTCCAAGAAAACCCAGGGTTCTATTGTAAAGAAAAACCACTTTGAAAGCCTTCAGAACTCTGATCAACACCATGAACCACCAGCAGTCCAGAGGGCCTGTGAGGAAGCAGATTCCCTACCTCCTGAGAGGCAATGATCTCTCTGTGGTGCAGAGCAAGACAGGGGCTGGAAATGGCAAGTGGATGGATTTGGGTTTCACCATGTTTAATCGTTCTTGGGATCGTGTTGTTTTTGTCTTTATTTGTTTGGTGCAGATTCTACCCAAAAAAAGGAACAGAAAGAAAAGAGGGTCACTAAGGTAAGGCTGAAAAATGGGCAGAAGAGAACAGAATGAACTATACAGAAGCGGAGCAGCTTGGAAAGTCACTCAGTAAATTTATTATAGACTTTCAAAACGTAAGCACGAATTCATATGTAATTCTCTTTTTTCTGTCCTACTCTGTATATGGAAATGTGTTCTTTCTCTCCCCCCCTCTCTTTTTCTCTTTCCCCCTCCCCCTTTCTCTCTCTCTCTGCCTCCCTCCTTCTCTCTCTCTTTCATTAAATTCAGAATTTTAAAAAAGGTTTTTTGAAAAGTCAAAAGTGAGTTGAGGTGCTGTGGGGTTCAGCAATGAGATGAGAGTGTCATGTGTGAGAAGACTCAAATGCTGGCCTCTAGTGGGTGGAGGGAAGTCACATGCAATAGGGCTGGAAAGGTAGTATGGAACCAGGTTAGGAAGTGCTTGAAATGTTAAACAGGGGAATTGATATTTGATCCTGGAGGTTACAAGGAGCCATAGGAATTTTGTGAGTAGTGAAGCAGGCTGTGTCACAAAATCTTCCTTCAAGTCTGCCCTGTGTCATATCCTGGCAGACTCTGACCAAGTCAGTAAAACATCTCAGTGCCTGGGTAAGTCTCTTAGGATTCTAAGTTGGAGTTTTTACTCCTGGTGAACCCAGAATATTCCAGTCATCAAGCTGGGCCAACTAGTCAAGGATATGAAATCCTTGCAGAAGTATTTCTCATCTCTTCCCATGAAGAAATCTGGGATCATAAACTTTTTCTCAGAGCCTTGACTGAAGGATCAGGTTCAGAAGATAATTCTTGAGCTGGTCAAGGCTTTAGTGACCTAAAGAAGTGGTCAAAGTAGTATAGGATCCTATCAATCCTGGTCAAGCTGGCCTGGCTCCTCATTCCTGTGAGCCCCAATCCCTGGGAGACAAGAAATGCAAACTTTTATCCAGTACCTGGCAAAGTTCCTGAGCATTGTGGGTCTGTCCTGCCCTACCTAATCTCTGCCCCTACAGATGCTGGCATTATCTCCACTGCTACTTCTAACATGCCATAGTCGGCTAGGACTGATGACTGATACATTTTGCTAAGTGGCATAGGCACTCTGGGAAACTCCACTCCACAGATGATGTCTTCAAAGCCCACAATGACTTGAGCCCTGGAGAAGCTGTATTCCCTCTGCCATATCTGGAATTCATCACCCTTGTAAAGACACTAGAATGCTTGTCCAGGCAGCCAGGCAGCTGCTGTGGCTCAGGTGGCTACCACATAAATGTTTTGATATGAAATCAGTTAGCAAATAAACATTTATGTGCCAGGCACTGTGGCTATGCACTGGGAATACAAAAAAAGAGGTGAAAGACAGTGCCTGACCTCAAGGAGCTCCCAGTTTAATAGGCGAGACAATGCACAAACCATTATGTACAAGCCATGTACACAACAGGACAAAAATCAGAAGAGGGAAGTCACCAGAATTAAGAGTGAGTGGGGCAAAGCTTCTGGGAGAAGGTGGGATCTTAGCAGGCACCTAAAGAGAAGCCAGAAAGCAGAGAGACAGAGAAAACACGTCCCAGGCATAGGAGGCAGCTAGAAGAAACAAATGTCTGGATCTTTGGAAACAGCCAGCAGGCTGTTGACACTGGAGGAGTTACACTTGGGGGAGGAAGGAGTAAGTAGTCTGGAAAAGGAGGAGGGGGCCAGGCTATGAAGACCAAACAGCACGCATTTGATCCTCTAGGCAACAGGGAATTGTTACACTTGTGTTTTAGGAAAAACCTCTTCAGCAGCTGGAGGATGGACTGGAGTAGGGAGAGACTTGGGACAGGCAGACCCTCCTCCTGCTTCGAGGAAACATCACACTAGTCCAGGTGTGAGGTGATGGGGGTCTGCCCCAGGAGGGCGCCATCATTGGAGAGAAGTCAGTGTATTGGAGAGAGGCTGCAAAGGTAAAATCAACACTGTATAGGATGGGGGAATGGGGGAGAAAGAATGAGGAATCCAGGATTGTTCCTAGATTTTAAGCCTGAGGGGCTGAGAGGATGGTGTTGCCCTCTGGTGTTTGTCCTTCCTTCTTCCAAGAGGACCACGACATGACGTAGATGACATGACTAGCAACTGACTCTGATTTAAGTGAGGCAGGCTTCGAAAGGTCACTAGCCTCACTGTTTCCTCTGGAGCCATGTGGGTCTAGCAGCCAGATATGGAGCATGACAACTGGAGATGGCCCAGAATGCAGTGGGAGATTCTGGTCCTGACTTTTATGTGAGGCAAGGCTCATTCAGTGAATAGGCCTCTTTAAGAAGGCAGTCCAGGAATGGCCCCTTTAATTAAAAAAAAATCAAACCAGGAGGAGAAGACCCTCAGGGGCACTGGCCAAAACATAAACAGTTACTATTGGCATTCACTCTGAGCCATGAGGGTGGGAAAAAAATGGCCATTAAGTGGTGCTTGGGTGGGGACCCTCTCCTTTCCAATGGAAGGTAAATTTTGATGAAGCTGCCTAATTCACTTGGGGTTTCCCTGCTAGATCTCTTTCTCAAAGACCAAGCCTTGAACCCGATTCACTCTGGAGCTCACAGACTCTTGCCCTCTACATTAATAAGGAATGAATGTGGTGGCTGTCGGTTGCCTTGCCTCTCAGAGAAGACCATGACATAGGGAAGGTGAGGGGAGGAAAGATGCGTTTAGTTTTGGCCCGTGGTAATTTTAAATCCCAAGGGATACAGAAGACGGAGCACAAGCTGTCAGAGAAGTAGGAGGAGAAAGGGGTGGGGTGGAGGGTCCCAGGAACCTAGAGAGGAGAGGACCAAGGAGAGGAGAGAGTGATCAACAGGGTCCACAGCGGCAGAGAGGTCCAGGAGAAGCAGGAAGGAGGAAAGGCCACTAGATCACTAAGGAGAACTTAGGAGAGGGCAGTCAACAGCCAGATTGTCAGGGGTCAAGAGAGTAAGAGGAGAGACGTGGAGGCGCCCAGTGTAGATGGCCTCTCCCGGGAGGGGCAGTGGGGCCCCGTTGTAGACGGCCTCTCCCGGGAGGGGCAGTGGGTCCCCGGTGTAGACGGCCTCTCCCCGGAGAGGCAGTGAGGCCCCGGTGTAGACGGCCTCTCCCGGGAGTTTAGGCACAAAGAGCAGGAGAGACACAGGACCAGCCAGTGGTGAACGGTGCTTGCTCCGGTACAAGAAGCAACTCTAGTGGGAGAGGCGGGGCTCGGCCAGGGCGTCTCTTCACTGGCGCCCGGGCCCTCCCCTGGGAGTCTTCTTCCTCATTCCAACGTGAGCGGAGCCTCGCACACAGTAGGAGCTTCAGCCCCTCCCAGTCCTCCCGCCCCTCCCAGAGGAGCCTAGGGCCACGTGCTTCTCAAAGACGAATGACGTAAGAACGCATACGCATCACGCTCTCAGCCAATCGGCAGCGGCCTACCCGCTCCGCCTACTCCGCCTCGGGTGGGAGCCGGGCCGTGGCCTGAACGTTTTGGAAAAGCTAAATAAACACTTGGACCCAAACGCGGAGGGGCCGGCCGGGGTCCCAAGCCTCCCCGCTCCCGGGTCTTGCGCGGCTCAGACTCTATCTCCCCGCGCCTGCGCACTCGGTCCGCTCCGCCCCCGCGGGCGGGAGCGCGCCGGGAGACTCTGGTGCGCAAGCGCAGCCTCGCATTCCGAGCAGTGACGCCGCGAGCGCGCGCAGCGCATTTCCGCCTCTGGCGAATGGCTCAGGCGTAGGGCGCGCGCCGCGCCGCGGGGGCTCCAGCTGCGACCCCGGCCCCGCCCCCAGGACCCTGGCCATGGAGGGTGAGCCTGACCTCTGACCGGGGGAGGGGGAGGGGGCCGGGAGGGGCCAGAGCGGGCCGAAGGGCGGGGCGGGGCGTGGGGGGAGATGGGCTGGGGAGGGAGGGGCCTGACTCCGTTTCCCCGCGCCCCCTCCTCTTTTCAGACCTGTTACCTATGATCTTCGCCTCGGGTAAGTGGGGGCGGTGCTGGGGGCTAGAGGCGGGCGGGGGTCCGGGGAGGGGCCGTGGGGGCCGCGGGCCGGGGGTCCTGAGCCCGCGTTGTGTGCGCCCCCGGCCCCCAGATTCGCCCCCGGCCCGGGGCCCCTTCGTGGAGATCATCGAGCAGCCCAAGCAGCGGGGGATGCGCTTCCGCTACAAGTGCGAGGGCCGCTCTGCGGGCAGCATCCCCGGGGAGCGCAGCACGGACACCACCAAGACGCACCCCACCATCAAGGTGGGCCAAGGCAGGGGGGGAGCGGGGCGGGGTGGAGGGGGCACGCACAGACCCCCCACTGGAGGGGAACTGGGGGGGCAAGTGCGACCCCTCCCCACTCGAGGGGGGGACGGGGCAGGGGGAGTACCTGCGACCCCTCCCCACTGGAGGGGGGTGTGGGGGGCATGCACAGCCATCCCATTAGAGGCGGGGACACGAGCAGACAAGCACCTGTCAGAAGCCGACCCTGGCACAGAGGCCCTTGTTGGGTCTGGGGCCCCTGCCTTTACCTTCCCTGAAGGGGCCCACTCAGCCTCCAGTCCTTTCCCAGATTGTTGGCTACACAGGGCCAGGCACTGTCCGAATCTCCCTGGTGACCAAGGAGCCCCCTCACCGCCCCCACCCTCACGAGTTGGTGGGGAAGGACTGTAGGGATGGATTCTATGAGGCGGAACTCTGCCCTGACCACTGCATCCACAGGTGAGAAGGCCCATCTGTGCACTGTGGGCCCAAGAGGTGTTGGGGAGTGAGGGCAAGGCTAGGGCAGGGGTCCCATGGATTGCTCAATTCATTCTGGGGAGGGGGAACCAGAAGGACCCCACAAGGAAGCCAGGACAGAGCGGTAGAAGTGGGGCACCGGAGCATGAGGGTGTGCAAAGGAGGGTCAGAGAGGATGTCCAAGGGCCAGACTGGGCTGGGCAGGTCCTGGGCCTGGGAAACCAGGCAGGCTGACAGGTGTGAGGTGTTAGCTTCCAGAACCTGGGGATTCAGTGTGTGAAGAAGCGAGATCTGGAGCAGGCCATTGCTCATCGAATGCAGACCAACAACAACCCCTTCAATGGTGAGAGGCTCCTTGGCCATCCCCCCTCACTCACAGGCTTCTTCCTCTCACTGTCCACATCAGTGATTCAGGATCCTTTTAAAATGCTTTTTGTGTTGCTCCTTGTTTTGATTTCACTGTCATTTCCCATCCTTCCTCTTAAGTGACCCTTCCTTTGTGACAGAGCAGTATTCTGTCCTGGGTGCTCCCCGACTCCTCTGTTGCCAGCCCCTTGCTATCTGCTCAGTTACTCTGGCCTTTGCTTGCTTCACTTGGGCCTGCGTGTTTCACTCTCCATCCATTCATACAAATCTTCGTATGTTTCCTGAATTCTTTTTGTTTGTTATTTCTTACTGCCTCATCATGTTACGTACGCACGCCAGGTGTTTTCAGCCCATCTCTAATTGATGAGCCCCCACTTTGTTAAAGTTATAGAACTGCTATGAATATTTTGGTTTACGTAAGACCTGTTGTTTCTCTCTTTAGCTATTTTGTGGCATTTCAGTAATTAGATAATTATTGGGTCAAAGGCCATTAATACCTTATCTTGTTTCCAAACTGAAAGCTAGAATGGTTGGATCACTTCACAGCTCTACCAACAATGCACCAGTGTGCCTGTCTTTGTCACCTGTGCTCTGCTGGGTAGCCCCTGCCTCTTGTCTTCTGGGCCTTCAGACCTTTGCTTTCTGT
This sequence comes from Pseudochirops corinnae, assembly GCA_028646515.1. NCBI lineage: Eukaryota > Metazoa > Chordata > Mammalia > Diprotodontia > Pseudocheiridae > Pseudochirops > Pseudochirops corinnae. The sequence continues at coordinate 190,955,789 of CM053592.1, read as the reverse complement.
CCTGCCTCCAGCACTACCCCCAGCCCCAATATTGTTTACTCTTTTTTGGAGAATAATTTTTTCTGACCTTTATGATGTGCACATTTTTGAAATGTAGTTAAAAAGTCTCCCTTTTTTACCTCGAGGGGCTACCTGACTTGTCCACTTCTAGGTCTAGCCCTGGGATTCTCTGTTCTCATGCCCCCTTAGCAGTGTCTTCGTGGGTTCCCTTTGGCCCCACAGCAATACTGTGTGTCTCCCACAGAGTGGGAGTCTCATTACCCTGTGACACTCTCCTATTCCCATAGTGCCCCTGGAAGAACAGCGTGGAGACTATGACCTGAATGCTGTCCGACTCTGCTTCCAAGTGACCATCCGGGACCCTGCAGGCAGGCCCCTTGTCCTGCCCCCTGTTCTCTCTCATCCCATCTATGATAACCGTGAGTGGAAGGCAGGGAAAGGGGAAACTGGCCCCCAAGCTGAGTCTTGAGGGAGAGATGAGCCATAGGCACCAGAAGAAGAGCCAGTAGATGGGGCAGAGAGTAGCTAAGTAGTGGGCGTGCCCAGTCACTTCATTTCAGCCAGCGTTAAGCCATGGCAAGGAACATGTGGCAGTTGGTATTGGGATTCCAGAAGTCAGCAATGAGGTGGCGTCTGTGCCTTCTTGGGACCTGGCTGCTCCTGGGGAGGGGTCTGGCATGCCCACAGCTCAGCTGATACAAGCTAGGGTGGGCTGGGGCAAAGGAGGGCCATGTGACACAGGTGTGGGGGGGGTGTGAAGGGGGATGCGTTAGCACAGCCTTGAAGGAAGTGGTGTAGCCTGTCTGTGTGGGGAGCCAGGCCACAGCTTGGCCCGCTGGGAGAGCAGCTGATAGCCCAGCCTGGCCAGAAGCGAGAGCGTTTGAAGGTAACTAATGAGGGCCAGACTGGGCGTGGTTAGGGACGTCAGGTCCCCTTGGCAGAAGAGATCCTCTGGAAGAGCAAGGGGACAAGGGGACCTGAACAGTGCCTTCTGTGGTGAGAGCTGTGTGGAGGCTGGACTGGGAAGGGGAAGGCCTGGAGGTTGGAGATGAGGATTTCAAGGGACATGGGGAGGGAATACCTGAATGTGGCTGGTGCCTTTGTGCGTAGGAGGCTCTAGATCAGTGGTTCTCAACCTTCCTAATGTCACAACCCTTTAATACTCGTATGTGGGCGGACCCGCCTGGAGACGGATAGAAGAGTGGTGTATGTGTTTTCCAATGGTCTTAGGCGACCCCTGTGACCCCTATGAAAAGGTTGTTCAACCCCCAAAGGGGTCGTGACCCACAGGTCAAGAACTGCTGCTCTAGATTGAGCAAAGTTGGCAGTAACACAGGGACTAAGATTCAGGGTTAAGATTTGAACCCAGGTTCTGGGACCCTACATTTAGCATTCTTTGCAGTATGCCATATGGAAAGGGGATAAGACTTCTCCTTAACTCTGCCAGAGGCTAGAGCTAGGAGGCCTGATGCAGTGAACAAGTTCCTAATAGGAATTAGCCCAAAGTAGCCCATCCCTGGCTGTCTGGGCAGGCAGAGATCATAGGAGTACCACCTGGGCGTTCTTGTTTATGTATGAGTTAGAATAAGGAACCTTTGAAGTGCCTTCCATTGAAGAGGTTCTGTGATCCAGATTGGGTGTAGGGAAGGGGTGGCCAGGGGAGATGTGGTTAGATCCAAGGGGCCAGGAAGCAGGAAGAGCCAGGGAGGACTCCCACCTCTGGAGCCCAGGTGGTCATGGGGATGGCAGGGGAAAACAGTGGGCACACTGAGTTTCAGGTGCTTGAAGGTGTGGTGTAGAACTGGAGGACATGGTGACTCAGAGATTCAGGCATCATTTGGATGGGGATGGTCTTTGAGATCCTGGTTATATGACATTACCACAAGAGAGAAAGAGAATAGATGGGCCAGGACCGGGTCTTGGGAGGGACACTCTCACTCGGAGGACATTTCCAGGAGTGGGAAGCGATTGATTGGCAGCACTGGATGCCGCACAAGGGTCAGGGAGGCCTAGGACTGAAGACAGGTTACCAGATCTAGGAATCAGGTGGTTGGTGAGCTCTGACAGGTGGGTTTCCTTGGCATAGTGGACCCGGAAGGCAGATTGTAAGGTTGGAGGAGTCACTTTGTGGGAGGTGGAGATAGCAGGTCCCCTGGGACTGCTCCTGGGAGTTGAGCAGTGAAAACAAGAGGAGCTACATAGTGCTGGTGCATATGGGAGGACACCACCCAGATCCAGGGGTCTGAGCAGAGTCAAGGGGCTACAGAGTGCGAGGGGAGGAGGCAGCTCAGGGAGGTCAGGCGGTGTCAGGCTCTTGGAAAACATGCTGCCAATGAGCCAGTTTTTGGACATTTCTGGGCCACCACTCCGAAGGCCTTGGCAAGCACCTCCTCTGCCAAACACAGAGCACATGCCAACAGCCAGAGAACCTACAAGGCCTGGAGGGAGAAGACCCAATCCTTGCACTTCTGGAGCTTACAGACCGACTGGGAGCATGGGCCACATCTAGGCCAGGCACAGGAATACTCAGTGTGATTCTTGGGAAGCTGGACCTGCAGCCTTGAAATAATCACAGGCTAGTACAGGTCTGAGTCAGTGTCTGGTGCTGACCGTGGAGCATTGGAGGAGATGCATGAGAGTTGGGAGGGTCCAGGACATGCACTAGGCCATCACAAGACGTCAAAGGCTTTGTTCAGTAATCCCTTCATCGCGTTATTGAGAAACAGGATGCTGCGCTTGGAGTCAGCCTCGGAGACTTAGGAGCTGTGTGGTCTTGGCAGATTCCTCCCTTCTCTGTGTCTTAGCCTTCTTTTCTGTAAAATGAGATTGTTTTTGATGGGATGTTCTTCTGTGGTCCTTTCCAGCCCCAGAGCTAGGACCTTGTTAAATACTTTATGCCAGGTGTCGTGCTGGGTGCTGCAGATACAAAGACAAAGCCAAAAACATCTCTGCCCTCAGAAAACTTAGATTCTACTGGGGAAGAGGCAGCACGTACACAGAGAAGCCAGCACAACGTCTCTGTGGTGTTCGCACAGGGTTGTTGTGAGGGAGGGGAGACTGGTGTTGAGGGAGGAGCTTGTGGGAAACAGGGATTGTAGGCAGGCTGGAACCAGGTTGTGAAGGGCCTTTCATACCAGTCGAGGAGTTTGTACTTGGTCCAAGAGGCAGAAAGAAAGGAGCACAGCTCCTAGAGTAGGACAGTGGTGTGGTCAGATGGGTGTGTGCTTTGGGAAAGTCACCTTGGCAGCTGTGAGGAAGACACACTGAGCGCTGTGGTCCAGAGGCTGACTGGCTGTGGTACTTAGGGGAAGGGATCGGGTACGAGAATTGTGGGATGAAACCCAACAGACTTGGCAGCTGATTGACTCTTGGTGAGGGAGAGGGGAGAATGGAAGGCGACTCCAGGACTGAGAGCCTGAGTGACTGGAAGAGTGACGGTGCCCACCGCAGCACAGTCATGCTAGGGAGAAAGGGTGGATTTACCCCCAAGGATGTTGTGTGCGAGGACGTCTAGTTTAGAGCCAGACTCACTGACTGAGGAGGTAGTGGGCAGGGCGCCTTGCTCCATCGGAGCTGACGGGATCATCAGGCATGCAGAAGAGAGCTTTCCGAACCTGGGGGCACAGGGGCAGAGAGTGAAGCCGCGCCTCTTGCCAGGCGCCCACAGTCTAAGGGAGGGGCCGGCAAACACGCAGAGGCGCGCGCGGCACAGGCGTGTGCTGACGGTGCCTGCACAGAGTGGGCTAACACAAGGCGGCATGCGTACGGTGCCCCGCGTTTCCAGAGAGCTTTGCAAAATACGTTATTTAAACAAATCTCCACAAAGACCCTGGGAAGCAGGTGCTCTTATTCTCCCCACTTTACAGATGAGGAAACTGAGGCAGAGAGAGGCCAAGTGACTTGCCCAGGATCGCACAGCTAATAAGTGTCTTGGGCAGCATCTGAACTCAGGGCTTTGTAGAGTCTAGCTCCCTCCACTGAGCCGCCTAGCTGATAGGAGTCAACAAGTCAGTAGGGGGAGAGGAAAGGTTAGAGGGAGGCTGAGATAATCGAGGGGGCAGGCTGCTAGAGGAGGTTGGACCAAAGGTACGTTGTTCTTGAGTTCTAGAATAGGGAGAAGAGGGAGCTCTGGGCACGTGGCTTGTGGTTCAGAAAGTGCATGTGAGCCAGGGTGACACCGACACTAACTGGGGGGGAGCACAGGGAGGCTGGGGGACCAGGCTGGCAGGGGATGTGGCCCTGTAGAAGGCCCATCCTGATCAACCTCCTATTGCTCTCTCTGGCTCCTCAGGGGCTCCCAACACTGCAGAACTGAAGATCTGCCGCGTGAACCGCAACTCGGGCAGCTGCCTGGGCGGGGATGAGATCTTCCTCCTCTGTGACAAGGTGCAGAAAGGTCAGTGCCAGCTGGGTATAGGGCAGAGGGGCAGGACTGGGGGGAGGAGGAGGCAGTGGAGAGGCTGCCACATCTCTCTGCCTGTTCTGTCCCTGACAGAGGACATCGAGGTGTGCTTCACGGGGCCGGGTTGGGAAGCACGTGGATCCTTCTCGCAGGCCGATGTGCACAGACAGGTGGCCATTGTGTTCCGCACCCCGCCGTATGCAGAGCCCACCTTACAGGCCCCAGTACGGGTTCACATGCAGCTTCGGCGGCCATCCGACCGGGAGCTCAGCGAGCCCATGGAGTTCCAGTATCTCCCGGACACAGGTACGGGGGTTGTTCTCTCTGAGCAGGCAGGGCCCTGCTGCTTAGGGGCTGAAGGAGAATTCTTGTAGCCCTTGGTCCATTTCCCATGGTGTGGCCAGATGGGAGCTGGCGCTCTGTGCACGACCATGTCTTTGGGCTTCCTCATACCTGGGGAAACTTCTCAAAGCAAACTCTACAAGAGTGCCCAGAGAAGGAATCAATGCCCCCCAGCCTCTTCCTCCTTTTCCTCCTGCTCCTTCTCCTCTTCTTCCTCCCCCCCATCTTTTCTTGTATGCAGGGGCACCACCATCATCCTGCCTCTCAGATTCAAAACCTTGGGAGTTTCTTGAAACTCTATCTTGACAGAGCTGATCAATGTGAGGACCACCTAGTGATTCCCACAGTGGCATCCATCCCTACCCCCCACACCCACCTGTCTTGTTACCTTCAAGGGCCTTCCTTCAACCCACTGTCAGACTAATCTTTCATCTCCTTTGCTCAAAAATTCCAGCTTCCAGCTGCTTCCTGGTAAAAATGTAGGCCCTTTGGCATTCAGGAGTCTGAATCAATCAGGAAACAAGCATTTGTTACACTTGTACTGTGTAGCTTACAAAGACACAGTAAAGCTGTCCCTGCCCTCAGGGAGCCAGGCCATCTACTCAGGAGAAGCCACTTTTGTGACTATTTACAGGGTAGAGGAAGGGCATTTTAGGGAGGAGAGAGGACCTCTCAGCCCAGCAGCTGGGCCAGGAGGGCTTTGGGAGGGAGGTCAGGGTCTCTCTGAGGTGAAGTGAGGAGGGGCACACACCTAGGGGAGATGGAGAGTCGTGTATGCACCGTGACATGGAGGGCTGGGGTCCACTGAGCCTCCTAGAGGCGTTCTGCCAGGCTGCCAAAGCTTAACGTAGGGCTTCCTGTGTCTAGGGTGGTCATCACCATGGCACGCTGTTGGTCGGCGTGTAGTAAGTGCATGCTGACCAACCAGTTCCAAGGTGCTATACGGATATCAATCAATTCCTGTTCTTTTCCACCATGTTGGCCATCCCTCCCAGCTCTGGCGGGTCACTCAGGTCATCTCTGCATCTGTGGAGAGGCAGCCAGGGTGGAGGGGGTACTTTGAGGCCCACTCTGACCCTCCTGGCTGTGTGACCCTGACCCAGTCACTTCCTCTCTTGGTGGAAACTTTCTCAGACAACAAATTGCAGAGAAAGAAGTGGTCTGCATTGGTAGAGGGCATTTCCTCACCAAGGCAATCACAGGTGCTGTTCTATCTGCATATGTCTTTGTCTTTCCCCCGATGGACCATTCAAGGACTCTACCAGAAAAGGAAATGACTATGATAACCTAGTTATAGAAATTTTGTCTTACGTTTTCTATCATTTACATTGATCCCCTCCCCTGCCCCCAAGGTGCTGATCTTGGCCATGCCTGACCTCGTATATCCATTCTGTGCCTGGAGTCTCACCTCTCTTCTGAGAAGGGGTGGAAGGGATGGTTCCCTGATGATCAGCATTTAGACTGAGTTCAAGGCATAGTCTTTTTTTTTTAAACTAAAACATTATTTTCTTTTTTAAAAAAGTTATTTTTAGTTTTCAGCATTCACGTCCATAATATTTTGAGTTTCGGATTTTCTTCCCCCCGCTTCTCCTCCCCGCTCCCCGAGACAGCATACAATCTGATATAGACTCTACTTATACATTCATATCAAACATTTTGACATCAGTCATGGTATAAAGAAGAAACAGAACAAAACCACAAAAGGAAGGAGAGCAGACAGTCTGCTCTGATCCACGTTCAGACCCACAGCTCTTTCTCTGGGTGTGGACTTGGCATTTTCCACCAGGAGCCTTTTGGAGTTGTCTTAGATCCTTGCTTTGCTGAGAGGAGCCCAGTCCATCAGTTAGTCGTTGCACAGTGTTACTGTTACTGTGTACAGGGTTCTCCTGGTTCTGTTCGCTTCGCTCAACATCAGTTCATACAAGTCTTCCTGGGTTTTTCTGAAGCCTACCTGCTCATCATTTCTTACAGTTCTGTAGTATTCCATTACATTCATAAGCCACAGCTTGTTCGGCTGTTCCCCCATTGATGGGCATCCCCTTGTTTTTCACTTCTTGGCCACCACAAAAAGAGCCACTATAAATACTTTTGTACATGTGGGTTCTTTTCCCATTTTTGTGTTCTCTTTGGGATACAGACCTAGAAGTGATGTCGCTGGGTCAAAGGGCATGCACGTTTTTATAGCCCTTTGGGCATAGTTCCAGATTGCTCTCCAGGATGGCTGGATCAGTTCACAGCTCCACCAACAATGCATTAGTGCTCCAGTTTTTCCACATCCTCTCCAGCATTTGTCATTTTCCTGTTTTGTCATGTTAGTTAATTTGACTGATGTGATGTAGAACCTCAGAGGTGTTTTGATTTGCTTTTCTCTAATCAATAGTGATTTAGAGCATTATTTCATATGACTAGAGATAGCTTTAATTTCTTCCTCTGAAAACTGCCTGTTCATATCCTTTGACCATTTATCAATTGGAGAATGACTTGTATTCTCAGAAATTCGATTCAGTTCTCTATATATGTTTTAGAAATGAGGCCTTTATCAGAGACACTGACTGTAAAAATTTTTTCCCAGTTTTCTGCTTCCCTCCTAATCTTGGTTGTATTGGCCCTGTGTGAAAACTTTTCAATTTAATGTAATCAAAATCATCCATTTGGCATTTTGTAATGTTCTCTATCTCGTTCAGTCATAAACTCTTCCCTGCTCCATAAACCTGAGGGGTACACTATTCCATGCTCTCCTAGTTTGCTTGTAAGTCTATCTAAATCATGTACCCATTTTGATGTTGTCTTGGTATAGGGTGTAAAATGTTGGTCTATGCCTCGTTTGTGCCATAGTATTTCTCAGTTTTCTCAGCAGTTTTTGTTAGTGAGTTCTTCTCTCAGAAGCTGGAATCTTAGGATCTGTCAGATAGTAGATTACTATAGCCACTGACTCCTGCGTCTTGCTTCCCTAACCTGTCCCACTGACTGATCCACTGCACTATTTCTGAACCAGTAACAAGTAGTTTTGATGATAGCTGCTTTAGAATACAATTGAAGATTTGGTACAGCTAGGCTACCTCACCTTGCATTTCTTTTCATTAATTCCCTGGATATTCTGGACCTTTTGTTCTTCCAGATGAGTTTTGTTGCTGTTTTTTTCTAGCTCTATAAAGTCATTTTTTGATAGTTTGATTGGTGTGGCACTGAACAAGTAATTTTATTTAGTAGAATTGTCATTTTTCTTATATTAGCTCAGCCTACCCATGAGCAATTGATATTTTCCCAATTATTTAGATCTGGCTTAATTTGTGTGAAAAGTATTTTGTAACTGTGTTCCTATAGGTCCTGGGTTTGTTTTTGGCTGGTAGAGTCCCTGATATTTTATAATGTCTATAGTAGCCTTAAATGGAATTTCTCTTTTGGGTAGAGTCTTCTTGATGAACATGGCGGTCGCTGACATGCCAGAAACTACACTCGAGCTCACTGACCTGTAGTTACCAGACTCCAGGCTCTTCCCATTTCTGCAGGTTGGACTTTTGACCTTCTCCAGCCCTGCAGCACCTCTCCATGCTCAGGAAGGGCATTGACCGGCTCCTTTAGTACCTGAGTGTGGAGTTCCACTGGGCCTGGGGGCCGGAACTCAACAAGGGCAGTTGGGGGCATGCTTTCCTCCTCACTTTGGATCTCACGTATTCCCTATTCTTGTTTCGTTCTGTCTTATTCTTGGTGGAGAAAGTAGATGCAAAATGGAAGGTGTGTATCTCCTTTCTCTGCATCTTCCGATTCCCTGACCACCCCAGGCGAAAGCTGGTTTATTATCTGTCTGTCCAATATCTCACACACAGTAGATACGTGATCAGTGTTTGCTGAATTCATTTGAACTTTAGGCTGGGAACATCAGTTGGAGCCAAAGGCTGGACTTTGTTTGGCAGGATATAGGACACGTTGAAGGTCTGGTAATAGGAAAGTGATGTGGCCAGACCTTTGCAGTAGGAAGATTGCTTTGGCAGCTGTGCAGTGATAGATTGGAAGGGGGCAGGCCAGCTGAGGAGTGATGAAGCTCGGCCTCCTCTCTGGCTGACCTTCCTCCTTAGGAACTCCCTCACTGGGGGTGCCCTGATGCTCTGATGCCAGCTTCTCCCTGCGCAGTCTCTGTCTTGGCTTCTTACTGGATGCTTCAGTTGTTGCCTTGGTGTATAAATCTGACTCTCGGCTGCTCACTAGCTCTAATCTCCATCACCATCTGCCTGTTGGGCTTTTGCAACAGGATGTCCTATGGGTATCTCAAGTTCTGTGTGGCCAAAACACAATCATTGGCTTTCCCCCCAAACTTCACTATTTGGCTGGTACAGCTCCGTCTTCCTTTTGTGAATCCTGGTTCATAAAATCCGGGTCATTCTCTACTTCTCACTCCCCCTCCCTCCAACATATCTAATCTACATATCTCACATCTGGGCTCCTTCTCTGCTCAAAGGGCAACCTCCCCTGACTGTGGTGAGTAGAAGGGGCCTCTGCAGCCCTGAGGACACCTCAGACAAAAGGAGACCCCATCCAACACACCCCACAGGGAGTGATCTGGCAGGCCTCTGGAGGATGGAGCAGTCCATTCCTCTGGGATGAGGTTTTTCCAAGTCCCTCCTCATTGGTCCTTCTGCCTCAACCTCTCTTCCCATTGCTGCCTAAGCGTAGGTTTGGTCACGCCCTCTCTTGCCTCCCCCTTTTCTGTAGAATTAGGGGTGAACTCCTGTTTGGCATTTCAGGCCCCTCATGATGTGACCCTCCTGCCCTCAGGGCCCAGCACATCATAGGTGTGTGATGAACTCTGTAGGTTGTGAGAGGGTAGCAGGGTGAGTAAAGAGAGAGGATACATAGAAGAGGCAGGAGGCTGCACCCTCGTACCAGGTGTGTGGGTAAGGGGGAGTCCCCTCACGAGATCCGGGAAGGGGTCAGTTCTAGCAATCTTGGACAGAGATGAGGTGGAGACAGGGCAGGTTTCAGAGGTACCCCCAGCATGGCTCACCACTCCCTGGGCCCAGGCCCCAGGAAGCACTTGGTAAGTGCATGTGTAGTGATTGATGCATTTCCAGAAGACAGACTGGCCTGCTTTTGTCTTGTCTATTCGATGCTTCTTGGCTTTGGTGGATCAAGGCCTCTTCTCCTGGGAAAGGTGGGAGTGAAGTCGAAGCGCATCTCCAGAGGGGTGGGCTGGACAGCTCTCTTCTGGGGGTCCTGGGGAGGAGCCCGCCAAAGGGGTCTGAAGGATCCAGTTGGCCTTTCTTCTCCTCCCAGATGATCGACACCGAATTGAAGAGAAGCGAAAGAGAACCCTGGGCACCTTTAAGAACATCATGAAAACAAGTCCTTTCGGTGGTGAGTCCTGACGGCAAGGGGCCAGGTTCAGGGAAGAGGCTGGGGAGGTCTCCTTAGGGTAACTTCCCTTCTCCACCCAGCAGGCAATTCTGATGCCTGGACGCCCCCAAGACGCATCGCCGTGCCCTCCCGCAGCACCACGACCTCTGCTCCCAAGACCTCAGGTAAGGCCTGTGTTCCCCCCAGCCACGCAGAGCAGGCAGGAGGGGTCAGAGAAGGTTGGACCCAAGGCCAGAGGACTCTCTGGGGCCTGCGATTCAGTTGAAGTTGGCTTTGGGACTTGGACGGCCTGGGTTAGGGTTTTGTCATCTCTGTAACTTGCCCTGGGATTGTGGGAAAACACCATCTGTTAAATGGACGCTAAGGTCTCCCTGAGGTCTCTGCCAGTGCTGACCGACTGTAAGGACAAGGGTTCCCTTGGGCAGGGATTCCTAAAAGGGGAGACTTTATCGGGGCTGGAGAGAGAAGGACCATAGTACTGGGGAGGAACACAAAGCTGGCACTGGGCCAGGCTGTTGAGCTTTCTCCTTCCGCAGGGCACCCTGGCATCCTTCCGGGCCTGCCTTCCACTGTCTCCCAGCCCTACAACTTCTCCCCGGCCCTCGGCACCATCAACTTGGAGGAATTTTCTCCCATGGTCTTCTCATCTGGCCAGGTCCCGGCCCCATCCCTGGCCCCCGCCCCCACACCTGCTCCTTCCCTGGTTCCAGCCCCCACCACCACAGCCCCCGCCCCCACCCCGCCCCAGGTGCCGCAGCTTTCCCAGACCGGGGAAGGCACGCTGTCCGAGGCCCTCCTGGGCCTGCAGTTTGACGCAGATGGGGATCTGGCCGAGTTCCTGGGGGACCCCGACAGTACCTACACCAACCTGGCAGCCATCGACAACTCCGAGTTCCAACAGCTGCTGAACCAGGGAGGAGCAGGGCCCCTGGAAGGGTCGGGGCCCTCGGGGGAGCCCATGCTGATGGAATACCCCGAGTCAATCACCCGCCTTATGACAGGGCCTCAGCGGCCCCCCGAGCCCAGCCCTGGCGCTGGGGCAGCCTCGGCGCTCTCCAACGGCCTGCTAGGGGCGGATGAAGTCTTCCCCTCCATGGGGGACATGGACCTGTCGGCCTTCCTGAGTCAGATCAGCTCCTAAGAGGGGCCCATTCCGGGCCAGCAGGGGACACTGGTCGGCTCTGGAAACACCCCTTGAATTTTGCTGGGCGAGCAGTCTCCCCGGAGATGGGAGGAGTGAACCCCGTTTAATATTTTATCCGCAGTATCTCTCTCTGTTTTGGAGGTGCTTAAGTAAAGCATTAACTCCTCTGAAGAAGGGGGCGAGTGGGGAGCTGGGAGGCCCGCCCCCCTGCCCTCCATCCCTGCCTGCAGCTCCCCCGGCTGCTGGCGCCTTACGCCGGGGCTTTGGGGAGCTCCCTTCCTTTATCCGCACCTGACACCAGCATCCTTAACAGCACGCAACTCTGCCCGGGGGGCAGCCTGGGGGGCCCGAGCGCGGGCCGCATCCCTTCCCTTAAGTGCCTTAGGCCGGGCGGGGGCCCAGCGTGGGGGGGGAGCCGGGGGCCCCGGGGCTGCTGACGCCGCCTTGTTTTTATTCTGAACTAATAAACCCTCTCCAAGCTCCTCCGTCTGCGGCCTCCCTTGACTCCCAGGCCAGGCCCCTTGCCCCCACCGCCTTGCCGGGTGCTGTTGTCCCAGAGAGAGGAAACTCCGTGCCGGCAGGCCCCTCCCGGGGGGAAGGGCGAGCCGCAGCACCGGCTCACGGGGCTCTCGGCTCACGGGGCTCTCGGCGCACGCGCAGTGGCGTGTCTGCAGACCGCCCGGATTCTTCCAGCTACAGAAAAAGTGTTTAAAAAAACCAGCCACGCCCTGGGAGACGCACGCGAAAGAGAACCACGAGTTCCCTTGCTCACGTATGCGTACTATTTTGATTGTGCGAGCTACCACGAGGAAGGGGGGAGGGGAAGACGATGCCTGAAAGTGCGCCGGGAAATGAGATGAGTACCCAGTTTGCAGCGGCTCCTGCCAGCCTGGGCTCCCGGAGCGGCGGAGGCAGTCACTCACACCGCCCTTCACCAGGAAGTTAGACCCGGGATAGGTGTTAGGGAAGGGGCGTTTAGGCCGACCCAGCAGCACAACGTGCGCAGTGATAGCGGGGGAGGAGGGGCCGAGGCGCTGCGCCCGACTTCCTCCCTGCCAAGTTGGACATGCGCGATGCAAGGACAAGGACTTTAAGCCGAGCTCCGATTCCCGGGGGTAGGCGGATCTTCCGTCTTCGGGGGCGTGTCCTAGTATGGCCCCCTGCAGAGCCCTCCCTGCCAGGGAGGTTCGCCTTCAGCCCAGAGCTCTCTGACTCCTGGCCCAAGGCAAAGATATCGCGGCCCTCCCCCCCATCCCACCCCGTGACTCAGTATCCTTCTTTTCTTCTTCCATAAACACAGTTTAATTTACCCGCGGCCAGCCAGGCAAGGGCTGGAGAAGGCAAGTGGCCCTCAAGTTGGCCGGAGGGGACGTCACCCTGGCACATGGAGGCTGTGTGACCTTGGACAGGTCCCCTGATCTGGACTTCGGTATCCTCCTCTGTAGAATAGGGACAGGACCTGGACCTGTTTCTGCTTCTCAGAGAGTGGCCTAGAGCACTGGGTCAGAGGCAGACCTCGAACCCAGGGTAAACTTGAAGACTCCCTGGACCATCTTCATTGCTGGTGTCTCTGCCCCACCCACTGGGCGGGCCCCTAGTGCAGAAACTTGAGAGGGGAAAGTGACTTGTCCAAGGTCACTCCCCTCTGGGAGAAGAGACAACAGAATGACAGGAAGCATTTACGTTTCTCCTGCTTTAAAGTTGGGAGGCGGGCCTATTTCACACTTGAGCAAAATGAAGCTCACGGACACGAGTGGGCTGCACAGAGCCCAGGACTGGCGTCGGAGCACTGACTCTCTGGCCATCTTCTTTTCCGCAGACAATTCGCAACATGTCAGGCAGAGCTGGAAGGGGTGGATTGCCCGAGGCCTGGGGCCAGTGAGTGATGGGAGCTCGTGTCCTAAAAGAGCTGCTCCCAAAGGCCTGAGATGCCCCAGAGGCGTGGGCTTACCGGGCCGCGTGGGCTTACCGGGCCGCATGGGCTTCAGGATCTGCGTGCGTCCCCAGCGGGGGGCCTCTGGAGGGCGCCCCCCCCCCCCCCCCGATGGCCAAGGGTGTGAGGTGACGCATTTAGAGATTGGCCTCCCGCCTCCGAGGGTGTCTCTGAGGCTAAGACCGAGGGGCTGGAGCCTGAGGATGGGGGGGAGGAGGGGAGATAGCCAGCACAAATGATGGGGAGGGCCCGGGCCCCCCTGGAGTGAGCGTGACAGTGCGGAAGGAGCCGGGAGCTTCGTCGGGATGCCGAGCCCAGCTCTTCACGGGGCCTGTTTCCTCATCTGCAAAGAGTTAGGACTGTGTGTTCTCCAGAGGAGAGGCCAGGACAGCCAAGGCCGTCACTGCTCGAGATCAGGCCTTACCCCTGTTTAAAGACTGAATGGATGGAGAATGTTTTCCCCTGGCCAGGAGAAAGCAGGCAGACTAAATAAATTCAGAATGTGGAAATGGGGTTGTTAGCCTCCCGCCTGAGCCAGAGAGCCGAAATAGGAATCGTAGAGGGTGGGCAGGGAGAGAAACTGAGGCTTGTAAAGAGTGACTTCCTAGTGGTTAGAGCTGCGCTAGCACGCGTGGGCTCCCAGGGTGGTCAGCTGCCATCTTGTTGGGGATCCGGTAGAGGGGAGTCTTGGCCAGGGATCAGTCAGCCTAGATTCCCTCAGAACCCACCAGCTCCCTCATCTCCCAGGCATCCGGCTTTGCCATGGCCTGTCTCTCGAACCTTGCCAGGGGTCTGCTCTGCTATGTCCACCGTGTCTTCAAGACCAAGAAGCTCTTCCAGGGATTGGAAGAGGAAGGGAGCCCCAGGGCTCTCCTCTGGCTCACTCAGGACAAAGGAGGGCTCCGGAGGCCCCAGTCAGTGGGGAGATGCCCCAAGTAAGAGAAGAGGGAACATGGGTGCTCATCTCCCAGCACACACTGGTGTATTCTGGAGCCTCCAGTGAGTAGGGGGAGTCCCACCCTCCCAGCTCAGTCTGAGCCCACCCTGCCCCTTTGCTGTGAGATTCTTTCATCCCCGAGCCTTCTGGAATGGCAAAGAACCCAGGTTTCCAGGCAAGATAAGCCATCCTGTCCTCCTTCCTCCTTCCCCTCAGGAGCCGTTTCCTTCCCAACAAGGCCAAAGGGACCAGAAACCCAGTAAAAAAAGCTGTTTGTCCCCTGGGTGCCCGGCCTCCCGGTGGTGTTTGGGTGGGTCAGCCCTGGGATGGCTTAGACCCAAAAGAAAAAGGCCTCTTCCTTCCCCTTAGGGGCTTCACCCAGAGGCTGCCCGGGGACTGACAAAAGGCCTCTCAGGCCACAGCTGAGAGGGGAGGGGGAAAGGAAAGGGGGGAGGGGAACTAAAATCCACAGCCCTCCCCAGAGTGTGGGGACTGAATGCAGCTGATTGCATTTCCATTTTGGGACCAATACAGTGGGGTGCCCCCTTAAAGCCGGGCACAGGTGTTTTCTGGACTGGTCCAAGGCCAGCGTCCCTTGCAGAGTGGGAGCAGGCAGTATAGGCCAAGCTGCCCCCAGAGGCAGGCCAGGCCCACAAGTATTTAAATAATTCCATCCTGAATGGTGAGAGCTCCTTGTGAGTTGAGGCCATGGGAAGTGGTCCTGCCCTTAGGGCACAGTAGAGCCAGACCACTGAACTGGAAGGAGGATAAGGATGATGCTGGGCTGGGGGAGTGAGGGGCAGTGCGGTTTCTGGGGCCACCTGTGGGGAGCAGGGGCCCAGACCAGACCCGAACAGTGAGTCAGGGCTGTTGGGGCTAAGGTGTTTGGCAGCAGAACCTTCTATGTAAGCAGTGTGGGGGGACGGCTGCCCAATGTCTCCCTCACAGGGCTGGGCAGAGCTTGGGGTTCTGCCTGGGCAGCCTGCCAACCTCACCCTCTCTGCGCTCCCCACCCATGTGTCCTCAGGGCCTGGGCCAGCCACCAAGGGACAAGGCTGGCTTTGCAGTCAAAAGACACGGGTCCGGATCTTGGCCCTGCCATTTCAGGGCATGTAACCTGCACATTGTACAAGTCTCTTGTCCTCTCCAGGCCTGCTTCTCCCTCTAGAAAAGCAGGGGCTTGGTCTGCAGACCCTTCTGCCTTCCATCGCATGTTCCTATGATCCTTCCCAATCCTTGGCCTTCTCCAGAGCTCTCCCCTCCTCCCTCTGCACTGGCCTCCATCCTGTCCTACCAAGGGGAGCCCAGGCCTCTAGGATGGAGGGGGGTGACCAGCCAGAGGGGGAGCAGCATGGAGCAGAGGAGGCTGGCTGGCCTTGGGAAGCCCCAGGGCCTGGGGGCCCCAGCCCATCTTCCTAGGGCACATCCTCCTCCCCTGTTCCTCTCTTCCCCATTCATCCACTGACACTTGTGTCATGTCTGGTCTTTACTTTTTCATGCCAAGGAAACCTCTGCCAAACAACATTTACAGAGGGGTTGAAGAAGCCAGGCCTGGGAGGTGCCTGAGAAAGGCCAGGAGATCAGGGAGGGGGGCCTTTTATCCCAAAGTACACAAAGGATCGCCCCCATTTCAAAAAGCCACTGAGACTTCCAGGGAGGGCAGCAGGACATAGCTTCTCCCTTCTCATGCCTGACGGAAAGGGACTGTCCAGCTAGAGTGGGCCCCTGTGCCCATTAGGAGGGACTGTCCAGCTGGAGTGGGCCCTCGTGCCCATGAGGAGGGACTGTCCAGCTGGAGTGGCTCCCTGTGGTGATGGAGAGGCAGTTTGAGGCAGGAAGGGCCCCGGGGCAGCTCCGGATCCTCCATGTGCTGGGACTTCTGCCCAGCAGTGGGGCTGGGAGTCAGGGGCCTGGGGTTCCCAGCTGCTGAGAGGCTCTGAGCAGAAGGGCAGCAGCGCTCTGGGACTCTGCCTGGAGCCGTTGGTTATTATGTCGCAAATTTCGAACCTCTTCCTGCAGGGCCGCTTTGTCCGCCTTCTCCTGGAGGGATGGGCAGTATGGAGGGGCGCAGTGGGGAGGGGGGCAATGTGGAGGTAAGGCAGCGTGTTGGGGCTGCCAGGTCTCCTGGCCCAGCCCACCCTCTTGGGGTCTGCCACCCTTCCCTCCTCACCTTCTGTAGGTCCTCTTGAAGCTTTTTCAGCATGGTCTCCAGGTGGGAGACCTTCTCAGACAAGCTTCCAGAGGCCGGGCTGTGGGCAAGGAGGGCGCCTGAGGAGCCTGGCAGACCGGGGACTGGGGCCACTTTCTCAGCCCCTCTCCCTCCCCACTCCCTGCCATGGTTCCATCCTTACCCAGGCTCAGCTCTGGCGGCTTCCTGGGGGTCTCCCCCCTCTGGCAGCTGCTGGCCTATGATGACCACACACATCAACGTTCCTGCCTCGATGCTTTTCCTTCCAATCCCTCTTCTGCCCCCACCCCTACCTCAACCCCCATGCAGCCCCATTGTACAGATGAGCAAAGAGAGGATAAGGAGCAGAAGAGCGGGGCCCAGCCCCCCAGGGCTGCGCACCACAGACCAGACTCCCCAGTGTCACCCCCACGCCCAAGCTGGGCCCTGGCGCTCACCCTCCCGGGACAAGGCCTCCAGGATGCTGTTGCAGGTGGAGGCAATCTCTGAGATGGATTTCCACTCCTCTTCAAGGGGCTCACTTCCAGCCTCGGACAGGACTGAGGGCAGAAGAGGCAGGTGCCAGGACCAGCTCTTCTGCTGGCCGCTGGCCCAGGGCCATGCCTTCCACCCACCTGGAGGTCCGAAGGGACACTTACTCTTGCTTATGGAATTCCGCAGGGAGAGAGTCCGGGGCAGGAAGGAGTCACTGAGCTCTCTCAGCAGCGGGGCAGGGTCCTCCACGGCCTCCTGTCCGATGGCAGGGTCAGAGGGAGCCTGAGGGGGGGGTATGGTGAGGGCACAGATGCCCAGCTCGCCCCCTGTGCCCCTCTGTGCTCGGAGGGGGTCACCCGGGGCTGCCGGGCTGCTTCTCACCTGGTCTGAAGTCCCCATCCCAGCCTGGCTGGGTTGGGGAGGCTTAGGGGTAGCCACCAGGAGAAGGTCCGGGGTGGCATCTGGCAAGACGGGGAGTCTATCAGACGGAGAGCTGGGGAGGCAGTGAGGGAAAGGAGAGGGGTGAAGAGACGCTGCTTCATCCCTCCCTGCACTGGGGATGAGGAGGAGAGTTGAGCCCAGAGCCCAGGACCGAGGGGGGGGAAAGGGTGAGGGAGGCCGGTGCGGGGTGCTAACCTTTGGGGATATAGGTCACTCTGACTGTGCAGAAACTCAGTCCTCTCCTCAGGGAGGCCTGGAGAGGGTCCGGGCGCTGGGGAGCCATCCTGCAGGTGCAGCGTGTGCAGCATCTGAACTGTGGCTGGCCGTAAACCTACCCCTGGGGACCCCTCAGGCCCCAGCCCTTGGATCCCCCGCCGGCTAGGCTCCTGCAGCGACATCTCATAGAGCTCAGAAAAACTCCTGTGGGGAGAAAGGAGAGGAAGGGGATGCAGGGAGCTGTGCACAGAGGGGGAAACTGAGGCCAGGGAGCTTCTGGGGAAGAAGGGGATGTGAGGAGCTATGCACAGATGGGGAAACTAAGGCCAGGGCACTTCCTGGCCCAGGTTCACAGAGTAGATGGCAGAGGCCTTACATCCAGGGCCCCCCTGGGCTGGAGGCCTAACTTGATGCTTTGGTTCCCCTTCAGCCCCCAATTCCCCTCCCTCACTGCCTAGGCCCTTGTGGAAGGTTCCCATAGAATCTTGCTCTCCTCTGGGTGTTAGCTAACCCCTCCATGGTATGGGCTCCAGGGTGCCCGCCCTCCCCAAGGGAAGACCATACAGACACCGAAATGACTGATGAGGGAATTGCAGGCTAGGTGTAGGCCAGATGACAGAGGGATCTGGTTGGTGGCCAGGGGACTGCTGCCTCTGACCCTCAGGGGGACTATAGCGCTCTGACCTTCGGGGCCGGCCACTCTCGTCAGGAAGCAGGAAGGTGACACAAACTTTGGGAGCCGAGCGCAAGAGGGCAGCGGCAGCGCCAGGTCCCAGGCGCGGGAGGGGGCGGCCGCAGACCCTCAAGAGTCTAGCCCCAGGCCTCAGCCCAGCAGTCTCTGCAAAAGTGAACCGTTCCACGTGGTTCACAAAGCCCTCCTCATCTGCCTCAAAGCCCAGCCGGCCTTGGCCATCACGGGGCAGGGCCAGCTCCCGGCTCTCACAGCCTCGGCTCACCAGCTGCAAGGGAGACATCTCTCAGGCCCCCAGGACCCAGGGTCCTGAGCCTGTGCTCCTAGGCTTGGGAGGAAAGCCCCAGGAGGGCTGAAGGACCAGATGGCTTCTCCCTGGCCCCTATGCCCCTTGCTCACCCCCATGCCTCTTGCCCAGCACCCCTCATGCCCCTTGTCCAGCCCCCTTCATGCACCTTGTCCACTCTCACACACCTTGCCCAGTCCCCAGCCTCACCTGCAGCCTGGCCACGATTTCCCCCACAGCCTCACCAGGGGCACCGCCCACCCGCAAAGTCAGCGCCTCCCCTCGTCCATGGTACAGGTCCAGCTGATGGTCAGAGAAAGTCCATGCCAATATATCTCGGCAGGCGCAGTTGAAGAGGACCCGGCCGTCGCCGGGAGCCACCAGCACCAGTGTCTCGGCGGAGATCCCCAGCAGGCAGGGGACTTCAACCGCCCCGTCCTCACCCCCTGGCGCAGCCCGCACCCCCCATATCAAGGCCCCCTGTGCCTGCAGTTCGCTTCCTGGGCCCCGGAGCCGCTCCCGCCTGCGACCCCCCAAGGAGGGCAGGCCAAAGCGGGAGGCTGAGTCCAGGGAGGTTGTGGTCACCTCATTGGTGGCCAACTCCAGAAGGTAGTCCCGCCGTGTGCGTGTGGCCATCGCGTGAAACTTGCGGGCCCGGCTGGCAGCTTGCTCACCATTGAGAGCTTTGGCCAGCAGCAAGGCCCGGAAAGCTGGGGAGGCCGGAAAAGGCCCCCCGCCAGGGGGGAGGGCAGGGCCGAAGGCTGGGGTATCTTGGGTTCGGCTTACAGCCACACTGCCAAGGAAGAAAAGAAGGTGAGCATCAGCAACTTGGGAGGGTCCACTGCCAGGTTCGGGGCAGGACTGAGGCCACCTCGGCACAATCTCACAGAATCCTGGATGATCAGGCCAAACTCTTCCGTTATCATAAGGGTGGGGGGCAGATCACTTCCCACCAGAAATGGCTGGCTCTGGGATGGATGCCACTGAGGACCCCCCCAGCCACAGACCTGTAGGAGGTGTGGGGGGTGCAGGGAGCATGGGCCTGGACCACCAGGAAGACGTGCTGAAAGTGAGATCGGATGGTGCTGGGGCAGAAGGGCCGGGCACCAGGCTCCTGGAAGATGATCGTCACGATGTCGTTGCCAATGTGCCTTTTCCGAAGGAGCTGGGGAATGAGATTAGGGATGGGAGATGGCTCAAGAGGCAGCGATCGCCCCCATAGCCCCCCAAGTGGAACGAGAGCTGCAGGGACCTTACAAGCCCACAGTCACACAGCCTGTGCCTAGCCGAGGCTGGTCCTCCCCCTCTAGACCGAGGGTCCTCTTCCCCAGCCCCCCCAGGCTGAAGGACAAAGAGAGGGTGAGTGAGGAGCCAGGCCAGTAGCCTGGCCAGCCCAGCCAGATTTCAGCCTGAGTGCCATCCCACACCTGCTGCTGGTTGTTGGGGGTGTACGGCAACATGGTGGACACATGGAACATGATCTCGTGGTCTTGGTAGGTGGTGTAGACAGAGTGGGTCCCCGTGGAGTCCGCTGTGGCCAAGGAAAGGGAGGCAGGGGAATCTCAGGGTCTGGGGCAATGGGAGAGGAGAGGCAGGAAAGCCTGGCCCAGCCAGGCCTAGGCAGGAGCTGATCAGCTCTGCCTCCCACCCCCCATCTGAGGCAGCCTTGGGGCCCCATGGACCTGCTTCAGGGAGGCCCAGATTTACACCTGGGGCAGCCTTGGGGGGCTGAGGTCACTGCCACTTCCCTTGACCACCCTGGGGCAGCATCCAGACTGCACTGGCCTTCTTCCCACCTGCCAAGAGCCCCTCCTCAGATGCACACACCAGGGCAGGAAGGGAGTCCAAGAGGGGGCCAGGGCTGGAGAGGTTTGTGGCCAGCCCCGAGGGATAGGAGAGAAGAGGCAGCCGTGTGGACGGCAGAAACAGGAAGGAAGAGAGGATGTTGGACCCATGAAGGAAGGAGGGCTGCATGGGAGAGGGGGGCTCATGAGGAAGCAGCCTCTGGCCAGGGTAAGGATGAGCCTTCAGATGTGACCTGAGGGAGTGAAATCAAGGCCATTCCCCCCATTCCAGCCCCTCTCGTGCTAAGGCAGGCATCTGGGTCACAGGGTCATCCAGTCATCTGTCTGGAGCTAGAAGGGACCTCAGGCGCCATCTCATTTTACAGAGGGGGAAACTGAGGCCCAGAGAGGGGAAGGGAAGTTTAGTACATCACAAGGCTAGTAAGTGTCAGAGTGGGACTGGGCCCTCAGGCTTGCAGATTTGCAGGGCACCGGCTCTGTTCCAGGGGAAGGATAGCCTGGCCCCAGACCTGGGCACCAGCACCCCCAGGAATAGTCAGCACCCCCAGATCCAAGGCTCTACTATTTCAGCCTGTGGTCTCAGAGACAAGTCTCTAAAGGAGTCTTGGGGACATGCTGCTGGGGTAGATTTGGGAGCCTTCTGACACCCCCCCACAAGGCCCTCCATGGACATAGCCCTGCAGGCAGCTGCTTCCCAGTATTTTCAAGCCCCCACTAACATCCCCAGCAAGGGGCCATCCAGTGAGGGGGAGCCCATGCCCCCTAAGGCCATGCTGCCCACCTGGGTCAGCCACAGTTGGAGGAGCATGAGGCCCCACTCCTGGTCTCTGCACCAGATGAGGTCCCTGGGCTAAGCAAGCCCTCTACAGGCCAGCCCTGGGACACTGGATGCTCCCACGGCCCCTGACCTCTCATCCCCTCCAGCCAGCTCTCCCTGGGCACTGCCCCAGGGCCTTTGATCCTTCCTGTCCTCAGCCTCTGGCTGCTTTCCTGCTACCAATGTCCTCCTTGAGATGTGGTCCTGCTCTTGAGAGCCCACCCGAGAGCGGGCGAGGGGAAGGGCTCTCTTCAGGAAGGCTCTTCTCTCTCTGTGTCTCTCCCTCTCCCTTCCCCTCCCTCCCTCTCTCTCTCTCTCTCTCCATCTCCCTCCCTCCCTCCCTCTCTGTTTTTCTCTCTGTCTCTCCCTTTCTCCCTCCCTCCCTCCCTCTCTCTCTCTCTGTCTGTCTCTTCCTCTCCATCTGTCTGATTCACTGGCTTCTCTGCCACCTATAAACCCACCCAGGTCTCTCTCATCCTGAGAAAACCTCCCCTTCCCTGTCCATCTCCACTCTGCCTCCACTTCCCCATCATGCATCTGCTTTTCTACCCCATGATGGGCCCTGCTCCTTGGAAGGTTATCAGGGATATCCCCATTGCTAGCCCTGCTGGGCCCTCCTGAAATCTCTGCAGCCACTGCTGGCACTGACCTCTCTCCCCCTTCGGCTCCTGGGACAAGGCTCTGCCAGCTCTCCTCTGGCCCCTCTGACTGCGCCTTCTCAGGTTCCTCTCCTGCATCCCCATCAATCCCATCCCCAAGCACAGCTGGAGCCCATGGCTCTGTCTTGGGCCCTCTTCCTTTCCCTCTCTGCACCTTCTCCCTTGGTGACCCCATTCACTCCCACAGGTCACCAGCTGCCCGCTACCCTGTCCACCTGGAGGCCCTGAACACATCTCACAGTAACTTCACCTGAGACATCCTTCCCCACTTATCTAGACCTGCCTGTGTCCACCGAGGGCTGCCACCATCCACTGTTGCTCCAGCTGCTCAGACTCCTTTCTGCGCCGCTGATCACCAAACCCCCCAGCATCCCAGCAGGTACCAACATCTCAGGGCCCCTCTCCATCCATCCACATCCACACACGCTCCCCAATCCATCCCCTCTCATCTGGGCTCTTGCATAAGCCCCCAGGCAGTCTCCTTCCCCCCCCCTGGCCCGGGTCTGTGCGGGCAAGCTCCACTCCCTCTGAAGGCCCTGCACCTTCCTCTCCCACCTGCTATCACTTCACTCCCCCTCACGGGCTCAGCAGCCGCTCCCTGACTCTGACATTTCATCTCTGGCCATGAGCCTGCAGCAGGCTCCCTCCCTGTCTTCCTGCCGGCCCTGCCAGCCCAGGTACAGCTCTTCCAACCCTCCTCTGCGGTCCCTAAATGCTCAGATGGCTGCAGACGAGGAGGAAAGGGGCCAAACCTGGACTCAGGAGGGCTGGCTCTGACACATCCTGGCTGTGGGACTCTGGACAACTTAGTGAACCACCTGGGCCTCAGTTTTCTCACCTGGAGAATGGGGATAATAGCAGCCCTTCCCCCACAGAGTTCTTGTGAGGACCAAACGAGATAATCCCTCGTGAAATGCTCAGCATGTAGTAGGTATGTGATAAACATTGCGTCCTTCATCTTGATTACAATTACACTGTTACTACTATTTGGTCTAGAACTTCCAGGCCTTGCCCCCCTGTAGACCAACACCCCGGAAAGGGGCCTCGAAGGTCATCCAGTCCAATGCCCTCATCTTACAGTTAGGGAAACTGAGGCCCCAAGGGGGCAGTGACTCGGCTGAGCTCACAGCTACTTCCTATGGCCTGGCCCTCCTTCTGAGGCAAGGCCCAGCCGGGCCCTGGGGTGGGGGGCACTCACTCTTGACGTCCAGCTGGGCCCGGTAATGTTCAAAGCCTTTGAGTCTCACGACATCCCCCAAAAGGCTGAGGAACTGGGTGAAGGCTGGGCCGGCCTCTTCATTGTTGTACATCTCCTCTTCCGTTGCTTGGCCAGCCCGGCAGTAGAGAATGCCCACCTTGCGCTGCAGACTCAGCTGGGGAAGGGGAAGCAAAGGTCACGGGAGCCCCCCACCACCTTCCCCACCTCCCTGCCTGTGTCTGAGGGGCCCTCTCTGGCTAAGGACCGTGTCCAGAGGGCTTGAACAGGATGAGTCCTCCGAGGCAGCCTGGTGCCACCTCCTCAGGGGACAGGGTGACTTGGGCCAGGGAGGAGATGTGCGAAGTGGAAGAGCCAGATTTGAGGCCAGGGCCTCTGACTCTGATCCAGGGCTCTGCCCATTGCCCCATCCTGCCTGCACCAGCTTTAGGAGCTCCGCCCTGCCCTGGGCTCCCTCCTCTCTGTGGATGCCTCAGGCCCAAGTTAAAATGTTCCCAAGTCTCCAGAGGTGATGGCCGGCAAGGTCCTAGGGGCCCATGGGTTGCTGACCCTACAGAAGCCACAGAATGACCTGAGATCTGCCTATGGCCAACTCTTCTGGGGCCTCAGGGCTGCCTTCAAAGGGAAGCCTTTGGAGCCCAGGAAGAGTGAGAAAGGTGGCAGGATGTCCCTTGGGTCACCGCTGCCCCCGCCTTAGTGTGGGCTCAGTGGGGCTCTCCGAGGGCAAAGGCCTAATGGTCAGACCACAGCTGGATGGGTGGGGGTGGGGCCAGAGCACTGACTCACCTCCTGCTCATCCAGGGTGAGGAGGGTTCGAGGCACCTTGGGGGAAGCAGAGCCCAGGCGCAGGCAGGCAGGGCTCAGCCGAGGGGCCACATGCTCCAGGAGTTTCTTAGGGGACAGGCCTCGGGGTGGGCCAGGTGGTAGGACCTCTTCGGAGATGGAGCCTCGGAGGGTCCGCAGCTGAGGGAGAGGGCAACCACCCCTTAGGGCCAGCACCCATGCTGTCAGTGCCCCCCCAGCCTCCATCCCCCAGCCCCCCACCTGAGCTGTCCTGATAATGAGGCGATAGCTGTGCTGTGGGCTGGCCGAGCCACTGCCCTCCTTCTCCTCCCGACGGATGCTCACAGCCACAGGGCCCAGGGTCTCGTCGATTCCAAAGAAGTTCTGATGTTCTGGGGGTAGGAGGAGACAGGGTGGTTACACATACATACATACAGGGCATGGCCTCATTCCTTAGCCCTGCCCTGTCAGGCCAAAGCTCTGGCCTCTTCACTCAAAGCTGCCCCCTTCATCCCCTGATTCTGGGCAGCAGTGGGAAAGAAAGTCCCAGGTCCTGAGTTCTAATCTCTCACGGCAGCTCTGCTATGACCTCACTGGGCCAGAGACCCTGGGCAAGTCACCTCCTTTCTTTTCCACTTGTCAGAATAGGAAGTTGGATGAGACTTCTAAAGTCTTTCCTAGTCTGACATTCCCTGTTCTAAGGCCCTCCCAGCCCCAACATTCCCTGTTCTAAGGCCCTCCCAGCTCTGACCTTCCCTGTTCTAACATTCCGAGCTCTAAGGGCCCTTCCACTTCCAACATTCTCACTTCTCAGGCCCCTCCCATCTCTGCCATCCCAATATTTTATGAATGACAACAGGTGACTGAGCTCTGCAT
Organism: Pseudochirops corinnae; assembly: GCA_028646515.1. Lineage (NCBI taxonomy): Eukaryota > Metazoa > Chordata > Mammalia > Diprotodontia > Pseudocheiridae > Pseudochirops > Pseudochirops corinnae. The sequence goes on along the minus strand of CM053592.1, from coordinate 190,931,227 downwards.
TCTCCCTGCCTGCTCACCCAGAGGTGCCCCTCTCACCTTTGCCATAGAAATACTTGCGGTAATACCCAGCTCCTGAGTCAGTGTGCTCTAAGCTGTGGGGCTCCGAACGATTCTGGGGCTCTTCCAGGATGGAGATGGCAGCATTGGGCAGCATGGGGGGCAATGCAGGGGGCAGCAACCCCCCAAGGCCCAGTTCGCCTTCCCCGCCAACCTCACTCATGAAGCCAGGAGCCCCCAGAAGCAAGTCTGAGCCGGAGGCTTGAGTAGGGCTGGGAGTGGGAGGGGTATCAAAGGGTGCCTCCCTGGCCCCGGCCCCCCAGTCAAAGAGAAGACTCTGGACATCATAGTGTGCAAACCAGCGGGGCTCTGGGACTGGGGGAAATTCAGGGGGGGGCTCTCCCTCTGGTGGCAGGCCAAGCAAGGCCAGGGGATCAGCAAAGAGGCGGGCGGGGGTGACAGCATGCCCTCCCTCCTCATTGCTATGGGCTCGGGCACGGGGGCTTGCTGCGGGTGGGGGCCGGGCCTCGCCAGCGTCACTGCCACTCCGAAGCAGCAGCCCCCCAGCCCCACCAGGCCCCCTGGGCTCAAAGGTATGAGGGGTCAGGGCTGGCCGGGCTGGCTGTCGGAGCCTCCGGACAAAGAGGTCATCAGATTGAGTGACGGGCACCACGCCCCGCCGGGGGCTCTCGGGTCTACCTGCCCACATCTGTGTCCCACAAGGCTTGGGCCCCCGGAAGCAGGCCTCATTGGCCTCAAAGCAGGGCTGGGGGCCTGGCAGTGGCCCTGACCCCTTCTACCATCCACCAGTCACTGGTCCTCTGCAAGTCCCATGGAAGGGGCCTTGGGAAGCCTCACATGGAGCAGAGGGAAGGGACCGGGTGTGCCCAGACTTGCTACTTTTCCGTGGGTACCACCAGGACGAGGGAAGAGCAGGCTGGTCAGCAGGAGCAGTGCAGAGCAGCGGGAGGCTGGGCCTTCTGTCATCCAGGATCCAGACCCATCAGGAGGGGAGGCTCATCTGTCTGAGGAGAGGGGACAGCCAGTGAACGGGGGGAACCATAGCAGCCCAGTGAGAAAACAGGAACTCATCCCTCACTTCCCCCAAATCGAGTCTCCGGCCCTGCTCCCCTCCCCCATGACAGGGTCTGCTTCCGGCCCCCCTCCTCCAGGGCCCCAAGCTCATCAAAGCCACTTCCTCTTTCCCCCGCATTTCCTCCCTGGGGGATGGGGGTCCTGGTGTGTCTGGGGGCTCTGGAACCTAAAGTTTCAGCTGAATGTTACAGGGGATGGAGTCTGGGGTCTTAGGCCTGCAGGGCCCCCAGTCCTGCCAGGACCTGTGCCACCTCAGGCAATCTGGTTAGCCTTCTTGGGCCTCAGTTTCTCCTCTGACAAATGAGGGCCTTGGACCTGATGACCTGTGAAGTCCCCTCCACCTCTAGATGTAGGATTTGGTAGGCTAGTCACAAGGCCATGGGGGCACAATTCCCCCAGAAGGAGCCTAGCGCTCACCCCCTCCATGCCCCCACAGGGGCGGCTGGTGCCCTGGACTAGAGCCAGCAGGCATGCTGAGGGTCCCCCAGACTCAGAGCTCTAGTCTCTAGATCTTGGCTCCCGCAGCCCTGTAGGAAAGTGTCCCCACTCAGGCTGGCCCCTAGTAGGCACCTCTGAGGAAGGGGGCCCCAGCTGAGTGGCAGCACTCAGGACAGAGCTGGGGGTGTGAGATCCTGGGGAGCCAGAGCCAGCAGGGTGCAGGGCCAAGGAGAGCCAGCCTGGATGCCTGGGTCCCACCCGGGGCCCAGACAAAAGGAGGACTTCCTCTCCCCCGGGGCCCTTCCTTTCAGCCCCTCCCTTTTCCTCCTCAACCAGAAGCCAGGCTGGAGTCCTGAGCAGGGACCCCCGAAAGCCTGGGGCCAAGCTGGAGGGCCAAGCGATGCCCCCTAGGGTCTCACTCTTGGGGTGTTGGGGGCCCTGTGCCCTCACGGGCTTTCTTCTACCTCCCCACCCCCCAGCCCAGACAGCCCTTGCTACCTGGGGGGGTGAGCCAGGGGTCTGCAGCCCAGCAGCAGCGAGGCCCTGGCAGGCAGCGTGGCTGGTCCAGTGAGCGCAGCCTTCCTGTGAGACAGGAAGTGGCCCCTGGCTCCAGGTCCCCACACTCCTGCCCCCCACCACATCCTCAGGAAGGTACTAGGGTCACTGAACCACAGTGATGAGGGACAAACTGTCCCCTCCCCCCAGCCCACAGCCACTGTCCCCACTTATTGTCACAAATTCAAGCCCAAGGAAGACACAAGGATCAAGGGTGGAGAGAGAAAAGGGGCCAGCCCAGGCTAAGAGCTGAGGCCTCGGGGCCTGGGGTGGGGGAACGAGGGGCTGTGAGGAAAGCCACGCAGGCGCCCCAGGGATCTAGGGGACCCAGGTCTAGGAGAGAGGAGGAGATAGGACCACGAGGGCCAGAGCCTGGGAAGGGGCAGACATCTGTCCCCCCAGTCACAGGATATGGGGCTGTAGTGGACTCATCAACCCATGGACTGGAGGGAAGAGCTGAGTGTGACCAAGCCCGGCCCCGGGGGATGACAGGAGAGGCTGAGTTCCCATCAGGCAGCTGTACAGGAGGAGGGAGGGAGGCAAGGTGGGCAGGGGGCCAATGGCCCAGGACAGGGGCCCTAATGTGTGTGCATGTGACTGGGGGGGCCAGCCTGGGCTCTCCTGGAGCACTCCCTAGGGCACCTACCTAGGTGGCATGCCAGCCAGTTGGCCCCCAAATGTCGCTGCTTTTGTGTGAGCATTTGAGGAGCGGCGAAGGTTCTTAGGATTCCCAGAGTTCAATGGGCCCCTGTCTCTCCCAGTCCCCCAGCCCCACACAGGGCGCATTGAGGCCACAGGACATTCCATGCAGCCTGTGTCACCCAGTAGGGTGGGGGAAAGAAAGTCTGGGGGAGTCCTGGGAGCTGGGGCTCTGACCTCCACCCCCCAACCCTGGCAAAGCCGAGGGCCCCTAAGTGCTCATCCCTCCAACACCCCCATAGATGTGGAAGTCCTGGCAGCCTCAGCCCCAGGAGGAGGAGCTGGATCCTTCTCAACAGCACATCTGGAGGTCATGACCCTAGGTCCAGCTGCCAGCAGCGTTGGACAGATGTTTCCTCCCAAGCTAGGCTAGGCGGGTCCTGTGGGGGCTGGGCTGGAGAGGACAGAGGGGACTGAGGAAGTGGGAAGATCAAGTGGTCAGAGTGGTGGACAGGCCCTGGGCCAGCCGTGGGCCGCTGCCTCCACTCCCACCCCACCCCAGGCAGAGAAACCACCAACTTGAAAGAAACCATGCAAGCCCTTCAAAGGCCAGTGGAGTGGCAGCAGAGGGTGCAGAGGGGCAGGAGAAGGGTGGAGGGGGCAACAGGTAGGCAGGAGGTGGCCAGCTGGAGGGCAGGAGAGGGGAAGTAGGGGCAGTGGAAGGGCAGAAGGGTGGGGGGGGGCAGCAGAGGATGCAGAGGGAGCAGGAGAGGGTCAGGAGGGGGAGCAGAGCCAGCACAGGGACATCAGGGGAGCAGGAGATGGCCAGCAGGGGGGCAGCAGAGGGGCAGTAGGGGTAGCAGAGAGGCAGCAGCGGGGCAGGAGATGGACAGGAGAAGGGTGGGGGGCAGCAGAGAGGCATCAGGGGGGCAGCAGAGGGGCCGGAGGGAGACAGTAGAAGGGCAGTAGGAACAGCAGAAGGGCAGCAGAGCCAGCACAGGGGCATCAGGGGGGCAGGAGGTGGCCAGCAGGGGGGCAGAAGGGATGGGAGCAGGCACCTGGGGGCCGGCCGTGGCGGTCTGGGAGCACAACGGGGGACACGTGCTGGGGGCGCGGTAAAGAAGCCCCCCCACACCGTCCCGCTGTGCCCGGCACGGGCTGTCGGCGCGCGCTCGGGGCTGGGGAGAGCGGAGAAAGAAGGGGTCCCCCGGCCGTCCTCGGACGCATCCTCCCCCCCGCGGCTGGGGCCGGCCCCTCCCTGCCCCCCGCGACGCCCCAGCGGTACCTCTCCGGGGTCCCCCGTGCGCCCCGCCACTGCGCCGGCCGCGCTCCCCGCCGCTCCCTGCCCGGCGCCCTTGGCCCCGCCTCGGGGAGGGCCTGGCCCCTCCCCCCATCTCCCGCCCTGGGCCCGGGGAGGGCGGAGCCGAGCGGAGGCGGGGAGCGCAGCTGGGGGCGGGCTCAAGGCCAAGGCCACGGGGCAGCTGGGGAGGGCGGGAGCGCGCCCGGGGGCAGCCGGGCCCAGAGGGAGGCCGCTCCAGATGGCCACTCCGGAGTCTCCTCCAGGCCGAGCCGCGAATCGGGAGGCCCCTCATCCCTGAGTTCGAGTCCATCGGCGTTGGGCGGGGGCCCAAGCGCCCCCGTCCCCACACTTGTGGGAGCACGGCCGAGGGGGAGTCGGCGGTCCGCAGGGGGTTCTGTCCGAAGGGGCCCCGGTCCCCCCCTCCCTCCTCACTGCTTCAGGCTCCCGAGCCGTCCCTCTGCAATGTGCTCATTGATCCGGTCTCTCCTGGCTCTGTAGAGCTCGTGCCTGGCTGCATGTTTGCCCCGCCTGTCTGCGGGTGGCCAGCACTTGGCACAGGGCCTGGCATACTGCCAGGGTTTAATGAACGTTTACTCAGGGCAGAACCACTCTCGGGGTCTCCTGCATCCGTCAGAAGGGAACATCCCGGGGGCCCCCCCATCTCAGAAATGATTCCAAAGAACCAGGGGGCGATGTTCTGTGGTCAGTGCAGCCCCAGAGCCCTGGCCCAGCCAGCACCCCCAGGAGGAGGATCTTCTAGGCAGGTACCGAGTACCCCTGCCCCATCCCTGCCATCTCTGCCCTCCTGTTCCTCTTCCTCACCCCACAAAACGACCAAAGAAACCGCCAACCAAAATCAAAAATAGTGTTATTAATTCTGGTGTCTCAGAAGCAGAAAAAAAAAGAAAAAAAAAAGACCCCCCCCCCCCCCTTTCCAAACTTCGGCCCCAAGTCCAGGGCCCTGTGAGGCAGGATGGGGGCTGACATCTCCCGGAAGTGCTAGCTCTCCTTCCTGGCCAAGCCCAGGCTTTAGCCGGTGGGGAGCGCTGCCCCTGAGTCCCGAGTCCCGAGTCCTGGCCCCCCGCGAAGAGGGCCCTGCCCCCTGGCTCCAGAGCTCTGAACGGGACCAGCCCATCTGTTTGGCGAGTTTGAGGCTGAGGCTGGGCTCTGGGCCCCCTGAGCACTCAGTCACTCAGTCCCATCAGGGTCAGGACTGGTCAGTATTGGTGTTCCAGTAAGGGCTGGGCTGCTGGGCTCTCCTGCTCCTCTGGGGGGGCCAGCCAGTTGCCCCCACCCCCAGGGGTCCCAGCTTCACAAGGTCTGGCTGTTAGAGAAGGATCCTGGGCAGGGCCAGGTAGGGAAGCATCGTTGCTGACCTCTGGGCTGAGGCCGAGGTCCAAGGGAGAGGTGCTGGGTGCCTGAGAGGGAGAGGGGAGTTTCAGCGGCCTGGCTCCTCTGCTGGCACCTGGGCTGCCGTACTCTTCCCCCATCCTCCCATGGACTTACCTGAGATCGGAGGGGCCCTCCTTTAGGGCTCCCCGAGACCACTTCCCCATCAGACCCTCCCAGACCTTTCCTGCCTCCCAAGCTCCACTTGCCACTGAGGCCCTCGTAGCTGAAGGGGGCAGGTGTGCCAGCCTGGGGTGGCTGGGGGCCTTCATGGGGGGCAGGCGAGGCAGGCACGGGGGAAGGGGCTGGTCCTGGGAGCCGAGGAGCACCCATAGGTGGGGGCCACTGGAGGGAAGGGGGTCCACCCTCTCTCCGTCGTCGTGAGGAAAAGCCATCACCAGCCCCGCTCAGGGAGGGCCGCAGCGTCCAGCCCAGACCTAGGCCCAGGGGGAAGGGCTGCTCTCGGGCTGTGGAAAGAATGGATTAATCGGTATCAAGCCCTTCCTTCCTTGCCCCTTTCCCTCAGGTGCCCCATCCCACCCCTTTTCCTGCTGCCCAGGCAAACCACTGACTTTCTGGGTCCAACTCCTCATCTATCAAGTGACTGGGAGTCAGGGAGAGGAAGGGGTCTTCTCAGACCCCACCTGGCTCTCTCCTCTGGGCTCTGTGAATTCTACCCAGGCCTCAGCCCCTGGCCCTTACCAGCAGGGGTCTCGGGAGTGGGGTGGGGAGCCGGAGGGTTATTGCTGACAGAGGATGAGCCGCCCCCACAGTCTGAATCATCCACATTCCCGCCGCTGTTGCAGCCAGCCCCACAGCCCTTCTGAAGCCTAGGGCAGAGGACTCAGGGTTCAGAGAGGCCAGCCTGGGCTAGGCCCCCTCACGGCCCCCAAGCTTCGGCCCTCCCTCACCTCTCCCAACTGCGCAGGAGCCAGCTGGCGATGGCTCGGAGGCTGACTGGGCCCCCCCAGAGGGCATGGAGCTGGGGGTGGCTGCCAGCAAAGGACGTGGTCAGAGGAGACACATAAATGGGGTAGCCCAGTGGCTGGTCACAGGACGAGTTGATCATGTTCCGCAAGGCCTGCTTGGCATTCTGGATGCTGCCGCGCTCTGGGTTGCGGTTACGGAGAAACACCAGCTCCTGCTGCTGGCCAGCCCACAGGCCCCGCACACATTCACGGTTCACCTAGGGGACAGAGGGTCAGAAGGTCAGAGATCAGGATGCCCCAAGGCGGGGCACACGGTCCAGTAGGAGCCGTGAGTAGTCTTTGATTGTAGCCCAGAGGGGAGAGGAAGGAGGCTCTGGTCCTGCCTTTTCCCCAAACGCAGCCCATATCCCGCCTACAGGACGCAGGAGAAGCTGGTCCTTCCTGTGGGCTTGTGCCCAGAGGCACAGGAGGCTGGGAACCACACTGACCACCTCCTGTGGGTCCCTCTGCCCCACCCCCGAGGCTCCCCAGGCCTGGCACTGTGCTCGGCTTGAACACACGTGTGCAGGAAGTGCACTTGGTAACCATAGCCAGACTGCTCACAAGCACACACCACCCTTGTTCAAACCTCATCCCTCTGTGACGAGCAGGCTACTGGTATTACCATCCCCATCTTACAGGTGAGGAAACTGAGGCTCATGGGTTTCCCACATAGTGTCAGAGGCAAGATTTGAGCTCAGAACTCAAAGCTGAGTAAGATGCTACATACTACGTACTTTTAGGCTGCCTCAAGAGGGCTACAAGAAGGAGATGCAACCCGGCCCTGCCTTGCCATGGCTGCCAGTCTGGTGGAGCCCCATGCTACCCACGGGGAGCCATGCCACCAAGACAGTGCACGCAGTAGAGAGGGCAGCAGAGCCTCTGGCCCAGCCCCCTACCCTCCTAGGATCCCAACCCCTTGCTCAGGGAGCCGTGAAACAAAGGGTGACATGAGGGGCGGCACCCCCAGACCTGGAATTAGTAAAATCCTTTTCAAATCCTGCCTAGAACTTTAGCTGTGTGACCTTGGGCAAGTCACATAAATGCTCTAGGCCTCAGTTTCCTCCTCTGTAACATGACGGGGTCAGACTCTGCCGGCCCTGAACTGAAGACCCTTTGGCCACCAATCCCTGCAGAAGACGGGGACGGCATCTCTTTGGTCGCTAGCTCCCAGCGCCCAGTGGCTGCTTATGGATGGACTTACGGTCTACCCTTGGGGGGGACCTGCGTGAGCCTGCCCACACTGGGAGGCTCTGATGGTGTACGCGCATGCACCTGGCTAGGCACAGACCTTGATGACGCGGAAGCTCAGATGCCTGCGGTTCAGCATTATGATCTTGTACTCATCCGAGGCGTCATCCATGACGTGCCGCAGGGCCAGCAATGCCGGTGTGTTGCTGAGGATGGCGCTGCGCCAGGCTGGGTCACCCTCGTGCGAGATCACCAGGCGCTCCTCATTGGCCGCAATGGCGTCATAGAGCACAGCGGGCTCCTCGTACTCATCTGGGGATGTGAAGTGGTCCTGGGGACAAGCAGGAGGGTGTCAGGCCACAGCGCCTTCCCGGGCCAGCCACCTCCCACCTGCCAGTGCCTGGCCACAAACCTGGTGGAGCTTGAGGGCCATGCGGACCCCCGGAGCAACCACACGGTGCAGAAGGTCCATGTCAGCAAAGACCCATTCGTCCCGTGGGGATGTGATGCGGAAGTCTCCCTTGAACAGGGCATGCAACCCATAGAGGAAGGGCTCCAGGCTGCGGGAAGGAGGGCAGGGGCACAGGTGTCCAAGGAAGACACAGGTGAGCAGGAAGGAGAGGGGCACAGGGCAGGGCTAGGAGGGGCTCCCCAGAACGAAACTCACCTGGCTGCCATGCTGTGGGATGCTGTCCCCAAAGCCCGACGGCCCAGCACACACAGGCCAAAGCACAGGGTGACGAGAGGAGAGTTCCAGTCATGTTCCATGGGCTAAAACACAAACGCCCCCCAAGACTCAGGCCTCAGGGAGAAAAGGACAGACCCAAAAACATGTTTCAGTGAGGAATGTGCCTCTTCCTCACAGGCTTTTAAGATCTGTGAGGTGGGGACCACCACATCCACCAGGTGCCTGATACACATGACCCCAATCTAGCTCCTTGATGATAGGGGAGGTGCTTGGCAAGCCAGCCCTGGGGCTGCCAGCTGACTCTGGGTCCCCCTCCCTTGCCCTGGCTCACCTGGCCCCGCCGTGCAGCGCAGTATTGGATCCAATCAAGGTGGACTGCACAGAAGGCCGGTAGTGAGAGGCCAGCAAGCCGAAGGTCGTAGTCCTCGTCCACGCTCAAGGAGAAGGTGGGGTCCGAGTCGGCATAGCCGGGTGCGCGCACAGGCCGGAGGGCCGCCCCGATGCCCTCATGGCTCAGCCAGGCCTCCAGCTTGGGAGAGCGGCTCACGTAGTAGATAATGCTCTTGGGAAAGAGGGAGGGCGGGGGGTTAGGCAAGGCCCTGCAGGACAGGCGCCACTGCAGACCAAGCAGCCCTTCCCCACGTGAACAAATGTCGTCCTTCTGTAGCATCTGGGGGACGAGTGGGTCCAAACACCTACCCCCTGGGAAAACCACAGGCTCCCGGGGGAGCCCGACCCCCAGGGCCAGCAGCTCTGGCCTCGCTCTCCCCACCTCTGGCTGAGCCTCAGAGGCATCACCAAGGAGATCTCCAGGCTTAGGCCTGGAGGAGGGTGTGGGGTAACGGGAACAGCGACATCATCACCATGGGGTCACGCCTTCTAATACCCCTATCTTAGCATATTATCAAATGAGGTGCCCAGCACAACGCCAGGCACACAGCAGGTACCACAGACATATCCACTACAAAGCTGGAAGTGCTTCCTCCTTCATCTAGCCCTCCCTCCCCCTGCTCCTGGCAGGGCACGACAGCCACTTAACAAATGAGCACGAGAAGGGGGGTGTCAGCGTCTACACCAGTGAACACTGCCCAGGCTTGAGCTGAGCAAAGGGGAAGGTGAGTTGGCTGCTATTGGCTAATCTGCCAACTAAAGTCTATGGAGGGGGGGAAGCAAAAGGCCATGGGCTGGGGTACTGGGACCCTGGGTTTGAATCCTGCCTCAGGGCCTGTGCCCCCGTAGCTGTACGAGGGGGAGGCTAGATGGGGCCTCTGTGGCCCCTCCCGGCTGGATCTGTGGACTCCAGAGTCCTGAGAAGCCCTTGCAGCTGAGGGTCATGGGACAGCAGAGGGGGATGGCGAGAGACCCCCAAGATGCCCAGAGGAGAGGACAGGACCGGTGACTGTACTTCATGCATTGGCCAGGCTTGGCTTAATGCTGTGGGAGGAGAGTGGATGCTCAGGGGGATGGGCAGCAGTGTGCCCAGGACATATTCTCTGGGTCGCTGAGCCTGACACTGGCCAGTGATCTGGCTGACCCTCTGAAGCTGCAGCAGTGCTGGGTATGAGCAGCCAGCTGTGTGTGGGCAGGGCCTCACGCTGCAGCACTGGGCAGCCAGGCACGCCAGGGTCAGGAGGGGAAGGGGATGCCAAAGGACATCCACCCCATCAGAGCAGCCACAAGCCAAGAGTATAGAAGGACGGCCTGGGGAGTGGCTGAGCACCCGAGGCAAAGTCTCAATAGCCCCCTCAAGAGACGCAGTGCTGAGAACCTGGAGATCCCAGTGCCTGCCCCATGCCACAGCCCCGAGTCACTAGAGTCACTCGTGGGGGCCAACAAGAAAAAGACAGGACTGGCCTGTGGCTGGACATGGGGAATGAACAGTAACTCCCCCCAAGTACTGAAAGGGCTCTAGCAGAAACCTTGATCCAGAGGCAGACGGCCCTGGAATCAAATCCCAGTTCTGAGGCTGCCTGGGAAACCCTGAGGCTCAAGGGAGGGAACGCACGGAAAGCATTGCCCAGCACAGTCCCCGTTCCTTCTCAGAAGCTGCCGAACCTCTCTGTGAAAACAGGCCAAGGGCGATGTGAACTTCCTTCCACATGCCCAACGCACCATCTCCTTGTTCCCATCCAACTGCTCTCACGGCACGGCATGCTCTCGGGGGAAGCTGCACCCTTCCCATCCTGCCCCGCCCCCACCCCCTGCTGCCAGTACCTTGACGTAGTAGGTGATGAGGATCTTCCTCAGGTCAAACACCTGCAGCATGGAGGCGGCATTGTTGTCACTGATGCTGTAACCCTCCAGCACATACTTGCTGGCAGTCACTTCCCAGGCCAGCCAGCGCTGCCCAAAGGCAGCATTGAAGGACAGCACCCGGGGCAGGTGGCCCGGTTCACAGCAGCAGCAGCCCTCGTCCTCTTCCACGCCTTCTGTGATGGCCTCCACCTCCCGCTGTTGGCAGTAGGTGCCTGCAAAGAGAAGAGTGGGCACTGAGGATGGCAGCCAGTTGCCACGGTCCTGCCACCTCCCTTCCCAGCTTGGCTGTCCGCCATACACCCTGGCACTGCTGCTAACCAGCTAGGTGAGGCTGGCCAAGCCCCATGGCCTCTTTTAGCTCCAGTTTCCCCATCTGTGAAATGAGACAGGACAAAGGCTTGGGAGCCATGGGCTGGCTACCTTTTGGAGGTCTCAGCCCTGCAGCCCCTGAACAAGGATCTCTGCCCACCCCTTCTTCTAGAGAACCCAGAACTCACACTGGGTGCATTCTCAGTGAGGAAGGCCTCCGCCTCAGGAGCCAGGCCTCACACACATTACACTGCCAAGGGCAGCCCTGGACCAACCAGTGTCCCTTGGGCCAGCCAGCAGCTCACCCCGGAACTCCAGGCCCCGCAGCTGGAAGGTGACGAGCCCATTGCCGACCTCGATGAGGTGCACCAGAGCGTTGAGGTAGTCAGAAGCCAGGATGAAGCAGTCCCCGGGGCTGTAGTTGCCCCAGCGGCCAAGGGCCAGGTCACCACACAGCGTATGCTGCAGAGAGCGCGTCAGATGCTCATAGAATATGGAGTTGAGGTTGTTGTCATCGGCACCTGTCACCAAAGACAAGTAAAGGTGAGGGAATGCCTTTCTCCCTAAGTCTCCCTGAAGGATGCTGCACACAGGCATGGAGGGAGTACACACCAGGGTTCCGATCCAGCTGGGTGGCCAGGCGGGTGTTGGAGTGATCTACGCGCTTAGTGCTGTGGGGGAAGGTCGAGGTATCAGCACCCCTCCCAGATGGGGAGAGGAACCAACCCTGCTCATTAATCTCCACAGCTCACAGCTGTGCCCTCAGGCCCCTCCCCCCCAAACTAGGGCTGCGCTGTCCCACCCCTAGGCTCACCTGCCCCCACTCAAGCTGAGCTAGTCACCCTCACATCCTCACCACAATCCCACTTGGTTCTGGGCCTGCATTTGTACTCAGCCTGCTCCCTACCACTTTCCCACCCTCACGCCCTGCCCCTTGCTGGACAGACCCCATTTCATTTTGCCTTGGCCTCTAGGCAGACTGGGATGTCCTCGAGGTGAAGAATTAGCCACATCCCGCCCTGCGTGCACACATAGCCAAGGGAGACAAATGCTCAGGCTGCCTCTACCCTCACTCACTTGTAGTCTCGTTCCCAAAACTTGAGGGGCCGAGCGTAGGACATCAGAAAGACGGCGCTACCCAGCAGGGGGTTGAGAGGGGTAGAGAAGAGGGCAGAGAGCAGTGCCTGCACAAATAGCATGGCAGAGTCTGCAGCCAGGGGTCAAGGTGGTAACTGGGAGAGTTGGCATGGAAGCCACAGCCCCCCAACCTTCCTCTGCCCCATGCCCCTCCTAGCCTTCTCCTGCTCCCCCAACCCCACTGCAAGCCTTTCTCCACCCCATCTGTCTCACTGCTTCCTTCACCCTCACTCCCCACACAGGCTGTCCCACAGGGTACGGGGCACAGCAAAGGGCTGGGCAAAGGCATGGAAGGCTGAGCCCCAGGTGATCTGCCAAGGGGCAATATAGGTGAGCACGAAGCGGAGTTTGTACAGCAGGTCCCACAGCTGGAGAAGAGAAGAAGAGAGAAACACAGGGTCAGCATGAGCACCATCCAACCCAAACATGCCAGACTGGGTTGGGGCTGCCTCCTCTTAGGTTTCCCTGGACCAGCCCATGAGACATGGGCACTAGCCAGGGTGAACTCTAAGGTGTCAGAGGGCAACACCTCCAGTCTGTCTGACCAAGGGCAACCTAGGCCCTGAACCCTGTTATTCGGGGACTTGAGCATAGATAGGGAGGCCTGGGATTGGTGCCCTCCTTAGCTGGCCCAAGGCAGGGAGCATGGGGAATGGGGCAGAGACATAGCATCCACATGTCCAAGGAACCAATCCCTCAAAGCTGGTCCCTTGTCGCATCCTTCCTTGGGATGCAGGAGAACCCAGATGGGCAGAGGGTGCCGACGGGCCCCTAGGTGAAGGTGGTGGCAGCTGTTCCTGTTTCTTTGGGGCAGGGCAGAGTGGAGACCTGGAGGAGCTGGGCCCTCCCTGCCAGCCCCACCTGGAGGTGGTGGCCTCACCTTGCTGCAGAGCAGGGACATGAGGAAGTAGTCCAGCAGGAAGCCTTGGGACAGGCGTGGGTAGTCAAAATGGAAAAGCAGGACCGTGAAGGCCAAGGTCAGGTACTGCTGGGGTGGGCAGCAGAAGGCCGAGCGCAGGAGCTTCAGTCCGGCCACGGTCATCAGGAGGGCTCGACAGCTGGTGGCGGGGAGGGACGGAGGGGGGTCAGAAGGGCCACATCTGTCTGCCCAACCCCACAGTCTATGTCAGATCACCCAGCCCTGCCCCGGTGAGGCTCGTGACAACTCCAGCCCTGACAAGGATGGGGAAGGTAGGGATCCCCCAAAGAGCCCCAGGGATTCTGGGATCCAGTCGGGTCCCCCCTCCCCCCAGAAGCCCAGGGCCCCCCCTCACTAGAGGCAGAATTTGTCTGGGCGACCGCTGACGGCATGGGCGTCACCCGTGAGTGCGTTGAGCACCACGGCCGGGTAGATGAGGTACTTCTCCACACACTGGAGCCACGCGTACAGCTTCTCAAACCACATGAGCTGCGCCGCACCTGGGGGGAGCCAAAGTCCGTCGGGCAGAAGCCTGGACTGAGTGAGGCGTGGTAGGGCAAGTGCTAAGTGGCGTGCCCAGGGTCACTAAGCTGGCAGACAAGGATAGGCCCTAGATTTAAAGCCTCATCTCTCTACTCCCAGTGACCCTGGGGGATGATGGCAGTGATGCCCACCCACCTTCATCCACAAAATCTCCATCTCAGGCTCTAAGAGCTGATCAGCTGCCAGCTAAATGAAGCCCCCTCCCTAAGATGACCCAAAGCCCCTACCAGCTCTCCAAGTGCAAACCATCTCAGAGTGTGATCAAATGTCAAACCATGAAGGACCTATGTGACCAGACCCTCAGGGAGCTTCCATTCCCTGGAGCAAAGAGAGATGAGAGCCACTTTGCTAAGGGACAAGTGAGCCCAGTGCAAGCAGAAGCAAGGGGAGGGCCATGAAAGCTACTGTGGAAGCCAAGTTGGCCAAGACTTGGCAACTGAGCAGAAATGGATGGTCAAGGAGTGGGAAGGAGCAGCCACACGGGGCCAGCAAGGTTACCAAGCCTTGGAGGGTTTGACCTTGGGAGGATGGAGAGGGATGGGAGCAAGAGTCAGTCTGTGTCAGAGCCAGGAAACCAGCCAGACGGTGACATGGTGATGCTCCTGCCACCGCTGGGAAAGGGGTGCCAAAAGGAAGCACTGCTGGGTGACCAAGCGCCCAAGATGTGCAGAGGATACAGGTGCTGTCACACCAGGTCCTGGCTGACCTTCTGGGGTCCCTTTTGCAGGGGAGAGGAGGGGAAGAGGGGAAGATTTCCCCCACTGACTGTACCATGGAAACCAAAAGCATCGGTCTCAAAGCCAGGTAGAAGTTGGCTCTTGAGCCATGCTGAACGGGCTAAGGATGGGGTGCCCAGGGACTGCTTATCTCCCAGGTCCCTTGTGGTAGGGGGAGCTCTGTGCTAGGACCCCAGGGCCCCAGACCAGAAGGGAGAAAGGCTTCCCTGGTCCCTGAGGTAAGAGGGATCGTGGGCTTTCTGGCAGCCTCATGGCACCCTCCTGTAGAGAGATAAGGTACAGCAGACCTTATCTCTTGATTCCTCGACAATCACAGAGACACCTCAGAGATCGTTCAGGCCAACCGGTGAGTCCCACAGATGAACAGCCTGGCACCAAGTGGCTTAAAGAGGACAGGTCTTCCATCCCTGCCTCTGCGGGCCTAGGGCCTGGCGCTAGCGGGTCCTCAGCAAACACTGGCTGGCCTGAGCAGCTTTGGGGCAGAGCTGGGCATCAGCCCCAAGGCCGTGGAGGGGTCACTCACTGCGCACTTCAAACTGGCTGTACTCCTGGGACTTGAGCACAGGCTGTGAGAGGCAGAACCAAGGAAGCTGCTTGCGGAGCTGAGGCAGCAGGTAATGGGTGAGGAAGCCCACCAGGCCAGCCAGGGAGTAGAGCACAAAACCCAGGACAGACTGCACAGAGAAAACAGGCTGTCAGACAGAAGCTGCTGCTGGCCGCCGTGCCCAGCTGCCCTCTCCCGTGACCAATCAGTGTTGGGGAGCAGACGCTTGGGAAATGGGGGTTCCTGGCGAGAGCGGAAAGGGCTGGAGCCTCTGACCGCGCTGCCAAAGCACTTCAATGCACCTCACGGAGCACAGCACAGGCGAGGAGCTGACCTGTGCTGCATGCAGGGACTCTCCAGGCTGGGAATTCCCAGAGCTGCTCAAGTTACTGGGCTGGGTCTTCTGTGCCTTGGACTCAGATGGAGGTGGGGGAGGGTGTGTGGAGGAGGCCTCGGGAAGGACAGCCACAGAGCGAAATGGGGAAGCTCCAGGCTGTGGCAGTGAGGGCAGTGGGGCTGGGCCCCAGGCCCACACCCACCTTAAGGGCGATGAAGACGGTGCTGGCGCTGATGGCAAAGCTGAGCACGGCGATCACTGGGCACATCACTAGGTCTGAGTGCAAGATCTCCCGCTGGGGGGGGGGCAGGGATGCTATTCAGTGACTCCTGCTCACCCCACCCACGTGCCCACCCACACCTGGCTCCAGAGCAGCCTCACACCCACCTGTCCTCCTGACCTTTCTCCAATTCTTCCAAGTCCCTGACCTGCCGCCCTGCTGCCCACACCACATCAGCTCTCAGAAGTCTCTCTAGCTGTGGCAGCCACACTGCCCCACGGGCTTACCACAGACTGCCGCAGTTTGCCAGGCAATGGATCTGGGGCTTCTGCACGAGGGGTCTCTACATTCCGTTCCTCCAGTTCAGGGAAAAGCTTCGTGCGAATGAGGGACCTGGCAGAGATTGAAAAGGGTGAGCCCAGCCACACCCCTTGGCTTGGGGGAGCGTGACAGGAGGAAGGGGGTGTAGAGTGCTGGCATTGTCAGGTGGGTGGGGAGCACAGGGGACTGAGGGGGTCTGCACAGACCAGAGGACGGTGGGGTCACTGCTCTGGCGGCTAAGGTGATAGGATATTGCCATCAGAAGGCCACAGAAGACAGAGAATAGCACGGGCACATGCTGATCTGGCCAAGGCGCCTGCAGTGGGGAGAGGAAACTGGAGATGGGGGGACAGAACAAGAGAAAGAGCCAGGGGTTCCAAGACTGGAGCCCCTCCCTAGGTTCTCTGTTGCTGTTCCCACAATCCCCCACCCCCCCAGCTCCGTCCCTACCTTAATGGCACCCAGACAGAAGCCGTAGAGCAGTGCAGCTGCCATGAGGCTCCGCAGGAGGCCATACAGAGCGGTGAGGGGACTGGTGGTAGCTAAGAGTGGGGGCACAGGGTGTCAGGCCTGGCTCTCCTCCAGCACCTCCCGCCCCGGTAAGGTACTGTCAGCCATCATCCCCCCTGACCCTCTCCAACTCCAGGGCCCTGGTCCGGGGTGCCCTTGCATACCTGTGCCCCCAAAGCCATGCATGTCAATCTGCTCAAGCAGGTACATGAGGCAGGTGTTGACCTGAGGCAGGAGACCCAAGAGGAAGACGACAGGGAAACACAAGGTGAAGACTGTGGGGACATCAGAGAGAGAGCCGTCAGCTTCCACTGGAAGCCTGGAGAAGCCCCCAGACAAGCACAGCCTCCCCGGCCCCCTCACCAGTGGCAACGTCACGGGCACAAAAGAAGAAGGGGGCAGAGAAGAGAGTGAGGCCATAGAGGGAGACGGGAGGGAAGGGCAGGGCTGAGCCCAGGGCATCCAGCAGCCAGATGAGGAGGCAGGAGCAACAGAAATAGACGGGCCGGCTGTAGGCGATCACCCAGTTGTGACCCTAGAGAAGAAGCCAAACGAGCACCTCCTGGAATTCAGACCCTCCTCACCCACAAGCAGGCCCCTGTTGGACAAGGCCCAGGCCTCAGGTGGCACCCCACCCCACAGCTCCGGCCTTGGAACCCCCCCACCCCAAACTGAGGCAAGCCCACTGCCTAAGCTGGTAACTAGGAAAAGGGCCCAATTGTGGCAAAGACTCACATGCATAGGAGAGGCAGCATCAGGCTGGACACTCTGCAAGAAATAAGAACTGTGGTTTCCAAGGTACCCAAATGATGGGAACGGAATTGAGATGAGGAGGGGCCTGGGGGCCACCTGGCTAACGGGTGGCTGTGAGCTTAGTCAGGAGGAACTGGGCTAGGCAGGGTGCGAGGGTGCGGGCTGGGTGCAGAGAGGGCCCGGGGGCTGGTGGCAGCATGCAGGAGTTGGGGGTGGAGGGTGGGGGTCCTGACCTTGAGCAGTGAATACTGGCATGAGGCAATGACCAGGCAGAATTGGAACACCCAGATGTCCCTGAAGAAGCCCTTGAGGAGCAGCAGGTAGCCCAGGAAGGCCACCAGGCTGCCCAGCCAGACCACAAAGATGTTCTCCAGCACCCCCCGGGTCCTGTGGGGGTCATCGTGTCAGAGGCCTGTGCCCACAGCCCAGTACCCCATCCCGTGTCCTGTGCCCGCAGCCTGGTGCCCCTTCCTGTGCTCTCCCCTGGAGCCACATCCCTAGTGAAGGGAAGGTGGCAGGGGCTGGGGTGGTTTCCCTTTCATATCATCAAGAAGCAATTATCAAACAGATCCCACATGCTAGGCACCTGACACTGGGCTAGGCACACAGCAGGGACATGTGAAGCCCTGCTGGATGAAGGTGAAACCAGGGCCTGGGTGCACCGTGGGGCAGAAGCCGGCAGGCTAGGGAGGCCTCGGACCCCATGGTCACTCCTGCCTCCTCCCTGCCCTGCCTAGCCCACAGGCTGACACTTGCTGACCACCAACGGGATGTCAAATCCCCTAGCTGGGCCGAGGACACAGGCCCAGAGAGGTTAATGGCTCAGCTCCCTAGAGTCACTGTCACTCCTCCCACGGAGGCCAGACTCACACCTGTCCTGCTGATGCCTTTCCCGAGCTGGGACTTACCGGTCCAGCAGGGCCAGCAGGGCCAGCCGCTCATAACGCACAGGGGTCCAGCGGCCAGGGAGGAGCCAGTACTTGTAGCTGTGCTGAGGCCGCGGTGGCGCCTCCTCCATGAGGGTCTGCTCCTGGGACTCATGCAGGGAGTCTTGGTCCAGTAAGTCAAACTGCGGCACCAGCCAGACATTAGGCCCAAGGGTGTCCCCCCCAGACAACTACGGCTCTAGTGATGCCCCATGCACCTCAGTGCCAGAGCATCCTAGAACAGCCAGCAGGCCCCGCAGACAACCAACATCTGCAGCAGGGCAGGGACCCGCAACCTGCCTAGGTGAGTCCATTTCAGACACAAACTGAACGGAAGAGTTTCCTTAAAGTCTAAGCACATGTCTTTGCAACCTGCACTGTGGAGTTGAGCTCGGCGCCCCTCGCCAGCTCTGGGAGCGGTCAGAAGATCACAGCCCTTCAGCCTGGTCCTGCCCCCCCATCCCCTCCAGACCCCAGTTCCTGTCTCACCTCAGGGATTTCCAGGGGCACCCTCCGGACCTGCATCCCTTGCAATACCACAGGACGGGGCTGTAGCAAGGCCAGCCCTCCTGTGGCCTCAGGGACCTCCGCAGAGTGAAAGCTGGAGGAATGAGAGTGGCGGTCCCTGGACGGAGAGGAAGATAAAGAGAGAGGAGAAAAGATAGTTAGACAAAGAGGAAATCAGGGATAGAGAGATAGAGACAGGAGACACAGAAGGAAGAGCCCTCAGGGTCTGGGGGGAACAGCATGACTCCAGCCCTGGCACCCAGGGCACCCCACCCCGCCCCGACTGCTGTGGCCGGCAAGGTGACCGCTACAGTGGAAATGAGAAGGGTTGGGAAGGAAAGGGAAGTGTGGAGAAAGACACGTCCTAGGGAGCTCTCCACCCCATCACCACCTTCCTCCTCCTCTGGCTGCCCACCCCTAGCTCCTCATCCATGCAGGAGAGGGCTCACGCTCTAGGGTGACTAGTCCTTTTAAAGCGTGAAGGTCCCAAAGAAGTTTTTCAGAGACGATAAGGAATTTGAGATCCAGTGATAAAGGCCCCCACGTAGACAGGGAGCAAGGAAAATTCTGGTCTGGCCAAGCACAGAGTGAGACAAGGGAGACTCACCAGGCCCCATTGGTTCCCTGCTCCCCGCTAACTTGCTGTCCCACAGGGTTTTCATAGCCACCCCCAGCGAGGCCAAAGGTGTAGGAACGTCGCACCCCTGGGAGCAGGAAGCAGAGAGCATCGTCAGAGACAGGGGGCCTTGGCCCCAAAGTCTTCCAGTGCTCGTGAGACTTCCACCCCCAGGGAAGGGTCAGACCAGAAAACAGGCCTCCAGGCTGATGCCACCAGAGGCCCCAAAGTCTCAGCGCTGACTTCCACATGTCCTGAGGGGAGGGAGCCATGTAGCAGCGCAAGGCTACATGGGATAGCGAGCAGCAGCGTCTCCCACCTCAAAGGCTCCTCAAGAAAGAGAGGCTGCGTTCAGGGGCCCAGGACCAGATGACTCACCACTCTCGTCGTAAAAGTAGTGCACGGCGCCTTCTGAGGTATCGTCAAAGGTGCAAGCCTCATGCACGTTGGCGCCTGACCGTGGCAGCAGCAGAGATGAGGCAAAGTGGAGGGCCGAAGGCAGGGTCAGGGCTCGGGAGTGGGAGGCCGCACGGCCCCGCTGGGCTTCCTGCAGGCTGGAGGCCAGAAGCACCCATCAACACCCAAGGGAGGCTCAGAGGGCTCTTTGGGAGGTAGGAAGGGCAGGCCCAGCTCACCTTGGGGGAGATCCCATGACAGACGAAGGCGGGGTGGGATTGCTCCCGGCATTGTGGCGCCTCCGGATCGCCTGAGTCCGCCGTACACTGCTCGACCGGTCCCGCTTGGTGCCCTCCTCAGCAGCCCCTCCGAGAGAACCCCACATAGCCAAGTATTACTCCCTCTGCTCTTGGGTTCAAAGACCGCAGTCCTCACCCAGCCCCGAACTGGTTAGATTCTGGCACAGACCATGTCCGACTCTCAAATCTCACCCCACCCCCCATCCTGCATGGCCTTTACTCACCACCCCCAACTGCTCCTTCTTCCTGGAGTTCCCCCCGCCAACCTGGCTGGTTGGCAGCAGGTCCCCTTCGGTTCCCTAGGGCAAAGCTGTCTGACAGTGGCAGGGAAGCCAAGGCCACTGCAGGCTCAGCCCCACCCTGGGCCTCTAGCTCTGCTTTGGAGCCTGCCAGGGGGGCCCGGAGACTGTCACCCCCTGCCCCATCCATGCTGAGCACCCGGGCATGTGTCTTGGCACTAGCGGTGCTGGGGGTCCGCTGAGCTCCATATGGACGCTTGGGGGGCACGGTGGCCCCTTCTTCGGCCCCCCTGGGAGCCCGTCGCTTCCGTGGCCTGCCCCCTGCCCCTCTGGACCCCTCAGGGGAGTAACAAGACGTGGAGGACGAGCTGTCAGTGCTGAAGCGTCTCTGGGACCGAAGACTGGATGCGGGGCTGAGCTCACTGCCCTCACTTGTGTCCTCGTCTTCAAAAAAGCCCCCCCCTTCCAGCAGGGGGCGGCCAGAGACGGGGTAAGGGCGTCGGGAGGCTCGGGTTGGGGGAGAATGCCGGCGGATCGGGGTTCTGCGTTTGCTTGGCCGAAGCAGGGCCAGGTCTTTGGGTCGGACAACCAAGAGGGGATCAGGGCCCCCCGGTGGAGACCCGGCTCCAATCACCGTGTCAAAGGAGCGCAGGGTATCGTCAGAGGGCACCCCAGCATCTGGGGAAGGGGGGAGGTCAACTTCTGATGGTGGATCTGTGTCACTGCCATCCCTGGGATGGCCTGTGGGGGGACTGTCCAGGTGTGTGGAGTTGGTCTTCTCGCTCTTAAAGCTGCTCAGGGTCTCCTTGTCAGTGCCACTATAACAGGAATCAGACGAGCCAGCCTTCTGGGGCACAGGATCCCCTGAACCCTGGCGGTCTAGAGGCTGATAGCCAGCCCCGCCACGCTTCTCCTTGCGGCTGCTGGTGCGCACAAGCGGCCGGTCGGGAAGAGTCAGGTTCAGGAAGCTTTTGCTCAGCTCCTGGCTGAGGCTCCCTTTGAGCAAGGGGCTCATAGGAGTGTCAGCTACACTTTCTCCACTCCAGGGGGTCCCCCTGTTTCCAGCCAGGGGAGAACGCTCTGAGGAGTCTGTGCTGGGCAGTGAAGCCTCTGGAGGAGGAGGCCCTGGGGGAGTCTGGGGGAGATCTCCAACTGCAATAGAAACAAGCCGAAGGAAGAGTTACCATGCCATGAGCTAGTGGGGCAAGCCCAAACCCCCCATCTCCACCGCTCCAGGCCCACTCACGCAGCTTCTCCGGAGAGCTCAGCTTCAGCATCTCTCGATCGGCTGCAGTCACAATCACATTGTTGCTGCCTTGCTCTCGAACCAGCTCCTTGATGTCTACAATGTGAATGGGAGGCCTGTCAGCTCTGACCTCCCCAAACACTTGAGGGAGAGCAGAAGATCCGGGACCAGGCCACCTGGGGTGGGGGTGTCTGAGCTGCCACGGAGGAACCTACAAGCTCTCACCTCTCAGAGGCCAAGAGTCCTCTATCTGGGGAATCAACTCCTAATGGAAAAGAAAGACACGAATTTGAGGAAGCAATTCCCAGTCCACAAGGGCGAAGCCCCCAGAGCACAGAGGAACATGCAAGAGGAAAAGCCCCGGGAAGCTGCGGGGCAGAGTCCGACGTTCCCCATAAGGGATGCAGTGAGGGTCGGCTCACCGTGACCTGATTGAAACCAAACACAGAATGCTGGGAGCTGCAGCGTACGGGGGGCGTGGAGCTCACTTTCCGAAACACCGTCATCTCCACACCGGGATCCCTGAGGGTTTGGGGATGAGGAGGTCAGGACCCACCACACCAAGTGGGTCCCATTCTCCCTGTTCTGCCCATGCTACCTGGGTGCGTCGCTGTCCCCAGGGGTGGGCTCTTCCTCTGCCTCCCCCAGAGCTGAGTTCCTCTTCTCCACAATCTCCCCCTGGTCGAACATGGCATGGAGCCGGTAGTTCACAGTCTTGATAGTGGTGAAGATGACAGCCACAACGAGGCAGTATACAGCTGCCACCACCATGCTCGGGGGCAGGACCTGAGGGCCATGGCAGTGGTGCTAAGTGAGGACAGCCTAGCCTGCCCCTGCCCCCTCCAGACTCTATGCCTGTTTGCCCTCCCCATCCCCCAGTCCAAGTCTCGCCCAGCACCTCTATTTCCCCTCCCTGGCCCCCCAGGCCTCAGGTCCCACCCCCACCCTTGTAGCTCCCCTATGTGGAACAGAAAGGGCAGCACCACCACTGGCCAGGTACACAGATGGGAGCAGTTGGTGCCCCCTCAATCCTGCCTGATATTCTTTCCCCTTCACCACAGAGAGTAGCAACCCCTCCCTCCCCTCAGTTGCACAGCCAGGTGCTCCGGTTGAGTGGGGTGCACCGGCCTTAGCCATGCCTCAGTTTCCCCCTCCATGTAGAGCAGCAGTCCCCCCCCCCAGGAGCACAGGCAGACACAAAAATCAGGCAAACTCCAAGGTGGGAGCAAGCAGTCCCATCTGTCCAAGTTCCCCTCCATACAGAACAGGAATCTTAAAACCAATGGCAGCCCCTCACCCTAAGTGCACGGGTGGGTGGGGGGGGCCCCACAAACAGCAGCACCCCGTCCTCGCCCCCCGTGCCTCAGTTTCCCCTGCAGGCGCACGGCTGAGGCGCGGCACACACAGCAGCCCCCGCCCCCTGCCTCAGTCTCCCCGCTCACCATGTAGAGCAGAAAGGGCAGCGCCAGCAGCAGCAGCCAGGTGTACAGGTGGAAGCAGTTGGAGAAGGTGCTCTGGTGCGGGTCGAAGAACCAGCCACCCGTGAGCGAGGCCCACACGCCCTGGCGCAGGATCTGCAGCACCTGGGAGCCCATGGCCGCCCGGGGGGGGCGGCGCCGTCCGCGGGCCCGGGGCCCTCATGGGCGGCCCCGCGCCCGGCCCCTCGCCGCCCCCCCCGCCCCCCCCGCCCCCCGCCGCGCTCGCCGCATGCGGGGCCTGCGCCCCCCCCGCCCCCCCTGCCGCCCGGCCCCGCCCCGCCCGCCGGACGACCCGCCGCCGCTCGCCGGGCCGGCCGCAGCTTCCGCGCCCCCGGCCTCCGCACTCGCCCCCGACGAGGATCCCGATCCCGGTGCCGGCCCCGGCGGGGGGGAGGGGTGTGGGGAGGGGGCGGTGAAGGCCGGAAGCAGGAGCCGCGAGCCGCCAGCTGCCGGACGCGCATGCGCCCGCCGGACCCGGGGGGAGGACCCGGAAAGGGAAAAATCGCCACGAAAGACTGCGCGTGCGCCGGCGTGCCGAGGGCGGTAGTGCGCCGGCGCCCGTGCCAAACGTCGCGATCTCTGGGCGGGGTCAGACGGGGTCGGGGGAGGAGCGATCCCGGTTAGGAAAACCTAGCGACTGGGAGAGGAAAAGAGGCACCGGAAGCGCCTGCGCGATGGGAGCAAAGGTAGCTGGGGAGGAGCGGTCGGCCCCGGCCGGCTAGGAGCTGGATCGCGCTTCTGAAGCTGCGCAGCCGGGGCCTGTCACTCAACCTGGAGAAAGCAGGCAATGGTGACTGACCTTACGAATTTATGAAGCAGTTGCTACATCCCTGGCACTCTGTTGAGTGCTGGGGATAAAAAGGCAAAAACAGAGACCCTGCCCTCTAGGAGCTTACATTCTAAGGGGGTGGTCAGGAACAATATGCAAACAACCGGGTACCTAGGAGATGTTTGTCAGCGGAGTCAGGAAGACCCGAGTTCAAATCCCAGCTGAGATACGAGCACATCCTCGTGCTCGGGACAAGTTGTGGGCCGTATCTGGAAAATGGGGATAACCACAGCGCCTCGCACAAAGCATGAAGAGGTCACCATAAAATGATGAGGTTTAGGCTAGGGGTGCTCTGGACCCCAAAATACCACCACGCCAGGTCCTGCCGAATGAATTCGATTCAAGTCTTCTCTGGGCCAAAGAAAAGTAAAGTTTATTAAAAGTTCGCCTTAATGGGTAGACTGGAGGAGCCTAGGTATCTGTAACACTTGCATTGGACAAACGGGCTTGTAATGCAGCGTGAATTGTGTAATGAATGCTAGCTGGGATAAACTTCTCAGGGCCTTAGTTTCCTTATATGTCAAAAAAGAGGGTTAGAACTAAACTTGCATTATCAGTTTTTCCCTGTAACCCAATGGCCATCCGGCTCTTGTCTGAGCTCCACCCCATCCCCCACCCCCCCGCCCCTCCCCCCGCCCGGAGAGTCCTCTGCTGCTTTTCGCATGCGTTCCAGCAGTTTCGCCCAGGTACTGTGGCAACTAAACTTGAGTCTCCTAGATCCAGCTCGCTAACGTTATAGAAAAACGAGGCGGGGGAGGAGCAGAGTTCGGCGCATGCGTAGATGCTGAAAGCCGGCGCTCTGATGGCTTTGGGGTGAGGACCAGGAAAGCCACAGTACCTGGGCGAAACTGCTGGAACGCATGCGAAAAGCAGCAGAGGACTCTCCGGGCGGGGGGAGGGGCGGGGGGGTGGGGGATGGGGTGGAGCTCAGACAAGAGCCGGATGGCCATTGGGTTACAGGGAAAAACTGATAATGCAACTTTGCCAATGGGACATCCTCCGGGAAGAAGCGCCCGGATAGCTAAGATCCTGGGGCCTGGGAGTAGGAGGGCGGTACTCTACCCCCCACGGCCCGCCCCATTATGTAGTCCAGAGGGGTGGGTGACGTCACTGGGATGAGCCCGCCAGAGTCGCTTCCGTTTTTTAGATCACTGCCCAGATTCAGCTAGTTCTTGGGCCGAAAATTCTCGGAGCAGGCAGAAGTAGAAGATTGCAGATGGCGTCGACTTTCTTAAAGAGACAGGCACTCCTCCTCGGAGCAGAGGCGGCGGCGGGGGGCAACTCCGCCTCGGCCCCTTCTCCGCAGGTTCGGAGGAGCCCGGTCAAGGCGCTGGGGGAGTGGAGGGGCGCGCCCTCGGCCCGGCCGGAGCCAGCGCCTGGGCGCGGCCCCGCCCCTCCTCCCGCCTCAGTTTCCCCCAGCTCCCCCAGGCGTCCGCAGGCGGGGCGGCTCACGGCGGGGGGCGCCCGCGCGGGGTCCCCGGGGGGCGGGCGCGAGGCTCGGGGTCCCCCGGCCGGGGCCGCCACGCGGGGCCAGCGTCATCTGATGCTGTTTCCTGCAGGAGGGAGAAGAGCGGAAAAAAGCGAAACTCCTCCCCCGCCGCCGCCGCCGCCTCCCGCCCCGGGACCAAAGTACAAAGAGACCTCAGCAGGGAGGAAGGAGGGAGCGCGGCCGGGCGTAGGAGAGGAGGAGGAGCGGAGCCAGCGCCAGGGTCCCCCCATGGTCCCGAGGCGGCGCCCCCGGGCGCCCCGCCCCTGAGCGGGAGCCCCCCCGGCCGGCCCTGCTCCCTAGCCCCGCGATGAGGGGGGGCGGCGCCGGAGAGCGCCTCTCCAGGCCTCGGTTTCCCCATCTGTTAGAATGAGGCGCATGCTCTAGCCGCGGAGCCTATGCGCGCGGGGTCCCCCCCGCCATGGAGCCCCTGAAAAACCTGCTCCTCAAGAGCCCCCTCGGGGCCTGGAACGGAGGGGGGCGGGCCGAGGGCGCCCCCAAGACCGCCTACTCCAACCCCGTGTGGACGGCGCTCTTTGACTACGAGGCCAGCGGCCGCGACGAGCTGACCCTGCGCAAGGGTGACCGGGTGGAGGTGCTGTCGCGGGATGCGGCTATCTCCGGGGACGAGGGCTGGTGGGCAGGCAAGGTAGGGGACCAGGTGGGCATCTTCCCGTCCAACTACGTGTCCCGTGGCAGTCCTCCGCAGCCCGAGGTGGCCCGCTTCCAGGAGCTGCGCCTGGAGGAGGTGATCGGAGTAGGGGGCTTCGGGAAGGTGTACCGGGGCAGCTGGAGGGGCGAGCTAGTAGCCGTCAAGGCTGCCCGCCAGGACCCCGACGAGGACATCAGCGTGACGGCCGAGAGCGTGCGCCAGGAGGCTCGCCTCTTCGCCATGCTGGCGCACCCCAACATCATCGCGCTCAAGGCAGTGTGCTTGGAGGAGCCCAACCTGTGCCTGGTGATGGAGTACGCCGCGGGGGGTCCCCTCAGCCGCGCGCTGGCTGGCCGCAGGGTCCCCCCTCACGTGTTGGTCAATTGGGGTGTGCAGATCGCCAGGGGCATGCACTACCTGCACTGCGAGGCGCTGGTCCCCGTCATCCACCGGGACCTCAAGTCTAACAACAGTGAGTAAGCTGCCTCCTGCCCCTGCCCTTTCCCAGGCTGGGCTCTCCAAGCTGGGCTGGGGGCTTAGCTCTCCCCACCCCTGGCCCCGGCAGGCTGACCTAGGCCCCCGAGAAGGACTAGCTGGATGTGTGGAGTGGGGCAGGACCCCTGGCAACCCCAGAGCCAACAGCTCTCTCTAAATCCTGACCCTGGAGAAAGCAGTTGGAAGGAAGGTGACTGGGGCTCCAGCTTTCATGGCTCAGCTTCCAGGATAACTCCCCTTCCTCTCTGTTCCCTGTAAGTTAAGTGGGGCCCGTGTCTCCATTTAGCAGAAGAGAAAACAGAGAGAGAAGGGAAATGACTTTTTGAAGGGTCACTCTGAACTTCACTCATTTGATTCCAAACCTAGAGAAGTTTCCAGGCTTAAAGCTTGGCTCCAGAAACAGACTTCTTAGCTCACCCCACTGTAGGCATAAGATCAGAGAATGTCTAAGCTGGAGGAACCCTTAAATCATATGGGATCCAGCTTATTCCTTTTATAGCAGAGGGTGGTCCTACCCTGGGTTTGCTGGACCGGAGCTGACAGTGTATCTCGGAAGCCCAGCCTTCCCTTCTCAACTCAGACTGCTTAAGGGTTCTGGAGCCACTTCCCTCCCCAGTGACACCAGCAAACACCCACCTGGAGCAGGGCTACCCCAGTGGAAGGCAGGGCCTTGAATGGAGTAGGGGCTTCAATCAATATTTGTTTCTCTGAATAGTCCAGCCTTTGACGGTGACTTGTGGAGCTTTGAAAAAGGACACTAGGCTTTCTTAGGCATTGAAGGAGAGGTCCTGGTGCAGCCTCATCCACCTCTCTTCCCTCCAGGAAGCCTTCTCTGACCACCTCCATGCCCAGTGCTCCCTCCCGCCTCCCGGCCATTTGGCTCGTCTCCTACACGGTTGTCCTGATGACCGTTAGCTGCTTAGCTCTAGTCTTCCTTCTAGACTCTCTATTCCTGGAGGGCGGGAAACTGGTCTGCTCCCCCACTGCCTTCCCCCCAGTACCCAGTTTAAATGAGCAGTTGTTTCTTAAATGTATATTTTCACATTTTCCCCCCAAAACTGTTTCTGAGGGCACTGGAGCTGGCAGAAGAGTAAGGCCCTTGTCCATCGTGGCCAGTGAATTGCCATGAGACCTCAGGAGGTCACTTTCCCTCTCTGGGTTCTAGTTTCCTCAGTTGTACAGGAGAGAGGTTAGATTTCATCCCTGTCATTGCCAAAAGGCTGGACTTCTAAGTGTCGCCTGGGGCGGTGCTGGGGCCTGCCCTCAGTCTGCCTGAGAACAGAAGATGAACCCATGTATGGGCAGTGTGAAAGAGTGCTGTGTGTGCTGCTGCCCCTCTGTCCATCTGGGGCCCATGCAGCCAGGGAGGGCTTCTTGGAAGAAGAAGGGCTAAGGTGGGACCCAGCAGGAGAAAGAGGGTAGCAGCTTTCAGCAGCCAAGTCTGGGAGAGGGGAATGTCCAGCTCAGGGGAGCGGGGGCAGTCTATTCTAGACCATGGCCCTGGGCAGAGATTGAGGATTAGTGACCCCAGGTGTCAGAGTACCAGGTGGGGCCTGCAGCCTTGGAAGGGGAGGCCACTTGGCCTCTCGAGCCCAGGGGGCGAAGCTGAAGGCTGGGGAGCTCTAGGCCCTTCTGTCCTGGATAGAGGACACATCATGGCTACATCAGGAGGAAGCAGAGATGGGCCCCTGCTCAGGCAGGCCCTGCATTCAGTCCCAGCTAACCGCGGGGGTCTCTGGACCTCTTTGAGCCTCAGTTTCCCCAAGTCAGAGGAGAGGCTGAGACCAGACCAAGTCTGGGGGCCCTTAGGGCTCCCGGTTTCTGCATCTCTGCTGGGCCCAGAGTTTCCAGCCTCCCCCTCCCACTTCTAGCTTCTTTGGCTGGGGGGAGGGGTCCCTATTCCCCCTGCCACCCCCATCTCCAGAGCCCTGTGCCCTGCCAGAATGGGGGATTCCCCAGCAGGCTGGACCCCTGGCTGGGGGGAGGGGACTCCTGGCTCCTGTTTTTCTTCCCTTCTCTTTACAGAGAAAATGGAACAATGGCCCGAGCCCCCACTCCCCACCCTCCCTGCTGCTTCCTGCGTTTCCTGAACGGGCTTCCTGTCCCTGCCCTGGCCTCCTCACTCCCTCTCCTTCTCCAGGCCCAGCTGGCTGCGGGGGTGGCTGGACTGGGGGGAGAGCTGGGAGCTGCACCCCCCTGGCCAAACCGCCTCTGGGTGGGCTGCCAAGCTCTGATGTGGCCCCTGTAACCCAGGCACCTTGGACATCTCGCCTCCCTCTAGACTCCCCAGTCCTGGGTCCAGGAGTCCTGAGTGCACTGGGGGTGGGGGAGGATCCCTATCCCAGAGGTGGGGGGACATGGCAGAAAACAATGGGCTGATTTTCCTGTAGCAGCCTGGACAATGGGGTCCTTGTGAGCCTTGGCTGGGGGAGAGGAGGGAGGGAATTCTCTAGGCCCACAAGTCACAGGACTAGCCTCTCCAGGGCTGCCCCAACCCAGGCCAGCCCTGCTCCCCTCACCCCCTGACTTTACTGTCTGTGGTTGCTTAGAAAGGGGAAGCTGGGAGGACCAGAAAGGGAAGGGGAAGAAGTCTGGATAGGGCCCAAGGGACAGAGCCAGCCCAGGACCCCATGGAGGTGGGCAGCCACGGGGGCCAAGGCCAGGGCTCTGAAGCAGTGTGGAACCAAGGGGGGGGGGGGGCCTTTGCGCTGGGCAGGGCTGGGCTGAGTGAGCCAGGGCCGTGAGACCCCTCAGGGAAGCCTCGGAAGACAAGACTAGAGCTCTCTGAGCCTGGCTGACCACTTCCTTCCAAAGCTCAGCTGGCCAGATTGGGGCTCAGGACACAGCCCAGAACTGACTCTCTCTGAGTCTCAGTTTCCCCATCTATCCAGTGAGAGAGCTCTGTCAATTCCATTCAGTGAGAATTTTATCAAATGTCTCCAAGGTGCCAGGCCCTGGGGCTAACAAGACAGATAATGAAATGATTCTTGTCCTCAGGGAGCTTATGTTCCACTGGGGAAACTGGTCTCCAAGGGCCCTTCCAGCTTGGAGTTCTGGGATCTGGCTGGGACTGCAGGGCATGAAGGGCCCCGCCCCACCCCTCATCAGAGATTGTGGCCTTCAAAGCCATTTCTCCTGGGTCCCTCTGTATGTGATCCTGGCTCTGCCCAGCTTTGGGTCGAGTCTGGGCTCTGTTTTGGCCTTCTTGTATGACCTGAGGAGAGTCTTGTCTTGCCTGGGCCCCAGCTGCCCTTGCCCTTTTTTTTGGGTGAATCAGAGGTGACTTGCCCAGAGTCACACAGTGAGTAAATGTATGAAGCCACATTTGAACTCAGATCCTTCTGACTCCAGGGCCAGTAACCCTATCCACTGTACCACCTAGCTGCTTTTGAGACAGGATAGGGAGGCCACCAGGAAACTTAAAAAGACCCCCTGGAAGGGATAGTGTGATGGGCAAGAGGAGCTCCCGGGCTCCTAGGTCCTTTACAGATGAGGAAACTGAGGTCCAGGGAGAAGAGATGGGCCCAAGGCTGACCAAGTAGGGAGCATCCAGATGGGATTTGAACTCTAGGCCAGAGCTCCTCCCATAGTACCTGGCTGCCACTCCAAAGTTTCAGGCAGCAGCCTGAGGGTGGGGCCTGGGCCCAGGAGGAAACAGGAAATGAAATGAACTAGAGGTAGTGAGGAAACCCCTCCCACACACCCCCACCCCCCACCAGGAATCCCCCCTTTGGACTCCCCTAGCCCCATGGGGCCTGGCTTCCTCAGAGAACACTGACTTGGGCTCAGGGAAGCCTGTGTTCCAATTCCTCGGACCCGCCCTAGCTGGGGCTGGGCTCCCTGCGGAGCCACAGTCCCATCACCCATGAAAGGGGAATCCGTCTCAGCAGCCCCAGACACACTCTGGTCTGCTGAGATCACGTGCCCAAGTTCCTTGGAAGCCTGAGGGCTCTAGAGCTGCGGCTGGTTTTTAATCCTGGCTGGGCTGTAGCCTCAGCTTTGACCTCAGGGACCTGAGGGTCTCCTGGGGGGAGGGGAAAGGCATTTATTACATGCCTGGCATATGTGCCTAGCTCTACAACCTGAAACAACCCTATGAGGGGGAACAATTATCCCCATTGTATAGATCGCAAACTGAGGTACAGAGGGTCGGCACTTTCCTGCTGTCACAATTATGAAGTGTGAGGCAGAATTTGAATTCCAGTCTTCCTGCCTAGCTGGAGAGCCAGAAGGGTCCTTGGGGGCCACCTCATTAATGCCTCCTCGAACCCCCCCCATTTTACAGATGTGGAAAATGAGGCCTGGGCACTTGCCCAGGGTCGTGCTAGTATGCTCCAGAGGTGAGATCGAAGGTTGGCTTCTCTGACTTGGGCCAGTGCTCTTCCCACAGTTACATAAAAACTGGGGGGGGGGGAGGGGCGCTAAGGAGAAATCAGAAACAACGTACCCTAGGCTAGTCTGAGGAAGAAGGGAATACAGACAGCTGAGGGGTCTCCAGGGCTCAGAGGGGACCTCATGAGGGAACCTAGGAGAGAGATCTAGAGGGCAGAGGTGAGGAGGAGGGTGTGCATTCCAGGCGTGGACCAATGGCTTAGCCAAATGCTTGGAGGCAGGAGATGGCAGAATCAGACCAGATGAGGTGTTGTCCCTGTGTTCTCCTAGGGTCCCTAGGGAGGCACAGAGGGTTTTTTTGAGCAGGGCAGGGGCAGGCATGGTCAGAGTGGAGGAAGCCTTGTGGTGGCCATCCCTGTTGGGTGGGCCTCCCAGAACCTGACATCTCCCCCATCTCCAGATGAGTAGGCCTCTATCCTCTACCTTGCCCTCTCTGGGGACCTTTCCCTGCTCATGGGG
The DNA here is from genome assembly GCA_028646515.1 of Pseudochirops corinnae. NCBI lineage: Eukaryota > Metazoa > Chordata > Mammalia > Diprotodontia > Pseudocheiridae > Pseudochirops > Pseudochirops corinnae. The sequence continues at coordinate 190,900,361 of CM053592.1, read as the reverse complement.
CTCTCTCTCACTCCAGTCCTGCTGCTTCAGCCCGTCGAGGGGGACGATGTGGAGCACAAGACACTGAAGATCACCGACTTTGGCCTGGCCCGAGAGTGGCACAAGACCACCCAGATGAGTGCCGCTGGCACCTACGCCTGGATGGCCCCCGAAGTCATCAAGGCCTCCACCTTCTCTAAGGGCAGCGACGTCTGGAGGTCTGGGGCCCCTGACCGCAGGAGGGGGTGGGGGATGCCAGGAGGGTGGTGGGCTTACTTGGGCTCTTCTTTTGGCCTACAGCTTTGGGGTGCTGTTGTGGGAGCTGCTGACTGGGGAGGTGCCCTACCGTGGCATCGACGGCCTGGCTGTGGCCTACGGAGTCGCAGTCAACAAACTCACCCTGCCCATCCCCTCCACCTGCCCGGAGCCCTTTGCTCAGCTCATGGCTGGTAAGGGAGCCGAGCATGCAGGGTACCAGGGAGGGTGGGAGCTTGCGCTAGTGATGGAGAGGGCTTGGGGGCAGGGCAGAAAGATGCAGAGACAGCCCCCTCATCTTTCCCCCAAGACTGCTGGGCACAGGACCCTCACCGCCGGCCAGACTTCTCAGTCATCCTGCAGCAGCTCTCAGCGTTGGAAGCCCAGGTGTTGAGGGAAATGCCCCGGGATTCCTTCCACTCCATGCAGGACGGCTGGAAGCGGGAGATCCAGGGTCTCTTCGATGAAATCCGGGCGAAGGAAAAGGTGCTGGCTCCCTGGGGCCTGGGAAGGGATGGGATGGCTGAAAACAGACTGCAGGAAGGCAAGAGCAGAGCCAGGATCTGAAGCCAGGTCTCACTTCCAAGCTCCTGCCATACAAGATGGGGCTGGGGGCAGGACACCTGGGTTCCTGGAAAGGAGGCCATTGGGGGAGACTAGGAATACAGATGATGAATAAAGGTCCTCGTGAGGACAGAGTGTCTGGACCCAGGATGGGGGCTGCCTGTGTCACCACAGCTAAGCAGGTCTGGAGGAGCAGCTGGCTCCCCAGAAGGGAGGAGGCTAGGAGAGCCCCTGGGCTGGAGTGGGCAGGAAGTCTAGGAGGAGGATACCCGAGTCCCTGAGTCAGTGGGACAGAAGCAACAGCCCTGGGTCCTTATGAGGCCAGGAGACACCCCCCAGAGAGAGAGCCCTGGGTCCTAAGAGGGGAATGGTAGCCAGGAGACCTTGGTGTAAATGTGGCCTTTGCTATTTTACTTCTGGGGTGACCTTGGTGGGGCCAACCACCCTGAGCCTTAGCTTCCTCTGCTAGAAAATGAGGGAGCAGCCAGCGGCTCTTCCAGCTCTCCATCTCTGAGCCTGGGTGGTAGTAGGGGAGGGTGAGGTATGGGGAGGGCTCCGGGGCCCTGGAGCGGGTGCTCTGAGGGTCGGAGCTGCAGGATCCTGGAGGAGGGGGCACTCCCCGGGGAGCTCTCCTGGGGGCGAGGCTGCAGACTCCTGGGGGAGGGGGGGCTCTCCCGGGGGCGGGGCTGCAGGGTCCGGGGGGAGGGGCGGCCCCTGACGCCCCGCCCCCGTCCCCAGGAGCTGCTCAGCCGCGAGGAGGAGCTGACCCGGGCGGCGCGCGAGCAGCGCTCCCAGGCCGAGCAGCTGCGCCGGCGCGAGCACTTGCTGGCGCAGTGGGAGTTGGAGGTATTCGAGCGCGAGCTGACCCTGCTCCTGCAGCAGGTGGACCGAGAGCGGCCGCACGTGCGCCGCCGCCGGGGCACCTTCAAGCGCAGCAAGCTGCGTGCGCGGGACGGCGGCGAGAGGATCAGCATGCCTCTGGGTGAGGGGGCGGGACCTCTTCGCATTCTGCCTCCTGAGTGGCTCGGGTCGGGGGGAGGCCGGGGCTCCGGGGAGGGGGCGGGGCCTAGGAGTTTATTCGCATGCTACCTCGTGAGTGGCTCCGGGCGGGGCGGGGCGGGGCCCCAAAGCCAAGGCCCAGCGCCTTCGCGCTTACCTGTATCTTGCTGTGCTCACGCCTAGACTTCAAGCACCGCATCACCGTGCAGGCCTCTCCTGGCTTGGACCGGAGGAAAAACGTCTTTGAGGTCGGGGCTGGGGACTCCCCCACTTTCCCACGCTTCAGGGCCATCCAGTGTAAGAGATCCCTGCCCTGAGACCCAGGTTTCTATCCTACCGCCCCCCAGCAGGGAATCTTGGGCTCTGAATGTTAGCTCTGGAAGGGGAAACTGAGTCCCAGAGGGTTGCATGCTGTGGACATGATTGCACAGGGAGTGGGGGGCAGGGCTTGGCTCCTCCCCGCGCTAGAGCCCCCCCCTGCCCTTCCTCCCCAGCCGCCCCTGGGACTCCTGCTGCCTAGCCAGCTGAGGGGCAGGAGGGGGGCTTCCTGAGTTGCCTCTTCTTCCATCCTCAGTGGAAGCTGCAGACACGGGGCAGGTTTGGGGTCGCCAGTCCCCACGACGCTTGGAAGACCCAGGAAACGTGGAGCGCCGGCCGTGCTGGGCCTGGGGCCCTGGCTCCCCTAAGCCAGGGGAGGCTCAGAATGGGAGGTGAGTGTCTTGATTCGGCCCCAGCCCATGCCCTGCCTCCCCTACACCTTCCCCAGTCTGTTGCTCACCTCTGCTCTCCTGCCCTCCCCAGGAGGCGGTCCCGAATGGATGAGACTACCTGGTACCTGGACTCCAATGACCCGTCCCCCCTGGGGTCTCCATCCACACCCCCCACGCTCAATGGTGAATGTCCTCTTCTCCTGCTGGACCATGGTCCTTCAGGGTCTTCTCCAGGAGACAGTTCTGGGCCCCACTAAACAGCCTTTGGCCTGTCCTGGATGCCCACCAGGACGTTTCTGATACTTGCTGGGGGCCTCTGGGCACTTGTCCTGCCATCTGATTGGTAGAAACTTGTGTCCCCAAGGTAGAACCATAGTGGTTGAACCAACACAGGCCCTGTCTTCTCTCTGTGTTGGACGAATGGAGCCTCTCCTTCAGGGGACAGCTGGTGGGGGGTGTTGGAAGGAAGGGACATAGTGGCACCCGCAAGAATGGGTCAGGGGCCTTGCTCTGTGCCTGGGCCAATGGCAAGGGGAATAAGGCTCGAGTCCTCGTACTTGTTGAGAAGCTGGGCCTTGGACTGAGGAAGGATGAATGAACAAGACTCAAAGTATCAGAAATGGCAGATTCAGGCTCTGGGTGCCAGAGGAGGCCCAAGGAGAGAGAGGGGCTCCCTTACACTCCAGCGCCAGCCTCCTTGCCAGTGTGACACGTTTCTCCCCTTTGCTAAGCCCTTCCTTCCAGCCAGCCCAACCAACCTGCCCTCCTGGTAAAGGCCATCTCCTACCTCTGTGCCTTTGCGCAAAGTCCTGCCTGCCTTCACAAGGATTAACTTGGTGGTCGCCTCCTAGGGGAAGCTTTTTTGATAACTCACTGTTCCCTCAGTAATTCGTGGCTCCTAGAAGGCAGGAATTCTCAGTAGCTTGGCGCATGCTGTGTCCCTGGAGACAGGGAGCCAAGTGCCTGGGTCAGTCCTACTCTGTGCTTGGGAATACCATGGGAACCAAAGGGGGAAGGGAGACCAAATAAGGCCAGAGAAGGTCAAGCCTCTATCCCCACCCTCCTGGAGCTCCCCACAGATTATTTGGGAAGACAGGACTCACGTGTTCAATGCTGTGGGTGGTGTTGGCGGGCTAGGGGCTGGGCTTCTGGGAAAAGGCTTCCTGGGGGAGCTGAGGGGCTTAGAATCAACCGGGTTTGGAGGGGAGTCCCTCTCCAGTGATTCAAAGAGAAATCAAATGCATTGAGCTCAACCAGCATTTATTAACTACCTGCTGTATGCCAGGCATGTTGGGAGTCCCTGAGGATGCAAAGACAAACATGAGCCCCTCTCTGCCCTCGAGGAGCCGACATTATTGGAGGGGAACAAGCTGCAGGGAAAGACATAGTTATTGTGTTGGGGGGCAGATGCGGATGGGTGAGGGGGTCAGAAAAGGCCCCCGTTGGAGGCACCCCTTGAATACAACCTGAAGGGAGTGGCTGAAGCCCCCTTGAGCCCAGGAGTGACCGGGGCAGTGACTCGTAGACCTGGGCTTGAAGAACTGCCACTGAAAGGACTGGGGGGGCCCAGGCAGCCACTGTTACACTAGTCTGAGCGAGGGGGCAGGGAGTGGGGAGAAGGGCAAAGTTTCGTGGGTGCTACCTTCTTTACCTGGCCCAGGGCCACCCCTTTCTGTCCTCTGACACTCCCAACTCTGTCCTCCCTCCTCAGGTGACATCCGCCCTCCGGAGCCTGAGGAGCCACGGCGAGCGAGCCCCTCAGACCGGAGCGGGACCCCCAAGATCATCCAGCGTGCCTTGCTCCGGGGCACAGCCCTGCTAGCCTCTCTGGGGCTGGGCCGGGACCTGCAGCAGGCTGGCAGTGGGGCCCGAGACAAGGGAGACGCTACCCCCGAGGAGGCGTCATCATCACCGCCCTCTCCCCTCATTCACTTCTCTCCCAAAACTCCAGATGCCCCGACCTCTCCACTGAGCCTCAATGCTGAGACACCTCCCAGCCCCGCACTGCTTGACCTGGGAACCCCTGGGGGACAGCCTTCTGCCAAAAGTCCCCGCCGAGAGGAGGCAACACAGGGTAAGGAGGCTCAGCCCTAGGGAAGGGACTGAACCTCCAGCCTCCACAAAGCAGCTGTGTTTATCAGAAGGAGGAGGAGGGTACTTGGAACATGGAATTTAGAACATCAGAACCGAGGGAGCCCTTAGGACAGGGATGTGAGGTCTAGAAAAGGTCATAGAACATGAGGGCTGGACGAGACTTAGGACGCAGAAAGCTAGAGCTGAGGGGCCCTTAGGACAGGGAGCTCATCTAACCCAGCACCTTTTTGTGGGGCCAGTGAGAGACCTGTTCCCCTGCCCTCTGAGCCAGGGCACCTCCACTGCTTCCCTTTGTGTCCAGCTTCTTCTAGCTGCTGCTTCTTCAAGAGGGGCCTCCTGTAGTGAGGAGGTGGAGGCCTGGGCCTCAGGAGTATGGTGGGAAGGTTGACCTAGGGCCCGATGCTGTCCTGTATTAAGCTGCTTCTCTGCTTTCCTTGCAGGTGGGGCTGTCTCCCCCCCTCCCGGGGCCTTCCGTTCCCCTCCCGGCACCCCCCGATCTCCAACGCTGGGTCTCATCAGCAGGCCTCGGCCCTCACCCCTCCGGAGCCGCATTGACCCCTGGAGTTTTGTTTCCATTGGACCCCGCCCATCCCCACTTCCGTCTCCACAGCCTGCCCCACGTCGAGCCCCCTGGACCCTGTTCCCAGACTCAGACCCATTCCGGGACCCCCCACCCTTCAACCCTTTTGGCCCAGAGTCCCCCCAGAGCAGGAGAGCCCAGACCAAAGACATGGGGGGCCAGGCTCCTTGGGGAGCCACAGAACCAGAGGGGAGCCCCTGAGTGAGGGAGGCAAGGCATGCTCCACAGTGAGGTGGGAGCATCTTGGAGCCTTTCAGGGAGCTGGCCCTGGGGAGGTAGATGACCCCCAAGGGGGACCTTCAGCCAGGGGGGGCCCTCCAGGAGCCACTGTATACACTGGAAAAGGAGAAAGGGGCCGGACCCCCAAAAGGCCACTGCTTCCATGGGGCTAATGGCTCCGGCCCACTATTCCCCTAGTCCCTCTGGAGGGGACTGAGCAGTCTCTAGGAGCTAGGGCCCTTTCCCAGCTGCCTCAGTTTCTTCCAGAGACTCTCAGTTCTCTAAGGTAGCCCTTTTTTTTTAGAGGAGGGGCACCAGATGGGGATAAAACCTCCCTTGCCTGGAACACTACGCTTCACCTGAAGCCTTAACACTGGACCTAGGGGAGTCCAGAGGGGAGGCTGGGGTCACCCCTGCCCCTCCAGTCTCCAGAGGACCCCTGAAGCCAGCCCCTTGCCCCTCTTCTTCCCCCATTGGGGCTTGACACTGTAACTGGCTGGTTTGGGGGGCACCAGAACCAGTCTCAGGGAATCATGGTCTGCCCTTCCCCTGGCCTCGGGACAGGAGGCAGGGAGTGCAAAGCTATGTGGTTGTTCCTGAGGACGGGAGAGGGAGGGACCAATGTGTCCAGCAGTGACTGGGCCATCGCCACCCTTGGGGTATATCCCACTGTGTTTCTGTGAGCCAGTGGCCCAGAGAGTGTGTGGGATGGGGACTCCTCCCCTAGGGACGGCAGGAGCTGACTCCCCATTACAACTTATTGTGTCCTCAGAGATGGGGACTCCCAGAACACTCCCCCCACCTCCCAGCCCTGGAGGTCACAGCCTAGACTCTAGGCCCCAGAGTGCCACTGAAACCAAATAAATTTCAGCTGTCTACACTGCCTTAGCTGCTTTCTGTTTGACTACTGGAGAGGATTCTGGGAATAACTGGCCCCGGGACCTGGAGAGCTGTCAGGAGCTTGGGAAATTCAACTGATTGACCAGAGTGAGGATTTCAGACCTAAGAGACAAAACTGAGCGAGGGTCCTGCCCTGGAGGAGATTCCATTCTCCTCATCTTCCTCATGTGCCTGCTTAGAGAAGGAGGCTCCTGAAGGCAGGCCAGCCCTGGCATGGTGTGGGAGGGGCAGTAGGAAAATCTGGAACTCAAAGAATAGTTTGAAATTAATATTTTTTTAAATCATGCAAACAAGACAGACTGCCCTCAAGAAGCTTACATTCTTGTTTTTTTGTTTTTGTTTTTTTACTTTTTGGAGGGCAATTGGGGTTAAAGTGATTTACCCAAGGTCACATGGCTATTAAGTGTTAAGTGTGTGAGGTCAAATTTGAACTCAGGTCCTCCTGACTCCAGGGCCCATGCACTACTCACTGCGCCACCCAGCCGCCCCAAGGAGCTTACGTTCTAATGAGGAAAATAACAGGAATACGTACAAGGCGAGTTCAGCATAGGGTGTGACGAATGAATCGAAGGAAGACGCTGGGGGTCACAGAGGCTGCTCGGAGAAGGTGGGCTTTTGGTTGGGCCTAAAGGAAGCAGGGAAGGTCAGCGGTCAAAGTGGAGGAGGAGACTTGCAGGCCTGGGGGACGACTAGAGAAGGTCAGGGTCACTGGATCAGAGTCTGTAAGAAGACTGGAAAGATAGGAGGGGACCAGGTTGGGGGGCTTTGAAGGTCAAACAGAATTTTGTATCCTTACTGGAGGCCATAGGGAACCCCTGGAGTTTGTTGAGTAGGGGGTAATGAGATCAGACCTGGGCTTGAGGAAAATCCTTTTGGTGGATGGCCTGGAGTGAGGAGAGCCTTGAGGGAGGCACCCCCCCGACAGCTACTGCAACAATCCAGGGGTAACGTGATCGATGAGGGTCTGGACCAGGGTGGGGGAGAGCACTAGTAGCTGGGGGGATCGGGAAAAGGAAGCCTTTAGAAGGGGGCATTAGGATTGCTCTCGAGGCGTCAGGGGCTGTGGGAGGCTGAGGTAACATGGGAAAGCATCCCAGGCAGGGAGCAGACAGTAACACACCCCTAAGGGGGTCCCCAACAAAACCCTTCAAGCTTGGCTGCTATTCAGATGATTGGTGGGATGGAGAAGGTGGGCATCTTAAGCCCTGGGTTTTCAGTGCAGGCTTTCAAAGCTGTGGGAGCCTGGCCTGGGGCTCTGGGGCTCATCCGATTCTGTTTCCCCACCTTTAAAAAGAGGGTGGTGACCAGATAATCTCATAAGCCTTTCCCAGATCTGGATTCTGGGATGCTTGGGGGACACTGTGACCTCTCCCCTGCCTCCCTCCTGTGGCTGGCAAAGTGGCTGCCTGAGAATGGGAGCACAGGGATGGGAAGAAGGGAGTTCCAGGATGGTGGGGTGTGCTTGGACAAGTCTCTTTCACTCTGTAAATTCGAGATGCTTCGGTGGTTTTAAGGTGATTCCCATAACTCTCACCTGGTCCCCAGCCCACACACCTCCTCCCTCAGGCTCCTCCCTCATCCCAGGCTCTCATCCCCTCTCAATCACCCACACGGGGTACCGCCCTAGTCCTCCTCCCAGCACCCAGGAGCTGTGTTTCTCAGCTGCTTGCTCTCTGTCCCTACCGTCAGAGCCCAGGAACCCCGTACACCCAGCTCCTGGATCTGAGGAGCAGGAATGATGCTGGGCATGGGGCCCAGGGCCCGATACTGGCTCCTCCTGGCCTGTTATCTGGTCTATTTGCTGCTAGGGTCTGCTGTGTTCATGGCCATTGAGGGTCCACCTGAGCGCAGGCTCCGGGAACAGCTGCTGGGACACCTGGCTGCCTTCCAGACAGACTACCAGGATTGTCTGACCCCCGGGAAGCTGGAGGTGCTGCTGGAGGCAGTCCTGCAAGCCCAGGCTTATGGTGTCTCTGCCTTGGGCAATGCCACTGAGCCTGAGAACTGGGACTTCGCCTCTGCCCTGTTCTTTGCTGTCAGTATCCTCACCACCACAGGTAAGGGGCCCTGGAGGAAGGGGACAGGCCAGGGGACCAGGCTGGAGCCTGGAGCCCATGCCCTGCTGACCCCAATGGGGTGGAATTGTGGCCAGGTGGAAGTGTCCCCTGTCCCAGAGCTCCTAGATAGGGCAGCCCAGTGACAAGACCAGAGATTCTCCTCCACACACACATAGCTCCCAGTGTGGGGTGTAGGGGGATCTCCTTCTAGTCCTTGATGCTCCCCAACCAGTACCTCCAGTTTGTCAGCCAGGAGGGGTGTGTCCTGCCTCTGAGCTTCACCTACTCCAGGCTGCTCCCTCTGGAACTGGAGAAGGGCAGGACCCCAGCCCAGAATCTTGGATTTGGGAGGGTCCTCGACCAGTGGATAGCCATCCTCTGCTTGAAGCCCTCCAGTGACGGAGAGCTCACTCCTTCCCAGCTCTGTTGGGAGCCAGACCTGATTTTCCTTTTACTACTCCCACTCCCAGTGCTGCCCCCTCTAGTTAAAAAGAGCAGGTTTTATCCTTTCCCTGTGACAGCCCTGCAGATATCTGAGGACAAGGATGGTTCTCCCACTCCGACTCCTCCCCTGTCCAGGATATTATCTCCATTATTGCAAATGAGGAAACTGAGTCTCAGAGAAAATCTGGGACTTATCCTTAGTCACCCAGATAGAAAGGGTGCAAAGTGGAATTTGAACCCAGACCCTGGAAACTCCAAATATTCTATGAGGCCACTAGGGGGCGCAGGCAATGGCGTGTTGGTTTTTAAATGTCCCTGCCCAGCGTCCAGCCCAGGGGTCTGCTGAATGGGACTGTCATCTGGAGTCCCAACTGTCAATATCCTGGTGAAATGTTAGAAGAAGGCTACAAAGGGTCTGGGGTGCCTAGGCTCCGGGCCTGGCACTGCGAGGGCCTGGCTGGGTGACCTTGAACCAGTCAGTGCCTTCTCTGGGACTCAGTTTCCCCACTTGTCAGGTTGGGAGGTTGGGCCCAAAGGTGAGGGTCTCTGAAGACTCTCAGCTCAAGAGATGTTGAGGAGGCGGGTCACCCCCAAATCAAGTCATCCTTCTTACAGTATACAGAGCTTTGTGCCCAGTGCTAGGGCATCCTTGCAGGAAGATTGTTCTAGTCAGACATGGGGAGAATTGATAGAGAGACAAAGAATGCCCTTGGGCTTTGGCAGAGGAAAGAGTTTGCTAGTGAACAGAGCCATCCCAGGTGGAATGGGCTGCATGCCCAGGTGGTGAGCTCCCTGTCGTGGGAGGTCTCTGAGAAGAGGTTGTGTGGCTGCTTGTCAGGGAAGTTGCAGGGGCTGCTCCTGCTCCCGCCTGGGTTGGCCCTAGCCTCTGAAGATTTTTCTAATTTGGAGACTGGGTTTTGCAGAGTTGAGGAGGGGGATAGCACACTCCAGCATTTAAGCAACATGCCTACATTCCCTGAGAAGCATCTCTGTTGGGGACCTGGAGGAGGGGCAGTTCCCAGAAGTTCAGGGTGGCTCGGAGGGAAGGATGGCCGCCAGGGGTATTTGCTTTGTTGGGGTGTTCTGTGGGTCTGGGGGACTGAGTGCCTTGGGAGGCCTCTGGTGGGTCTCAGACTGTGTGTGTGAGAGAGCACCAAGGGCCCTGCCAGGAATGGGATGAGCAGGGGACAGTCCCTCACATCTGGCAAGCCATTTGCTCAGTCTCCCCTTCCCTCTCCTCCCCGTACCCATCCAGGTTATGGCCACACAGCCCTGCTCTCTGATGGTGGGAAGGCCTTCTGTGTGGGCTTTGCCGGCCTGGGCCTGCCTGCAGGTCTTGTGCTGGTGGCGGTACTGCAGCAGCACCTGCTGCGGCCTCTGCGCTGCCTGGCAAGCTGGTTGGCCGCCCGCTGCAGCCTGGCCCCTGCCAGGATCCACTGGCTCCAAGCCTCGCTGCTGGGCCTGATATTCGGGACCATCTTTGTGCTGCTTCCTGCCCTGGTGCTCTGGAGCCAGGAGGACCACTGGAGCCTGCTGGACACCTGCTATTTCTGTTTCATGTCACTCAGTACTATCGGGCTGGGGGACTTCGTGCCTGGCCAGGACCGTCACCTTACCCTCTACTGGTTCTCCCAGCTGGCTCTCATTTGTGAGTAAAGGGTAGGGTGGGACCCAAAGAACCCTGGAGACCATTCAGCTACCTTCACACTGAACACCAAGTGCTTAAGTCAAAAGTAACTCTAGTGGTGGAAACTCAGGCACCATGGCAGGCCAGTGTGGCAGAGAATCTTGGGATTTTGAACTGAAAGGGACCTCAAAGATCATCTACTCCAAGTCCCTCATTTAGAGAGGAGAAAGATGATTCCACTAAAGGTGTGACAAGTGCCAGAGTCAAGATTCAAACCTGGGATCTTTGACTCCAAATCTGGTGTTTTTTCCTAAGGTGAGCTTGGGGAGGCAATGGCCGACCTTCCAGAGTCTTCACTTTAAGCAGGAGGTGAATGACAAAGGAGCCTGGGGTGGGGAATAATTGGCTTTTGGTGGCCAGGCATCCCTAAAGGGGACACTTCAGTATGAAGACTCTTCCTAGCATCAGGAGACAATTTACCACCGTTGGAGTGTTTTGAAGAAACTACACAGAAAGCTCTCATGGGAAAGGCAGAGATCAGTCTCGCTCCCCTTGGCCAGAGAAGCCAGTGCTAGGAATGGTAGAGTGAGGGGGAGCTGGCCGCTTGTCAGGGTGTGACCAAAGGGATTCTTGATGTCTCCAAGGTCAATGCTTCTGACCCTCTGCCCCTCACTGCTCCCCATCCCCAGGGCCTGAGGGCTTTGCGGCCCACTGGACATGGAGACAGGTACCTGTCCCAGGCTAGGATACAGGAATCAAGGATCTGAAGGGGGAGAGGAAGTTGGGGCAGGAGCCTAGCTGCTCTTTCCAGGCAGCCCAGGGCCCCCATCCCCTTCTCACCCTCACTCTTGCTCTCTGCCTCCACTAGGTTACCTGCTCCTGGGGCTGCTGGCCCTGCTCTTAACTCTGGAGACAGTCTCAGAGCTAAAGGAGGTCCAAACAGTCATGGGCTTCTTCAGCTACAGCATCTCCCAGAGCCCAGAGGACCAAAGGGGCATTGTGACTCAGGACATTCTGGCCCTTAGCAACTGCCCGCCCAGCAGCGCCTCCCCTGGGACAGGTCACCACCTCCAAAGCTGTCCAACAGAACCTGGAGTGTCCCTCCCTCCATAGTGTGAGAGGGATGTGGGTGTGTGGGTGTGGGTATGTGGGTGTGGGTGTGTGTGTGTGAATAAAGAGTGGGCTTCCCACTTGCTTCTCTTTGACTCAGTCTCTTCCTCTCAGAGCAAAGGCCCCAGAAGCCCAGGGGCAATGTGATACCTTGGACTGGGTGTCTGGCACTGGAACAGACCTCTCTTTTGTAGCTGAGCCAGCAGGGCCAGGGAAAAAACCAAACTTGCCCAAGGCTTCAGAAGCCTGGCCAGCTAGTTTTATAATGCAGGCTACTCTCAGTGTCCTCATCTGTAAAATGGGCAATGACTCTTGTCCTACACCCCTTCAGCTCTTTGGTGTGAAGGGAAGTCCTTGGTTCCATAGACAAGAGCTCTTGTATGTTATTTAGAGATGGAAGATGCCGTGGTCTTTGCCCCTTCAGTTTTATACAGGAGAAAGCTGGGGTGCTGGGGAGGCCCCAGCAGTCAGCCCCACAGGTGGCCTGAAGCACTGCAGGATCCTAAGGATACAGACCAGCCCCTGGCTCTACAGCCAGACCTCCTTCCCCGGCGGGAGGGCGGGCCACTCTGGTCCTCCTAGGACTGCCTTATTTGCACAGGAATGGCTGATCAGCACCCCCCCCCCCCCCAGCCTAGCCCACCCTTAGTCCCGCTGCTTTGCCTCGGCCCAGCGACCAGCGTGGGGGGCCGAGAGGGAAGGAGTCCGGGTTCCAAATCAGAATTTATTGCAGCCAAGCTCCTGGCTATGATGGTGCGGTCCCTGGGGGGTGGTCCCGGACCCAGGGATTTCGGAGACTTTAGCGGCCAGTCACCGCCACAAGCTAATCAGCAATGGTTCTATAGCGTCACCACCCTATTAACAAGAGCACGAGAGCCAGTCTTTGCTTGGCTGGGGAAGGACGAAGGCTGGGGGATCGAGTCACTGACCACTCTGCCCCCACGCCTCTCTCCGTCCTTTAGCGAAAGTCCAAGAACCTACCGGAGATCGTCGGGGACCCCCAAGTGCAGCGGGCGTCCTAGGGTCCCACGCATTCACAAACACACTCGTGCACACACTCACACACGCTTCAATAAATACGGCCCGATGGGCTGGGGTTTGGAGACGGGTTGACCCCATCGCTAGGGTCGCCCCACGCCCCGGGAGCGCGGCAAACCAGGCCCCACGGCGGCCTCTGGCGGCCACGCGCGGAAAGGCACAAGTGGGGCTGAGAAGGAGAGCCGGGAGCTGGATCCTTTGGGGGTGCAAGAAGGCGGATCGCGGGACCAGGAGTCAGTGGCCGGATTGCAGAGGCCCGCTTCAGTCCGGCCCAGCCGCAGGGGTCAGGCAGATCGGGAGGGAGGGAAGGAGGGGCGACCCTCGGCCCACTCCGCTGGACGGGTGGTGGCAGGGGATCCCCAGGACCCCGGGAAGCTCGGGCAGCCGCAGCCAGGGACAGCGGCGACCCTCGTCCCCCACCTACCCCGAAAGGAAGAGGCTACCCTAAGGGACTGGACTGGGGTCCGCGGCCGGCCCGGTTCGGTTCGGCTCGGCCCGACTCAGCTCAGCTCAGCAGGCAGCGCTCCCGACGGCTCAGCTGACGGCTCAGTTTCCGACGCCGCTGCTCCAAGCCCCGCTCCAGACGCTCATCCTCCTCGAGGGCTCTGGGAAAAGAGGGGTCAAAGTGGGAACTGGAGCTGCTCCTGGGTCCACTCCACCCTCCCGGTCCAGAGCTCAGGGGTCACAGGACAGTGTGTGATTCGGAGGCGGGCTGGATGAAGCCCCTACCCCATCACGTTCCACCCCACCCCCAGACCAGCAAGAGAGGGCGATGGCCCCCCCACCCAAGAGCGCCCCCCCCAAATCCGGACGAGCCTGAGCAGGCGCCCTCCCACAGCAATGCCCCCTCCCCGGGGGACGGCGCAGCAGCGCTGGCCACACTCACGTCCTCTCCTTCTTATCCAGATCGCGAACCAACTCATCCCGCTGGTTCACCAAAGACACCAATTCCTCCAGCAAAAGCTGCTCCCGGTGCTGCTGGGCTTCCGTTTTCAGCCAGTCTGGGGAAGGGCAGAGGGCGGGAGGGGGAGGTGAGAAGACTGGCTCTGCCCTCGCATTTGTCTGTGGGGCTGTCTGGGCTGTCTCTCTGTGGCCCTACGTCTTGTCTATGTGTCTGTGTCCGCCTTGTGTGTCCTGCCTCCTCTCTCTGTCTTGTCTGCCTCCTCATTTCAAATCAATAACCATTTATTAAAGACAACTGCCCAGGGGCCTGTGTGGGCCACTGGAGATAGAAAGCCAAACCCCTCACCCCCCAAAATAGTCTCTGCCATTAGGGTGTTCATTAGTGCGTCCAGAAATAAGGTAAAACAAGGTAGAGTGGATAGGGGGGACTTGGGAAAGAGACAGACACAGACACACACAGACAGACACACACAGACAGACACACACACACACAAACACAGACACAGGCACACACAGACACACAGACAGACATAGACACAGGCATACACAAACACAGACACACACACACAGACAGACACAGACATAGGCACACACAGACACAGACAAACACAGACACAAACACAGACAGACAAACCCAGACACACACAGACAGACACACACAGACATAGACAGACACACACAGACACAGACACACACACACAGGCACACACAGACACACAGACAGACATAGACACAGGCACACACAGACACAGACACAGACAGACACAGACAGACAAACCCAGACACACACAGACATAGACACAGACAGAAGGATAATAGAAGTAGACTCTATAGGAAGGGCTGAAGGAGAGGGGGAGGGGGAGAGAAGAGAGAGAGAGATTAATGAGCAGGAAGGGCAAGATCCCTTCTCCAAGCAGCAATGGGGAAGGAGTGCCTGCCCGGCCTGGAGGACTGGGGTCAGGAGGTCACTCACCGTCTGCATGGGCATCCCTGTCCCCACCTCTCACCTTATCTTTACGCACATGATTCTCAGATTTCTTTGTGCAGCCCTGAGCCGGGTGGGGGCCTGGGGCTGGGGTGTGGAAGATCTGAGATCAAATGTGGCCTCAAACACTCATTAGCTGTGTGACCATGAACTAGTCACTTAACTTCCTCTTGCCTCAGTTTCCCCATATGTTAAATGGGGATGGGAAGGAAGAAATCAGAGACAATCATTGGAAAGCACTTGGCACACTTAATAAATGCTGATCTCCTCTCCCCAGACCTCCAGTCTTGCATCTCTGACTTCAGACATTTTCAGCTCCACACTTCCCAAACTCCAACCTTCACCTCCTCCCGGCTGCCCCGGTACTGTCCCTATTACATCTCCTAATTCCCACCATCCTCCAGTCAGCCAAACTTGCCATCTGTGTCACCCTGGACTCCTTGCCACCTCTCAAACCCCATACCCAGTGGGTTGCCAGGGCCTGTCATCTCTCCCTTAGATGCATGCCCCCTCCTCTCCTCATCACCCCCCAGCTGCTGGGGGGCTGCTTGCCTCCAGTCCATCCTCCATCAAACACCAAAATCATTGCACTGAGCACAGACCTGACCCGGTCACTCCCCTAATCAATAAACTCCAGTGGCTCCCTATGGCCCCCAGGACCAAACAGGAAATCCTCAGTTTGGCTTTTAAAGCCCTCCCCCACCTGCCCACTGCCCCTTTCCCAGCCCTCTTAAGCCTCACTCTGGCCTCCCGCTCAGGGCTGTTTCTTACATAAGACCCTCCATCTCCGGACTCCAGGTGTTTTCTCCCCAGCAGTCCCTGTCAGGAATGCCCTCCCTCCTCACCTCCGCTTCCCTGAAGCCCCAGCTATGATCTCACCTTCTCGAGGAAGTCTGCCAGCCTTACCATCAGAGGCTTCCTTCCTGGGATAACCTCCCATTTGCCCTGTCTCTGTTTAGACACAGTTGTTTGCATGGGTCTCCCCCATTAGATTGTGAGCTCCTGGAGAGCAGGGACTGACTGCTTTGACCTTTCTTTGCCTGCCTGGAGATTAGCACGAGGCCTGGCACATAGTAGGATCTTAATCAATGTTCTTTGCCTGGTTTCAAACTGGCCCAGTTGGGGCGGCTAGGTGGTGCAGTGAACAGAGCACCAGCCCTGGAGTCAGGAGGATCTGAGTTCAAATCTGACCTCAGACACTTAACACAAAAAAAACTAACCATGTGACCTTCGGCAAGTCACTTAATCCCAATTGCCCTACAAAAGAAAACCACATGAACTAGCCCAGTGGACCGATTTGGCTGGAGTGTGGACTGACTATGTGACAGGGACTGAAGGAGTGGGGCTCCCTCAGTGCTGGCAATAGAGAACCCCTAAAGGTTTGGTCCTGGGGGCCAAAGGGAGCCACTGACGTTTATAGAGCACCACGCTCGGCCCGGGCCTTAGAGAGATGAGATGGGCAGCTGCCTAGGAGGCACATTGGAAGGGGAGAAGGCAGCTGTGTCTGCACCCTGGGCCACCCCCACTTCCACCTCTGACCACTCTACCTTCGATGGCCATCATGGCCCTCAGTTCTCTGCTCAGGAGCTCAAACCGTCTCTCCAGGTCCTGTTCTTCTATCCTGCAACAGGAGGGAAGGGATATCAGCTCCCAGGGGCTCCTAGGGTGTGCCAGGGACCTCACACACCCCCAGGCTCCTGGCAATGGGGAGGGGGCCTTCAGAAAGGGCCAGAGGAAATGGCGTTATCCTCCAGAGGACAGAAGAGGGGGCGCTTGGGAGGCCAGGGACAAGGCACTTGGGCATCTTCTGCAAGGAGGGCCTGCTTCTGAGTCTCGGGGACACCTCCTGGCAAGTCATTTCCCTCTCAGCCTCGATTTCCTCTCCTGTGACATGGGGATAGTCTATAAGGTCTCTTCCGGCTCTGAAGTAATACTCCAGGCTGTATAGAGGACGGCAGCTACTATGGACGATGCCCTTGTTCACTGCACAATCTGCCACTTCATCATGGAATAAAGGCGCCTGTGTGGTACAGGCGCAGAATTCCCCACTGTTTTGTTTGGAGGAAGGCGTGCCCACCTTGCATGCTGTGCCCGGGGGCCCGTCCCTGGCCTATGCCTAGTCTAGCTCAGAGGGGAAAGGCTATCTATCTAGGGTCACACCCCGAGTAAACGCAGCCAGGTGAGCGCTACACTTGGAGGCCAGGAGACCCGAGTTCAAATCTCACCTCGGAGATTCCCTAGCCAGCTTGTAACCCTGGGCAAGCCACTCAGCCTGTCCTCTAGCTTCGGTCTCCCCATAGCAGAGACACTAACAGCACCTCCCTCGCAGAGGGGGCATGGGGATCCAGTAAGATGATGGAGGTCCTGGCCTCTGCAAGCCTCTAGGAACTAAGGCTTGCAGAGCCCAATGTGAGCCAGGGCCTGGCTCACCCCGTGAGGGGCCTCTAGATGGAGCTGCAGTGAAGAAGCCGGGTTCAGATCCAGCCTCAAACTCCAGCTGGGTGACCCTGGATGCCACAGTCTCATCTGTCAAATGCACTGGAGAAGGACAAGGGCGCACCATGGAGAGACCCCAGCCATGGCTGGACGGCGGCCTCTGCCTCCAAATTCAGCTTCCACACCCTGCCCAGCTTTAGTGTGGCGGTCTCCCAGACCAGATCATGGAAATCGCTGGACATGCCCTGTTTCCCTCCCAAGTAGAGAATAAGCTTGCTGAGGGCAGGATCTGCGTCCCAGTTTATTTCCTAGTCTGGTAGGTCCAGAAGCTCTGGGAGGAGGAAACTTCCTCCACTAGTGCAGGTCTCGCCTCCTATCCAGTTCCACGCAGGAACTGCCAACAAGGGTCAGAAGCAGGACCTGAACCCAGGCATTTCCGGATAACGGGGAAGGGATAGGAAGAGCATTTCTACCGTCAGGTGCTGTGCCAACCTCCTTGGGGCCTCACAACAACCCCCCGTCTTACTGGTGCTGCTCAGTCTTCCAGTCACATCTGAGCCCATTTTACTGGTGAGGAAAACCGAGGAAAACAGGCTAAATGACTCTCCCAGCCTCACACAACTTGGAAGTGTCGGAGGCTGGATTTGAACTCAGGTCTTTTTGTCTCCTCTGCCACCTCCCTGCCTCTGGGTAGCAGGGGTCTGTCCACTGAATCCCCCATGTCACCCCCGGCCAAGTACAGGCAGCTGCTGGGAGGTGCCCAGCCGTCCAGGTGAGACCAAGCACTCTTCATCAACAAGGACTTGAGGCTCTCCCCTGTGCTGATCACCCTCCTCAGGACCCTCTGGCTCAGCAGTGTCCTCCCTCTCTCCCTTCCTTCCTTCTGTTGCCTGGTACTGAGCCCAGTAGGTCACCCAGACATCATGGGCTGCACCCTGGACGTAGCCCCCCAGTAGGTGCTCAGCTAAGCCTTTGGTGGGGAAGGGAAGGAGCCCCCCAAGGTGAAGCAGACTGGGGAGGCTCACAGGAGCTGGAGCTGGTCCTGCCTCCGAATCAGCGCATTCTTCTTGTTAACCAGGGTGAACCACTCCTGGATCAGCACCTCCTCCTGCAGCTTGTCCGAACCTGGAATGGGGACAGGTTTGTGGAACTGTCCAGAGGAACAGAGGCCCCTCAGCTGGAAGTCGCCTGAGGGCAGGGCTGTGCCCTGCACACAGCAGCCACTCTGCAGATGTTTATACAGCCCAAGTTCTCCCACCTCCATGCCTTTGCTTGTACTTTTTACGAGCCCCCCTGCCTGGGATGCCCTCCCTCCCTGACTCTTTTGTTAGATTCCTGCTGTTCCTTTAAAGCCCAATTCAAAGCCTCCTTCGGGAAGCCTTCCCAGATCCTCTCAGCTGGCAAAGCCTCGATAACTCGGCAAGACTGCAAGTTACATCAGGGGTGTGCCTGAGCTAGCTCATCCTGGGAGACAATTGTTAAATTTTCAGTGTGTGCCCATTATACCCTGGAAACTGATGAAAACTACAAATATGGGTTTGAGTTACCGTTTTTTAATTTCTAGACTTAAAAAATGTTAATAAAGCAGATTAAACTTAAAAGTGTGGTGTGCATACTCTTTTTTTTTTAAGAGAAGGAGAGCTGGTTGTTAAACATTTACCAGCAAACCCTTAATTAGAGTCAGATAATAATATAAGCTTGTTGAGGGAAGGAACTGTGTCCTGTGGAGCTTTGTATTTCCTCTAGCACCAGTGAAAGGCTCTGCACACAGAAAGTGTTCAAGAATCATTTGTTGTATGGTCTTTGAATGAATCAAAGTAGGAGGAGACAAGGCAGTCAGCTTGGTGATTGCAGGATTCTAGCCCTGGCATCCCACTGCTGGGCACCAGGGGGCAGCATGGAGGGCAAATCAGAAGGCCGACCATGCACATGAGAGAGACCTGAGAACCTAGACTAGCTTAGAACATGGAACAGGAAATGTCAGGAATTCGAGGTGCCCTGGAACAGAGACCAGAGAATCCCATAGCCTAGAACAGGGAATGTCAGAGTTTGCAGGGGCCCTGGGCACCATCCTCTTGGAGACACCCTAGTGTGAGTACCCCCTTGAGGATGGTAAGGGTCTTAGGGCCCGCCAGCACCTGTCTCCATGAGGCTCCGTAGCTGGGTCTCCACCTCGGCCGCCCGCCCATCTATCTGTCTCTGCTCCTGTTCCAGGGCTTGTAGCTCTGCGCACACGTACTGACTTGTGTCCTGGAATCGCTGCTGAGGGGTGGGGTGGGGAGGGTGCTTAGCCTTGGCGGGGCATGCAGCCCTGCTGCCCTCTGCACAGGCCCCCCACCTCCTGGTGCTCCCAGGGCCCTTTATCCCCGCCCCAGACCAGGGTTCTTGGTGCATCTCCGGCCCTTGGATCACTGGCATCCTCCGGAGAGCAGACAGGGATGGACCTGGGCCTTTGCCAGTGCCAGGAGCTCCCAGGTGAGGAGACTCAACCCATGCAGTTGGCACCTTCTCAGCTCCTTTTCTTAGCCACCCAGAGCAGTGAGAGGTGGAGTGATTTGTTCAGGTCACAGGCCAGTGGATGTCAGAGGCAGGACTTGAACCCATGGCTCTCTGAGGATCTCTCTCTCCCTCTCTGTCTTGGTCTCTCCTGTCTCATTCTCTCTCTCTCTGTCTCTCTCTGTCTCTCTCCTCTCTCTCTCTCTCATTCTCTCTCTCTGTCTTTCTAAGTCTCTGTGTCTCTCTCCTCCACACAATGCTGCTTCTCAGATATGGTTTCCTTTAGATACACTGCCCTAGCCTCACATCAGAGCTAGGCTTTGGGGTCAGGGGGCCCCAACCTTCCCTTCCCTGTGCTGCTGCCCTCCCTCCTGGCCCATCCCTCCTCACCATCCCAGGCTCCTCGCTGGGGCCAATGGTGGAACCAGAACTTGGCGATGATTCCTCCACAGGAGGGTTCACATCTGGAAACAGAGGTCACCCTCAATGCACTTGCCCTGATGTGTCAGGGACTGGAGAGAGCCCCCTATCTCTCCCTGGAGCCTGGGGAGACCAGGAGGGGCCTCCAACTTATAAAGCAGGGATCCCTGGAGCTTATGTCTGTGGGTGACAGTGTGTGTGTGAGGCTGGGATGACCCCCGGGAATGGAGGGTCTGGGGGCTGGTGCCTTCTCCCCCACCCGTCAGGCCCTCCCTGGCACCATGAGCCCCAGGCTTACCGGTGGGCTTCTGGTTGGCAAAGACAGAGGCAGAATCGGGAGCAGGGGTTTCCTGTGGGGAGAGAAGTGGGTGTGGTGAGAGGCAGCGAGGGCTGAAGACAGGAGGGAATTGGGGAATCCTAGACCTGGGGCTGAGAAGGGAGCTAAGGGGTCATGCAGTCTGGCCATACCCAGAGAAAGGGAGGCCCTAAGCGAGGTTAGCGCCAGAGCAAGGGCTATTGTTTCCATTTCATAGATGAGGAAACCGAGGTGCCGAGATTAAGGTATCACTCAAGGGCAGATGGCCAGGAAGTGTTAGGGGAGCCTTCTCTGTACAATCTGTCTCCCAAGGTGGTTATGGGAAGGAATAAAACCTTTTCACCTCCACACTCTTCCTACTAGGAGTTGTTATCCAAGGTTTTCTCTGGGGAGAAGGCAGCCCTCGGGTTGAGGGGTGTGCCCCAAATGCTCTCACCACCTGCTCCCTTCCACAGCCCCTCTCTATTCTCTCGTCTACAAATTGGCCTCAGGCTTTCTGCAACATCGTTCTGGCTCCAGCCTGGACAGAGGGAGGCAGCTGGGGACCGGGAAGGACCCTCGGTTAGGGGGCTGAGGGCCTGGACTGGAACTGGACCACCCCTCGCCAGGCCTCAGCTTCCTCGGCTGTGCAGTGGGCCTCGGGTTAGAGTAGAGACCCTCCCAGAAACCTCCCTGACTTCTTGGGACAATTGACTTACGCCCTGAATGAGTCATTCGCATTGCTGAACACTCATTCAGGGAACACGAAATGCCAGCTGTGCACAGAGCCTGCACCTGATTCTGGGGAGCTGGCCCCACGTCCCTCACCCACCGGGGTTCTACTCTGGGTTGTCTGAGCCTTTGATCTAGTGACCTGGCCTGGGGAGGCCTTGTCTCTTAGGCTGTCTTCTCCCTGCCCAACCCTGACGTGAGACGTATTCTAAAAGAAAAGAGAATGCTGGATTTGGGAGGCAGCTCAAAGCCTACCTCCAGTTTATAGATGAGGAAACTGAGGCCTGGAGAGGGTGCTTCTCCCAAGGCAGTGGATGGAGCTGCACATGGCAGCTATTTCAGGACCATGATTTTGTGCAAAAGAAGGAAAACTTTGCCAGATCTGTCTTTGAAGATATCCTGGGTCAGCCTGACATCTCATAAAAATTATAGGCTCAGACCTTGGAGAGACTTTGGAACGAAGAATTTCAGAGAACACAGAACACAGACTGTCAGAGTTCAGAGGCAGTCAAGATCATCTGCAGATGAGGAAACTAAGGGATGTGCTATGCCCCAAATTCCCCCTTCTGGGAGCCCCAGGGGCCACAGGGCAGGCTCCACTGCTCTAAGACCTGATGCCAAGCTGGGCAGCCTCTCCTCTGCCTCCTTCTCAGCCTCGGGCCCACTATTTCACCATCACCTTCATATCTCCAACATGGCCCTCAGCCCAGATGATAAAGAATCTGCCCAAGAGCCTTCAACCTGGATCTGCCAGCTCCCAAAATAGGGCCTTTTGGGGTGATAACATCGGCTCCCGCCGCCGGGCACTGTAACCACTCGTTAGCCCGTCTCCTCTTGGGCTGGCCCTTCTGTTCCTCAAGATCCCAATTCTGTCTCTCCCAGATTCTCCTGAGCACCCATGACACCCCACTGTCACTGCTTACCAGAGACACTAAGATGTACTTAGACCAAGAAAGGGTAGAGGACCCCAGGGTCAGATGGCACCACTGAGGCCTCTCCCCTGCTGGGACAGGTTGGCCCACTGGAGGACCCAGAGCCTCCAGGCTGCTCCCTGTCCCCCCACCCACACACAGGAGAGCAGGGCTGTCTGCACAGAGCCTGGTTTC
Organism: Pseudochirops corinnae; assembly: GCA_028646515.1. Lineage (NCBI taxonomy): Eukaryota > Metazoa > Chordata > Mammalia > Diprotodontia > Pseudocheiridae > Pseudochirops > Pseudochirops corinnae. The sequence goes on along the minus strand of CM053592.1, from coordinate 190,878,412 downwards.
CTTGCCCACAGCCCAAGGGATACTCTCCCAGATCCTGGACAGGTAAGCCACCTCGAGGAAGAGAGACAGGTGGGTTATGGGGAGCTGAGGTCAAAGGTTCCTCCCAGGCTCGGGATCTTTCCACTACACCTAGTGGGGATTCAGAGGACCTGGGTTCAAATCCCAGATCTTCCACTTGCTCTTCGTGTGACCCTGGGCAGCAATAATAGCAGAGATGGGCTGTTGGCTCAGTGATAGTTTCACAACAGCCCTGGGTGTGGGCAGGTACTTACATCATCACCCTCATTTCATAGATGGGGAAACCGAGTCTGAAAGAGTGACCTGTCCAGGGTCACACAGTCAGTAAGTATGAACGCCTCAGGGCAGGGGTTGTTCCTAATGAAAGGCTGGGCACTGAGCTGGCCCTGGACTGTGACTGAGGAGAAAGCCAGGGCCTCAGAAGCGGCCCTCCTCGGGGAGATCTGGCAAAGCTGCCTGGCAGGAGCCCCGCTGCTGCCGGGAAGGCTGGGAGATGGGGGCGGATGCAAGGAGGCAGCCCAGCCAGCACAGAAACAGAGGTCAGAAAACACCACCCTTGGGAGCCAGGAAATCTGAGCACCCGAGGCATTGAGGGCTGGCCAGTCCTACCTTTCTGACCCAGACTCCTCCTCTGTACATCAGGGAGCTGGATGCCATTCCACGTCCTGAGGCCTCTCCCAGCTGTGACATTCTCTGTTCTGTGTTCTAAGGGCCCTCCCCGCCCTGCCATTCCATGTTCTAGGTTCCAAAGGCCCTCTTGGCTCTGACATTCTAAATTCTAAGAACTCTCCCAGTACCGCCATTCCATGTTCTAAGGCCTCTCCCGGCTCTGCCATTCCACATCCTGTGTTCTACAGCAAGGCTGGTTTTGAAGTCAAGAAGACCCACATTTGAGTCTTGCCTTTGGCACCCACTGGGGAGAGACTGTGAACAAGTAATTTCCTCCCTCCGTGCTCTGGATAGCGCTCCAAGGCTCTCGATTGCAGAGAAGGTGCCTGTCGGGATGGGTAAAGGGCATCTGCTCTCCCAGAAGTTACCAAACCAAGGGAAGCCCAGGTCCCTGGTCCTAGGCCTGTCCAAAGCTCCTCCCAGCACTGACAGTCTCTGTTTCCATGGCAACCAGCATCCACCTCCAAGCCTGGGCCTCATCTCTCTAGGCTGGATGTCGGGATGCCCTGGAGGCCGCCTTGGGCCTGAATGCCAGGGCTCCTTTCTTTCACCCTCCATGGCTGCCCCTTAGCTGTTGGTGGTTTTCTCCTAGTCCCTGGAATTCCAGGGCCAGGAGAGCCATTGGGAAAGTCAGCTGCCGGAGCAGGGTGAGGCCTCCTTAGCATTCACAGGGCCAAGGCCTCTTTAGCAATGGGGCCTTTACACAATCACCTGGAATCTCTCACCCTCTGGGCTGGGGTATTGTGTGTTGGCGCTGGGCAGGGCCTTAGAGTGTGGAGCACAGAAGGGCAGAGCCAGGAGAGGGGACCCTTGGCCCACAGAACAGGGAGTGGAGGAGCCGATAGGAATCTCAGAGCTCCTTGGGCCCAAGGGCCTCCTGGGAGAGAAGAGGCAGCAGAGGCTAAGGGGAAGGCCTTGTAAGGAGCTCCTGGCTGATTATTGCTCATTAAGAGAAAGATCCAGGTCCCCAGAGGGTCAGGAGATGGCAGGCAAGAGAAAGGCAGGCAGGGCCAAGCTGGGATCTTCCTGCTGGAGAGAATACAGCAGGTGAAATGCCGCAGCCATGAGGGGATCGGAGGAATAAGAAACCTGCCTCTTGGGTGCGTTAGGGTCAGAGAGGCCCCAGCAAGACCAGAGAGCAAGACATTCAGGGTAGGGGGGAGCAGAGAGCACTGGGCACCAGGGAAGCCTGGCCAGTCACTGCTCCTCTGAGCTCTGTCCTCATCTGCAAAATGTGGAGCGTAGAGGAGATCTCCAAGGCCCCAAGGCCCCTCCCAGGTCTGGGGCATTCCAGGTTCTCTGTTCTAAGACTCTTCTAGGACATACATTCCAGGTCATCTGTTCTAAGGTCCTTGCAGCTCCAACATTCCATGTTCTGTGTTCTAAGGTCCCTTGCAGCTCCAACATTCCATGTTCTGTGTTCTAAGATCCCTTGCAGCTCCAACATTCCATGTTCTGTGTTCTAAGGTCCCTTGCAGCTCCAACATTCCATGTTCTGTGTTCTAAAGTCCCTGGCAGCACCAGAATTCCATGGTCTGTGTTCTAAGGATTCTCCCAGGTCTGACAGTTCTTATTCTATGTTCTGTGATCGATCCCTTCTAGCTCAGACATCCTGTGTTCTAAGGTTCTGTGATTTTATGAAAGAGAAGGAGTCAGGGGCTCAGTGACAGATACATTCAGTGCATGATCCTGGGACTGGGCAGTGTGCCAGATGAAGCCGCTAGAGCAAGGTCTGTCTGCCCAGGAGGAGGAGAGAAACCCAAGCTCTCTGAGGTCCTAGGAGGAAACCCCAGGGTCAGGGCCAATGGAGGGTGCAGGGGATAGACCAAGAGACCTAGAACTGCCTGGATGGTTGAGGCCTGTTTTCCATGGCTCCAGAATTAAAGATTTAGGACAAGGAGCCAGAAACTTTCACCTCCTCTAGGGGTGAAGGACTGGCCCCAGGTCACACGGCTGGCAGGTAGCATTTAAGGCCAGCTCCTCTGACTCTTGGGCCATGCCAGCCTGCCCTGTGCCCTGCTCCTCCCACACATAGTGTGGTAGACAGTGGGCCAGCCTTGGAGTCAGGAGAACTTGGGTCCAGTCCTGACACACTCTGGCTGAGAAGTGGCCCTAGAGCAGCCAAGTCTAAGGAAGAGGCACCTGCACATGAGTGGATGAGCTGCGTCAACAGGGGGAGTTTTCACACCAGGAGATCCCCCTACCTATGGTCCACTGTGTCCTGAGTGTAACCTCCTCCTCTCAAAGGCACAGACCCCCCACTGTCTGCAGAGTTCTCCAAGCTGGAAGTCTTGGAGGAGGGACCTTCGGTGGCACATCCATCCTCTCTCTCACTCACAACACCTCCCCCCACAAACTCTGGGGACTGTGGCCCTAGACTCTTCTTTCTCCAGGCAACAATCCTGCCCAGAGTGACACTCACCACATCACCATTCCCAAGTTCAAACTGCTGCCCCAGGCCAATGGACCAGCTTCTCCAGGGTGCTGAAAGGCCTTTACCTCCTGACCCTGCCTGCCTGCCTTCCCACCCATTCCACCTTCCTATCCTCCACAACTCTCCACTGGAGCCCAATGGGCTTCCTTGGGGTTCCCTGGCCCCACCTCTCACCCCTCACCTCTGAAGGCCTCTCCTTGACTCTTTGGCCCATCCAGCTTCCATCTTGCCATCCTGGCCCTCTCCTTCCCTGCAAGGCCCAGGTCTCACTGCTGCCGACCACTCTGTCCCTAGCCATCGTCTCCTCTGGCCCCGGAAATCTGGCCATTCTGCTCTGTCCACTGATGGTCACCAGAGGTCTCCTAATCACCAAAGCCAAGAGCCCTCTCCTTCCTCCTCCTCCTCCTCCTCTTCCTTCTCCTCTTCCTCTTCCTCCTCTTCCCCCTCCTCCTTCTCCTTGGGCTTCCCAATGCTTGTCCTTAGCTCCCTTTTCTCTAGGCCAGTGGTTCTCAACCTTCCTAATGCTACGGTCCTTTAATACAGTTCCTCATGTTGTGGTGACCCCCAACCATAAAATTATTTTCGTTGCTACTTCATAACTGTAATTTTTCTACGGTTATGAATCGTAATGTAAGTATCTGATATGCAGGATGTATTTAAATTGAACATAACCCACAGGTGGAGAACCGCTGCGTCTAGTCTCTGCCTCAGTGACCCCCCCCCCCCATGGTTCCAGCCATCCCCTGCCTCCATAGCGACGGCTCCCAAGCCCCAGGCCCAGCCCTTCCTCTACCTTCATGGGTCCTGCCTGTGGCAGTACCACTCCGCCAGCAGCCTTGGCCCCATGGCACACTGACGAGCCATGTGAGCAGAGGCTGCTGGGCCGTTGTGAATCTGAACCCTTACTTAACCCTGATGAACATCAGTTTTCTCCTCTGTGAAGTGGAGACCATGATGCCTGTTAATCTACCTCAGAAGGTCCCTGTACTAGTAAACAGCTGGCATTTAAGTGCCCGCTAGGTGCCAGGCGCTGTCTAAATGCTTTGCAAATATATTTTCATCCCACCTGCCTGGATTAACAGGCTCCTCCTCTCTGACCCTCCTGCAAATCGCTGTGAAAACACTCCTGACTCCAACGGGGGAGAGAAATCCATCATGCCCTACAAGTAAGGGGGAAGGGAGGAAGGGCAGGGATGGGGGGATAGAAGAGAGGGCAGACTGGGGGAAGGGCTAATCAGTATGCTTGTCATCTTGGGATAGAGATGGGGAGAAAATCTGGAACTTAAAATCTTGTGGAATGAATGTGGGAAGAAAGAAATTCTGGAAAAAAAATACTCCCAACTCCATCTATGTCTATGCACAGATCACTCAGCCATCCTCCAGGGCTCCCTACTGCCCACCCAGCTTCTCTGGTGGTCTGTAAAGTCCTCTCCCAGGTAGCCCCACCCAGCCTCTTTAGCCTGATTTCAATCTGGGTCCCCACCACTGCCCACTCCACACTTCTGCCAAGCTAGCCTCCTTGCCGTTCCCAGAATGTGCCCTTCACGTCTCACCTCCGCGCCTTTACTGTCATTGTGCTCTCTGCCTGGAAGGCTGAATTCCTACTCATTTGTCAAAGTCCAACTGAAATGTCACCTCCTTCAGGAGGCCTTCCCTGATTGTCATCACCAGCTTGTCTGCCCCTTCCTAAGGCATTGATCACATGACATTGGGCTGCCTGGGTCTGTGCCAGACCATATGGAGGCTCTATCACATCAGGCTTAACTAACTTTTGCATCTATCCCCATGGCCAAGCACCCAGACTTGCACAGACAAGGTGCTTAATAATTACTGGGTGTATGAACTGAATGGGAGAAAGTCACCAGTCTAGGCGGACTTTCCCAGGCCGTCAGACTGGCCTCACAGTGTGAGGTTCGGCCAATGGGTGGCCTGCAATTGGGGGTGGGACACCCTGGCTGGAGCTGCCCTTGCGGTCCACAGGTCCACGAGTCCATAGCTGAATGTGGCTTTGGCTCGAGGCTTTGGACTTGCTACAAATTTGAGGAAAGAGGAAGTGATACTCAGATGGTTCCCAATTCCTCCCTTGTCCTTCCAGCTCTCAGAATGCAAGTCACTGGGCTGCCAGACTGGAAGACATCTCACTTCTTCTGATGCTCTCAGTCACTTCCTGCCCCACCCCAATTGGACTTCTCTCTTTCCCTCTTTCCCATAGCTTTGGCCTTGGGAGGAGGGGTGGGTAAAGACAGGCCTGGTAAAAAGCCTCAAGCCATTCTAGGGGGCCGGTTAATCCATGCAACCTGGATGGAAAGTCATTTGGAATTAGGCCTAAAAATCATGTAGCCTGCTCAGACCCTTCAACTCAGACACCCTGAGGCCAGGCAGATGCCCCCAGGGAGTCAAGGACAGGAAGAAAGGCCCCATACACACCAAGATATTGAGAGCATCACTTCATTCGGGATTCAGAGACCGGGGAACCAAGTAGATACGGACTGGCAGGGGATAGTTAAATAGGCGTGGTACAGGAATGGAACGGGCTGGAAGAAATGATGACCAGGAAGAGCTCAAGGAGGCAAGGGAAGATTTCTATGAACTGATGCAGGGTGAAGTGATCAGAACCAAAAACACATTGCACATGGTGATGACAGCGTTGATGGAGAGAACAAGAGCAACCAAATGCACCAATGATAATAAGGGAGTTTGGCTGGGGGGCAACAGGAAGATCTGGAGAAAATGTACCTCCCTCTCTTCACTGAGCAGGTGGGAGCCTATAGGTATGGAACACTGCATAGGCGGTCAGAATCAGTCCAAGCACTATTGCTCACCTTCTCAAGGAGGAGGGAGGAGAGGAAGGGGAGAGAATTTGGAACTTATAAGTTTAAAGAACAAATGTTGAAAATTGTTTTTATATGTAACTGGAAAAATAAAATATAAAAATTCTCCCTCCCCCAAAAAAGATATTTTAGAGAGTCTCATGTCCAAAAAATGCTCTCTAGTGGTAGATTTGGAATAAAAACTGTCTCCATGTACCAGCTCGGCCAATGATGAATTGTGTGACTCTAGGAAAGTTCCTTCACCTAGCTGGGCATCAGGTTCCTCATATGTAACATAAGGTTGCTCAACTCTTTGTGACCCCACTTGGTTTGTCATTTCCTTCTCCAGGTCACTGGACAAATGAGGAAACTTGAGGCAAACAGGGTTACATGACTTGCCCAGGGTCAAACAGCTAGTCAGTGTCTGAGGCCAGATTTGAGCTCAGGAAGATGAGCCTCCCTGACTCCAGGCCTGGTGCTCTGTGCCCTGCAGTGCCACCTAGATGCCCCTCTACAATGAGGAGCTTTGCCTCACTAACCTCTATGGCCCTTTTCCAGCCCCAAGTATAGGAGCCTATGACCTTTCTCTTTCTTTCAGGCCAAATTCGGATACCACCTCCCCCACCGAAGCCTTCTTTGATCTCCCCAGCTTGCCTGCTTTCCTCAGATATTCCTAGAGAGATGTGTCTGGGTTCCCCTTTGTCCCCATCACTTCCTAGCTCCTTGTAGAATACTATGGGCCCTACTTTATTCCAGGTGACCCCCTCCCTTCAATGTAGAGTCCCAGCAAAACTGGGCCAGTCCAGCAAAGGGGTCACACATTTGGCAAGGGACTTCGAAGAGAGCTGTCTTCTCCAAAGTGAACCTTGCCTTCCCTGATAGGATGCTGGGCCTTGGAGGAGAATGCAACCCCCTCCTCTTACAGAAAAAGGAGCTTGGCAGGGGGCGAGGGGGTGAGGAGGTGAGGAAGTGAGGGGGAGAAGGGGTAGGGGGCGAGGGCCTCCTCCAAGGCTACACAGCAGGAGAGGGGCAGAAATGCTCAGCCTTCGAACCCAGCTCCTCCTTTTTCCTCTGCTACAGTAAACTTGGGGCTCCCTCCCTGACACCAGGAAATGAGCTGTGTGAGTAACTCCAGACATGGGTGAGTCACCCAAAGCTGCTTTTGGATGTGGGGAGAGGGCCAACTCCCCGAAGCAACTCCTGGGGGCTACTTCCATGGGGCAAAGACTTTTACAAGCCAGACAGCCAGCCCTGACTCTTCCTTGCATCTGGATTCCCAGGTGTTGGGTGGACTCAAATCAAGGCCCTCTGGCTTGCTTTGCTCTCTCCTTACCAGGCTCCCCCTTGTCCATCACTCCCCTGCTGATCAGGCCCAATCTCCATTCATTGGGAAGTCCTCATCTGTCTCTGAGGTCTAGCTTGGAGTCCCCTAAGTTAGCTCCCTGCCCTTCCTTCCTCTGCACTCGCAGCTTCTGATTCTGGGCCTGCCCTGACCCACCTCCATGCCTCCATGGCCTCGGAGGCTCCTCCTAACACCTCCCTCTTCAACAAAGTGGTTCTTCCCACATGGTGACTCCCACTTCTCCAGGGGTGCACACCCTGCGAGCTCCCAGAGTGGGGCATCTCAGGCCTACGAGGGCTGGGGGACACAGAATGCAGACTCAACCTCTGTTGATGCTGTTGACTGGAATGTCAGAGCTAGGGAGGGGAGGGGCTTGGAACATGGAATGGCAGAGCTGGGGAACACCTTAGAGCCCTGAACAGTGCTTTAGGTCCACTTAGAAAAGTGCCTGGGGCAGAATAGCTTCATAAACGTTAGTTAACTGAAAGAACATGGAATGTCAGAGGTAAGAAGGGCATTAGAACACAAGATGTAACTGGAAGAGATCTTAGAACATAGAATGTCAGATCTTAGATCAGAGAACATGGAATGTCAGGAGGAGGCTTAGAACATGAGGAGGGCCCTTAGAACATAGAACATAGAATTCCCAAGCTAGAAGGGATCTTAGAACATGGAACGTCAGAATCAGGGCAGACTTTAGAGAAGTGAATGTGAAATGTCAGAGCTGGGAAGATCCTTAGAACAGAGAATGGGGAATGCTGGAGGTGAGAGTGGCTTTAGAACAGGGAATGTCAGAACTGAGAGGGCCCTTAGAACATGGAATGTCAGGGCTGGGAGGGCCCTTAGAACACAGAATGTCAGGGCTGGGAGGGCCCTTAGAACACAGAATATCAGGGCTGGGAGGGCCCTTAGAACATGGAATATCAGGGCTGGGAGGGCCTTTAGAACAAGGAATGTTAGGGCTGGGAGGGCCCTCAGAACATGGAATGTCAGGGCTGGGAGAGGTCTCAGGCTATGAAATGCCAGATCTGTTGTCCAGAAGGGATAATGAGGTCCTAGAGAGGGGCATGCACTTGCTCAAAGTTGCCACCTCTGACATTCTAGGTCCTTAGGCCCCTCTCAGCTCTGATACGCCCTATACTAAGAGTCATTCGGGGCATTACTATTTGAGGAATCCCCAGGATGATTGCCACACTTCACACCCATCACCTATTAGAGAACATTTATTCAGCGTGACTACCAGCCAGCACTGCACTAATTCCTCAGGGTACAAAGAAAGGGAACAGACCATTCCTGGCCTCGAGAAGCTTACAATCACCAGTGATTCTTTGTCAGGGGAAGCTCCCACAGGCCTTGTTCTACATCCCTAGCTGAAGCCCTGTCATCGTGATTGGCTCAAAGCAAAGCGTCAGGATCCCAGAATCTCTGTGCTGGATGAGACCTTAGACGTACCTAGTCCAAATCACACCAGACCACACAGCGAGCAAACAGCCATCCAGCCTTTGCTTGAGGCTGGGAAGCAATCTGAGATGGTGGGTTTGGAGGACCTGAGTTCAAATCTCTTCATCTATGTCACACTAGGCGAATCATTTCTCTCCCAGCCACAGTTTTATCCCCTGTAGAACGAGGGGGCTGGACAGGTTGGCCCTCAGGTCCCTTGAGTTCTAGAGCCAGGTTCGATGGTCTCCAATGAGAGGGAGCCATCTCCTTCCAAGGCAGCTTGCTCCACTTCTGAACGACTCTTCCTAATCCTTCCTAAATTGTTCCAGAGAGTTTCCTTGGCCAAACCTAACTCTGTCTCCTTCCGGCTATGGCTTCTCGGCTGCCATCTCCCCCGTGCCTCCTCTTTTACGGGCATTTTAGCCTCTGGGCCTTTACCCCATCCTCGTTGCCATTTGCCAGGCTGCAGTGCCAGGACCCTCCACAGTCCTGAAGCCAAGGGTTTACAAGGGCAGCCCCTTCCCTAGTCTCAGACACTCATCTCTCCTAATTCCTCCAGGGACTACAGTTGAGTTCTTGGCTTCCACATCCTGGGCTGACTCACACTGACCTTGAGGGCCACAAAACCCCTGGAGCTTTCTCCCCTGGAAACTTTAGATTATAAACTCCTTGAGGGCAGGGCTCTAGTCTCATCTAAGCTTTCTACTGTCCCTGCTCCCCAAAACCAGTGCCTGGCACTGGGTGCCAGTCTGCCAGAGGTGTGCTTTCAGAGTGCTTTCAGAAATGTTGACTTCCCTACTGAATTGTCCTTTCCTCTGAGGCTGCGAGCCCTTATAAATTAACTTCCTGAAGAACTGTCCCCTTGGGATAACCTTAGAATACAACAGTGAGAGAGGTGGGGGCAAGGAGCTTATCACACCCCATCATTTTACAGGTCAAGAAACTGAGACCCCACAGGAGGTGGTAGGACCCTAGGACCTAGGTTTCCCAGCCCCCAGCCTGGGGCTTGTTCCTCTGTGCACCCCCGGGATGGCAATTTTCTCCCCTCCTCACCACATCACAGAGCCTCCAACTAGGAAGGGACGACCCTCAGAAGACATCTGGTCCCATCTGTCCCTGAACCAGAGTCCCTCCGCAACATCCCTAACAGACATCTTTCCTTGAATACCTCCAGTAAGGTGGTGCCCACTCTCTCCCTGGGCAGCCTGCTCCTTTCTGGGATGGCTCTGGAATCACCAGGATGGATTCTTATGCCATTCCTTGTGGTCCTGCCCTCTGGGGGCAAACAGAACCAGGCAGGCCCCTTGTCTGCATATTATGTCCTCCCTCCTCCCGGGAGCTCAGCCCCTCTCTTGGTCTTGGTGGCTGAGTCTCACAGCAGACACACCCTGAGTGGGCTGTCCACTAGGATGTTGTTGGTCCTCTGTGACAGTCTGAGAGCTCTGGCTCTCCCCAGCTCTCAGACTCTGACTTCTGACTCTAAACTCAGAAGTCCCGGGTTCAAATCCCTAATTTTACCACCTGGACTAGACAGTCTCCCAGTGCCTTCCTGCTGGGTTCTAAGTGACCATGGCCTATATCCATATATGCAAACAGACAGATACACACACAGAGACAGACATAAAGAAATATGTGAATGCTTCACATCCTACCCTCTCTGAACCTTGCCCCTTCCCAGCCCAACTCACCGAGGGCCCCGGGGCCCCAGAGTCAGTGTCGTCCACAGAGAAGGAAGAGCTACTCCGAAGCCTCGAACGCCTTTTCTTCAGCAAGTCAGCATCCCGGATGTGGGAGAAAGAGCCATGGGCCCGAGGAGGAGGGACGGGCCCCATGCCGGCCTCCCCGTTCAGCGAGGGCCGCCTCAGTCGCACAGCACCAGGCCCCGCCCCATTCGTCAGTCCATCTGCTGGGGAAGGCGTCCTGGGCCTGACCGCGGGGCCTTCAGCCCTGGCTCTGGGCTCCTCCTGGCTCTCAGCACCCCTCTTGGCATTTGTTTCCTCCATTAGGGCAGGAGGAGCCCCCATCCTGGAGTCCTTTGCTACCCCATTAGACTCCTGTCCTGAGCTCTTTGCAGCTGTTCTGGCCCCTGGGCTCTCAACATGGAGGCTGGCCTTACCCTCCTCCTCCTTCAGCTGCGTGCCAGCAGCTTTTATGGGATCCTTGGAGAGACCTGGGTTGGCATCGTCCCTGCCATCCGTCTCAGTCCTGCCAGCCGGGACTCTGGCTTCGCCTCTGGCTTCCTTGGGGGGGGCAGCCCCTGCCACGTCCCCGCCACGCTCTCGAAGGCGCTGGGCCAGATGGCTGGAGCCCAGGGCCTCGGGCAGCTTAGGCTCAGGGCTGCCCACCCTGTAGGTGCTGGCCCGGCCACCGCCCTCCACTTGTACCAGCTGCAGTTCCTGGCCCGTGCAGAAGGCCCGGATCTGACATAGGTAAGTCATCACGATCAGCTTGTCAGGGACTGCCAGCAGAACCATATCTGCAGGCTCCAGCAGCCGCGAGACGCCCAGGGCCGCAAAGCCATCGAAAGCCTGAGGGAGCCAAGGGCTCGGGCAGTAAGCAGGGCCAGATCCCTAGCCGACCAGCCACCGCCAGGGCAGCTTCCACCCCATCTCCAACAATAGCCCCCAGAACTTCCTGGTGACCAGAAATGGGGAGTTTTTCCCCAAAACCACCATCCAGGGGATTTCTGGGGCCATAGGAACTCCCCTAGCAGAAAGATCCTAGACGCTAACACGATGTCCTTAATGGGGAGAGTACTGGGTTTGGAATAAGGACTCTGGGCTCTGACCTCAGGCGAGGGCTCTCCCTGGGCCTGTGTCCCCATCTGCAGAATGAGGAGGGCTGAGCTGAGTCTTGCTCTAATTTAGGCCATTTCCCTCATTTCAGAGGTGGAAAAAAGAGGCCTTGGGAGGTGAAGGGGTGTGTCCACAATCACCCCAGTGACAAGTGGCCGAGGAAGGATTTGAACCTGGGTCCTTTGGCTCTGAATCCAGGGCTTTCTTCCCTGGACAATACTGCTCCCCACCCCAACTCATCTGCCTAAGCTCTCCTCCCCCCATTACACACACCTGTTTGTTGTTCTGTTTGATATTCTGGGGGTCCAGGGCTGTGAAGTCACTGCAGGGCCAGAAAGCCAAGCTCAGGGTCAGAGAGGTCAGGGGCAGGCTCCTTGGCCTACCTGCTCTCCCCTACTCTCTCCCCTCCCCAGCCCCAGCACAAGGACAGGGTCACTTATGGCCCAAGATAAGCCTTCCCCAGGTCATCCCTCTGAGAGATGCCATGGAAAGGGCAGAGATGTCTAACTCCATTTTACAGACAGGGAGACTGAGGTCCAGAGGTAGAGGGTATGTGCCCATGATTATGTGGCCAGTCAGTGTCTGAGCCAGGATTCAAGCAAGTCCCCCTGTCTGCTTGCCAGGCCTGCCCTCCTGCCCATCTGGGTGCCCAGTCTCTCACATCTTATCTGGATGGAAATAGTGCAAGATAGCACAGAAAGCCAGCCCGTTGCGCCACGATGTGGTGAAGTTGGTGACACGGACGCCTGGGTAACCTGCCGTGACCTCTTGGCACCATTCAAGCAAGGACTGGCTGGAGCTGACCTGAGAGTGAGGAGGGAGAAAGAGAGAAAGCACCTCAGGGCTGGAGAGCCAAGAGGCCAGGGTGCCAGCCTGCGGTCCCAGCCCCTGGTTTGGACCCCCCGACCTGCCACAGAGAAGAAAGCTCCACACTGGCACCTCCTCGGAGCAGGCCTCCTGCCAGCTGGCCCCAGCCCTGGGGCTCCTGGTACCCTGCTGGTCTGAGGCCTGCATGGAAAGGCTGCTGCTAACCTCTGGGGAGCGCCATTTTCTCCCAGGCACTGCCCATCCTTTGCTGGTGCCAAGCATTGGGCCATCAATCACCAGCACAGATGTTCCAGGCAGAAAGGCATCGGGGAAGCTCACCCGAGAGGCTGCCCCCGCCCACCCAGGCAGTGGCAAAGGCCACCCAGTGCCAAGGTGTCAGGCTCCCCATCTATGTCATGCTGGTCCACACTGGGGAGGACCAAGAGGGGCAGAGGTGAGACCTCGAAGTCTGAGGAAGACCCTTTGCTTCCCTTCTCGGGCAAGCTCAGACCCTGAGGAAGGGACAGCATGCCAGAGGCAGCCCCCACCCACTCCATGCATGACTCATTCTGTCCAGTTAGCTCAGCTTTTGCCCCAAACATTCTGATCTCAGGGAGTTAGTGAAAAAGCAGCAGGCCAGCAGGGCTCATGGGGGCCACTGTCCCTACCTTGGCGCCCAGGGGAGGCTCCGGGCCTCCCCCCCAGCCCTGAGGCCTCCTGTCTTCTTCAGGCCATTCTTGGCTGGGGGGTGTTGGTGTAGAAAAGGCAGGAGAGCCCTGGGCCTCCCCCTCCTCTTGCACTGAGGCGGGGGCCACCCAGGGGAAGCTGGTGGCTGTGGCCATGGGGGCATCTTCCCCAGCCCCCCCAGCTGGGGCTGGACTTGGCTGCTGGATAGACCCCTCAGATTCTGGCTCTGCTTCTGACTCTTCCCCCAAACCCAAGAGTGCCCCCCCAGTCACTTCCCCAGCTGATGCCACCTTTCTAGACATCAAAACCCCAGCCTTTGTCTCTTCAGTCCCCAATATCTCAGCCTCTGTCTCCCCGGTCCCCAATATCTCAGCCTTTGTCTCCTCAGTCCCCAAGATCTCAGCCTCAATCTCCTCAGTCCCCAAGATCTCAGCCTCCATCTCCTCGGTCCCCAATATCTCAGCCTTTGTCTCCTCAGTCCCCAATATCTCAGCCTCAATCTCCTCAGTCCCCAAGATCTCAGCCTCCATCTCCTCGGTCCCCAATATCTCAGCCTCCATCTCCTCGGTCCCCAATATCTCAGCCTCTGTCTTTTCGGTCACCAATATCTCCTCAGTCCCCAAGATATCAGCTTTCGTCTCCTTAGTCCCCAATATCCCAGCTGTTTCCTCATACCCCAGCACCCCAGCTCCTGTCTCCTCAGTCCTCAATACCCCATGTGCCAAAATATCTGTACCTACCACTTCAGTCCCTGCCTTCTTAGTCCTCAGTACTCCAACCCTTGGTTCCCCCTTCCCCAACACCTCAGATTTTGTCTCCTCAATTCTCACTATCTCTTCAGTCCCCAGCACCCCACTTTCTATAGCCTTAGTACCCACTATCTCAAGTGCCTGAATCTCAATTTTTGTTTCTTGGGCCTCCAATACCCCAGATTCTGTCTCATTCACCCCAAGTATCCTAGATTCTATCTTGTTTGCCCCAAGTATCCCAGAGTCTGCTTCCTTTGTCTCCAGTACCCCAGTTTCCTCCTCCTTAGTCCCCAGTACTCCAGATCCTGTCTCTTTTGCCCCAAGTACCCTAGATTCTGTCTCATTTGTCCCAAGTGCCCTAGTTTCTGTTTTCTTTGTCTCCAGCACCCCATATTCTGTCTCCTTAGTCCCCAGTACCTCAGATTCTGTCTCCTTTGCCCCAAGTACCCCAGATCCTGTCTCATTAGTCCCCAGTACCCCAGATCCTGTCTCCTCAGTCCCCAATACCCCAGTTTCCATAGTCTTAGTCCCTACTATCTCAAGTGTCTGAATCTCAATTTCTGTCTCTTGGGCCTCCGATGCCCCCGACTCTGTCTCGGTCATTTTTAGTAGCCTGGCTTCTGTCTCTTCAGTCCCCAATGTACCAGGTGCCAAAATCTCTGTTCCCGTCTCCTCAGCTGCCAACACCTCAGCTTCTATAGCCTTAGTCCCCACTATCTCAAGTGCCTGAACCCCAGTTTCTGTCTCTGCAGTCTCTGACACTTCAGACTGTGTTTCCTTTGTCCCCAATCTCTCAGCTCCTCTCTCCTTATGCCCCAATATCCAAAATTCTGCCTCCCTGGTCCCAGCCCCCTGTTCCTTAACTCCCACTACTTCAGACCCTGTTCTGGGATCCCCCCCTGCTCTGACCCCTATCTCCTCCCCGCCCCTCAGCGTCCCAGTGCCCACATCCTCAGTCCCTGCTAGCCCGGCCCCGGCCCCAAGCACCCATCTGTCCATGCTCCCTGGATGAGCGCCACTCTTGCTCACCTGGGCCATGGTGCCTTCAGCTCCCGTGGTAGGGACCCCCAGGCCCCCTGTCCCCTCTTGGCCCTTCTCCTCTGCTCTCCCACTGGCCTCCTGTCCTGAAGCTATGCCCAAGGGAAGCTCCTCAGGGCCCCTGGTGGCCCCTGCTCCAGCCCCAGGCCCAGCTCCATGGACTGGATTGGAGGCCTCTGGGCTCTCCTTCTGAGCTGGAGGATGATGTACTGGCCCCTGGGCTTCTGCAGGGCCAGAAGCCTGGGCTCTTGGCTCCTTTACTTGCTCATCTGTTTCCCTAACCTCTGGCCCCCTGATTTCTTGTCCTGAAGTTGCTTCAAGGGGGACCTCATGAGGGGCTGCTCCTGACTGAGCTTCTCTCTGGGCCCTTCTGGGGGCCTCTGGCCCCCTCTTAGCCTCCTCTGTGGCATCTGCTGCCTCCTCGGGCTCTGGCTCTCTGGCCTGGGGCCCCCTCCCAGCCTCCTCCTCTCTGGCTTCAGCCCCCTCCCCAGTCCTTGCCCCGTGGCTCTGGACCTCCTCTGCTCTTTGCCCCATCTCCTGGTTCTCAGTACTATCAGCTGCCTGCCCATCCTGGTCCCTCTCCCAGGCCCCTCCACCCTCCTGGGGGGGTTCTCCTTCCTCTCCTCCTCCTCCTCCTCTCTCCTGGGAAGCATCTCTGGCTTTGATGCCCCCTTGGTCTCTCTCCCCTTCTCCGAGCTCTAGCTGATGGGCTCCCTCTCCTGTGGGTCCTGCCTCCTCCCCAGGGGGGTCCCCTGGGGCTCCCTCCTTGTTGGTTGGAGGGGTCGGGTGCAGGGGGGCTGTGGCCACTCTCCTGAGCCGGGGGGCTGGGATGGGGGAATCCTGGAGGGGTTGCCATGGGGACCTGGGGGAGACAGGATGGAACAAAGCTTCAGAGTCTGTATGGGGGGGGAGCCTGGCCCTTCCCCCACCCTGAAGTCAGCCTCCCCCTTCCACCCCGGGGCCCCATTCTTCTGGGCCCAGAATTTCCCACTTGAAACCCATTGAGACATAGAGGAGGAAGCAGGGAGGGGCAGGGAAGGAGGGGCAAGAGAGCCTAGGGAGGGGGCTGGCGCCAAGGCCCAGCTAAGAGGGAAGTGATCTGGGGAAACCGCATTTCCTGGAAGGACCAGAGCAGTATGGCAAGCGGGGGAGGGGCCAAGCCAGAGAGAGGACCCTGCCGCAGCCCGGGCACACAGCTGGGGTCTGTGAAATGGACTCCACAGCCTCAAGGTCCGGCCAGCTCCAATGGGATGAACCACCCCATGCCTCCCTCCACACGGCCACCCTGCTCCCTTCTTTAGAGCCCTCACCTCATCTCCTGTGTGGGTCCCTGGAGTGGCTGGGCCTCAGTGCCCATCCTGCCCCCGGCTGTCTCCTCCCTGGGCTGGCCCCCCGGGCTCGGCAGGCCTCGATGCCCCCTGCCCCCCTGGCCCCGGGAAGCCCTGAGAGGGGGCATGGGGGCAGGGGCAGGGGCACTTACAGCGGCTGGGCTGGGCTCCTTAATGCCACCCTCCTCCAGAGGAGGCTGGGACAGCTGGGCTACGGTGGCAGGGTGGGCAGAGGCCGCTGCTGGCAAAGGGGGTGCCAGAATGAGGAGGGCAGCTCAGCACCCCAGCCACCCACACACAGGCAGTGCCCCCGCTTCCCAGAGCAGCCACCTGGCCTCACCTCCTTTCCTGGAGACAGCCCCAGAGCCAGACCTTCCTCCTTCTTCCTCTTCGCACACAGTGTTCAGCTCCCGGGATGTATCTGCGGGTGGCACAGGGGGTCGGGAACATGAGACCCCCTACTCCAGACCAGCCCCTCCACCCCAAAGAGAGCTGAGGTTGTACCTGGGAAATGCCCCGACCTCAGGGCTGCAACCCGACCTACAGAGATAGAGCAGAGACCAAGAGAGAGCAGGGTAGAAACCGAGACAGAGACAGCAGTGAAGGAGGGGGCAGGAGGGCCAGGTCAGCCTCAGGGGTGAAGAGCTGGGCCCAGCAACCCCACATAGTGGGCTCCTCCTGCTGAGGCCCCGTAAGGCTAGGAGTGGCTCAGACCCAGCTGGGACTTGGGGCCCTCTCCCAGGCCCCACCTGGCTGGGCAGGCCTGGCCCGGGCCTCAGGGGCCCCACGGCCCACGGCCTCCTCTTCATCGCTCTCAGCAAAATCCTCCAGGTTCCCCACGTCACTTGGCTTCACGCTTATCAGGCTGGCCAGGCTCTGCATGTCATCATCCCTGAGGGAGAGAGGCAGCCACTGGCCATGGCACCAGCCCTTCCTGTTCTGAAGCTCACCCTCCTGTGCCCCATGCCCAGTGGGCACTCCCAAGTTCCACTGAGATAATGCCACCTTCAGGCTTCCTGATGGTCCCTGAGCGGTAACGCTCCACTGGAATTGTGCATGTTGTGCACAGGCTGTCTCCCCACGAGGAGAGAAACTCATAGAAGACATTTTGTGTCCCCAAGGCCTGGCGCAGGGTGGGTGTTCAAGAATTCTTGCTGAATTAAATTAATCGAATTAAGATGGGAAAGGCACTCACGTGGCTCGACCTTCCCGGACCAGGACCCCGGACAAGGTCAGGCTCAGCTCCGCATTCAGCACTTTCACTGATTTCGGCTTTAATTTCAACCGAAGGGGCACCTGGGACGGGACAGGCCCTGCGTAGCGGGACAGGTCCACATCTGCAGTGGCCAGCACCTTGCGTTGCCCCTTGGACTCCTGGGAGAGAATGGACGGACCTGACGTCAGAGGCCGGGGAGCACCTGAGTGAGTGTGCCCTGGGAGATCATTGAAGCTCCTACATCACAATTTGGCTCCTCTGAAAATGATCCGGAGACCAACCAAAGTTGGTCAGAAGGCCACAGTGCAGTGTGTCTGGACCCTGCACCTGTCTAGCTTGGTGGGATGGGCGAGAGGTGGTGCCCAGCTGACTGACCCCCAAGAGCCCAGACCCGACCCCTCACCCCCACCCCTTTCTGGCCAGATGTGACGGACACCAGAGGAGAGGATCCAGGAAACATGGTGACCAGCTCCCTGACAGGAGGGTTTGGATTTGAGGCCTAGCTGTGTAACCTTGAGCCAGTCATGTGGCCCCATGGGCCTCATTTCCTTCATCTGCAAAATGAAGGGGGGGATGAATCCTCTGAGGGCTCTTTTGGCTCTAGAGCTAGCTATGAGGTGAGAAAGCTACTGGGGCATCCTTTGTAAATCACTTTGCCTTCTGGGGCCTCAGTTTCCCCCTCTCTAAACTATGGGTTGAACTAGATGGTTCCTGAGGTCCCTCCCAACCCCAATCTATGAACGTATGTGTTTAGTAACCTAGTAGAAGGGAACCTCCCTGAGGGCAGGGACTCCTGTGTATATGTATGTAAATCTATCCAGCCCACAGCAGTGCATCTCACACACGGCACCAGTTAATTGGGGGGAGTCGGATTGAATGACGTACTGCAAACATAATCATATAAAAACCAGGTGTATGGGAATCTCAAAGCTCCAGACTCTCTCACTCACATTCTCGACGACAAACGTCCATTCCTTGGCCTCATACTGCTCCACGTGGGGGTCCTGTGGGTGGTTAGGAGCAGGAATGAGGGGCCAGGAGCAGATGAAGGAGGCTGGGAAGGGACTGGGGGGAGGAGGATGGGGGTTTGGCTTCCAGGCAAGGGGGAGGGAGCCGAGCCAGGGCTATGGGAACATGTGGGCGCTTGGTCCCGCTGTTCCAGACCCTCTCACACAGGACAGAAATCCTGCCTCGTCTCCCTCCCCGCTCCCAGGGTGTCCTAGAGAGCCAGGGAGCATGACCAGGGTCAAGAGCACTGTGGAAGAAGGGGAGAGAGAGGGAAGAGGCGGCCTTCTGCCCACACCGGTCTGTTTGCGACATGGCCCACTCCACACCAATACCGTGTGTCATCTCATTCTGCTGGGGAACCTCGATGAACCGTCAATGACCAGTCTCCATCCTGGGCACCTCGAGGTGGGACGTACCTGCCTCCTCCCAGTGCAGAGGAGGGGAATGTTTTACCCACTCTCAGATAAGGGCACTGGGATCGATTCTTTGGAAGATATGTGTGTGTGTGTGTGTCTGTGTGCATGTCTGTGTGTGTGTCTGTGTTGTCTGTGTGTCTGTGTGTGTGTGTGTGTGTCTGTGTCTGTGTGTCTGTGTCTGTGTATCATTGTTGTTTTAGAAGAGGGGGTTGGGGACTGAATGACAAGCAAAAAGGAAATGACTTCTGAAAAAGACAAGAGGAATCACTGAAGTCAGAGGCAGAAGGGCTGGGGCTCCCATTCTGGCTCAGATTTGTGGGGAATGCGGTCCCGGCTTTAAGAGCTCTGTGCCTCAGTGTCCCTTCCTGTCCCACACTACTCACCTCCCGAGATTGTTGGGAGGTAATCAATTGCTTTAGAATCCATAAAACCTTAGCGTGATCACCATCATTGTTGTCATTGCTATTACTGGAGTCAAAGGTTTTACAATTGTTCGATGGGATGGGAATAGTCTATGATGGAGATAATGAGCAGCAGAGAGGCTTAGTGGGCAGCCAGAGGCACGAAGACCTGCGTTCTAATCCTACGTCTGCCAGGGGAGGGGTGATGCAGGGCGGGTCTCTCTGAGATGGAAGGGCAAAGACTGGGATAGCAAAGGAAATCATATCTGTAGAGTGCTCAGCCCAGCCCCTGTCGCATAGCAGGGATTTAGTGAATAGGAATTCAAGACACTTAATGAGTCCTCCCTCCTTCCCTCCATCCCTCCCTCCCTCCTCTCCCTCCCTCCTTTCTCTTCCCTCCCTCCCTCCCTTTCTTCCTTCATCGGTGCAGGGAACTTCCCACCCTGCAGAAATCAGAGGTCTGAATTCCAAAAGAAGAATCCCTATTCTGTTTCTCCACTGGACCCTGAGCTCTATTCAGTCTGGTTCTGTGTCTTATCAGAACTCAAGGCTCTGTATACAGTAGGTGCTTCATAAATCCTTGTTGAGCTCATTCAGAGTCACTGTTGCCTCCTGGATGTCCCCATCAGGCCTGTCTCAGACCCTTGACCATCGCCTGCTGGGGTTCCATGTTGCTGCCTGCCTAGTGTCCTGGGGGGTGTGGCGCAGGAATGGGGCCTCACCCGATAGAGTGTCACAGAGATATCCACGTTCTCTGGCACCATCCACACCACCATGCCCCGGTAAGGGTTCTGGATCCCAGGCTGCCAGCTGTGGGCCTGTAGAAAGATTTCTGAGCCCCCTGAGCGGCTCTGCTCTCCCTCCCTAGCCCTGCCTCTCACCCCAACCCTCAGGTCTCCCAGACAAGCACCAGGAGGCAATACAGACTCAGCTTGCTTCACCCCTCAGTCTTGAGAGCCTTACCTTGGAGCAGATGCGTCGGTTCCTCCGTGTCCATACCACCACCAGCTTGTCTGGCTGCCTGCGGGCATAGACCAAGCAAAGAGAAAGGGAGGAAGCTTTGTGGGGCTGCCCCCCCATGCCCAGCTCACCCTCTAGCCACCATTGGAGGGAAGGGTCATGCAGCTGGTTCCCTTATCTTGGGGCACAGTTGTAGGGTGGAGACTCTAGGGCAGGGTGGAGCATGGGGGCAGTAGAGCAAAGGATAGAAAGAGAAGGGGTGGAGTGGAAGGGAGAGAGCTGGCAGAGGACAGGAGAGCTCAGGCAGGCATCCATAGACCGAAGCAGAAACCAGGTGGGGGCCCAGAGCCACCTGCAGCACACAAAGATGTACAGAAAAGGAGGAAAGGGTTGCTTGAGTCTGGCCTTTCTCAGGCTCTGCTCAGCTTCATGCCCCACATACGAAAGCAGAGCAACAAAGCCCAGGAAGGAGATCTTCCTGGGGGAGAGGGAAGGGACATCCTTCTGGGGAAGAAGGAAAGAGAATTCTCTGCCCCGCCCCCTTACATTCATCCATTTGACAAATGTGGTGCCTATTGCATTCAGGGAGCAGAGGAGAGGCCAGGTTGGGGGTGGGGGGAAGAATCAGGGAAGGAGGCGACATTTGAGTTGTTAAGGATTCAGTAAGACGGAGAGAGAAAGGCACAGCCTGAGCAAAAACATAGAGGTGGGAAAATCGGGGACGTATGTGTGGGAGGGCAGTTTGGCAAAAATGTCAAGTGTGTAGAGGGGAGTAAAATGAGACCGAGCTGGAAGGTGGGGGGTCCCAGACTGGGGAGGGAGGGCCTTAAAGACCAAATAGAGGTCTTTGAACCTAACTCAGCAGTGTAAAACTGAGATGCCCATCATCTGAGAAAAGGGAATCAGCCTCTGTTTGGGGAGTTCTTCTGGGGCAGGTGAGAGGGCTGGGGCAATGGTTGTCGGTCCTCCAAGGGTGGGGCTGGACTGACTCAGTCTGGGGCACTGCCAAGCAGGAATGAGTGACTCGATCAGCCACCTGATACAAGCAGGTGCCGCTCTCTGCCTTTCAGCCCACCCCGCACTGCTGTCAGCTTCATCACTGGCTCCCCCAAAGTCCTGCCTCTTCCCCCAGGGTCCCGAGCTGACGCCCCTCCTCCACACACACCCTCAGACAGGTATTATAGCGGCCTATAGGGGCTATTACAGTGGGCTGGCTATGGGGCGCACAGACAGCTGCTTGGAAAGCCTGACAACAGCAAGACCTAAATCCAGAAAGGTCTGGAGCCTAGGTCTGCCTGTGTGACCGGAGAAATCTGCCCTTCTCCTGGCCTCAGTTTCCTCACTTGTCACATGGGAGGGTCAGATCAAAATTCCTTCTGGCTCAGACATCCTCTGATCCTATGACCTCCATTTAGGGTGGTTCCCCAGGGTAGGAACAGACAAGTGACTCCCAGCCTCGGCCGGACACCCCTAAGCTCTACCCCAGGAGGGACAGGTATGCCTCCTGAGTGAATGATCCAGATGAACATCTCTGATGGAGCCAGGGCTCTGCCCAGCCCCAGGCCCCAGGGCCCCAGGGCCCTCTGCACCTCCCTCCCCAGCTCAACCCTGGGCCTGGCCCATGCTCAGCATCATTTCCACTTTACTCCCAGGATCCCAGCCCAGATGACTAGCTGTGCTCGACGGATGACAAAAGTGAGGGTCAGAGGTGACTCAGCCAGAATCGCAGTCATTCCATGGTGGGGATTGGGACACTCGCAGGCCGGCCATCTCTGCCCTGCAAGGAGCGAGGCTCTTACTGTGAGTTAGCCCTCCTTTGCCTGTCTGCACTGCCCCCCAACACCCTCCTAGGCCCCTTCTACTCTGGAGCCTAATTTTAGCCCTCTGGAGGGGCAGGATGGGAAGAGAGGGGACCAGCAGCTGCAGCCCTAATCTGGCTCCGGAGAGGAAGCTGACACTCCGGCTGCCTAGGGTATATTTAGGGTATGACGAGGGGACAAGAAGCAGCTGGAGGGGGCTGGCTGCCAGGAAACCACCTGGCTCTGCTTTGGGCTGGGTCACCCAGACCACAGGGTGAGAGGGCCCCAGTCAGAGAGATGGCAAGGGGGAGCTCGAGGCAGGCTGAGGCCTGCTCATGGGAGCCCTGCTCCGCTCCCTTCCCCTTGGAGGTTCTTCCTTCTCTCCCCCTTCCCCCCCCCCCCCCCCCCCCCCGGGCCTTTCCCCTTGCTTTGGGCTCTGGGCTCCTGGTTCCTTTTTCCTCTTCTGCTCCCCCTGCTCCCTGGGATTCCAAGCTCTTCACTCTTCCTCCTCCTCCTCCAGTCTCCTCCTTCTCTTCCTTCATCTCCCTAAGGTCTCAGTTCCCCCTTTTAAGGGCATTTTAGAGAACTCTCTCAGCCTCGTGGCTCCCTGCCCTGCCAGGCATCTTTGTCCCATTTCTGCCCCTTCTCTGCCTGGGGAAAGAGTTGGGAAAGGAGATCTTTGTCCTGTCCTCTGCTCTTATTCTTGGCTACCCAGCAACCCCCCCCCCTTCAGCCCAGACCCCCAGAGATTTGCCATTCCTGCTTCCTCACCGCACCCAGAACCAATCCCCATTCCTATCAAAGGGAAGCAGGGAGAGGGGGCTGGGTTTCTAGTGACCAAAATGACAGGAAGGGGCAAGAGGGTTGGGACATGGCTTAAGAAGTGAGGGAGAGTTCTGCAGAGTTCTGGGGGGTTTCGCCTTCCCCCAAACCTTCATTCTCAGGAGCAAGAGCAGGCCCGAGTCTGCCAATCCCTGGCTCCCCTCATCTGGAAGGCAGCTGGGGACATGCTAGACTGAATAGCCCTGTTCCTCATGAGGACCCCCCTTCAAATGTCCCCTTTCTCACATCTCCCTCCTGATGTGTGAGAACCCTCACTCTCCTCTGAGCCCCATTTTTTGGGAAGACCTAAACCTGATTGACAGACCCTTGAGCTGGGAGGATGAGCCTTCTTGTCAGGCAGAAGAATGAGAGAGGCATTTCCCTCCTCACACACACATACTAAGAAGGGGGAAAGGGAGAAGGGTCAGCTTCAGGAGAGGGCACAGTGTGAGGGCATCAAGAGGCTGCAGCATGGGGCCTGACCTCAGGACGGAGAGTGAGGGCAGAACGGGGAGCAGAGCCAGCCTGGGAAGGGGGCACAGAGCATTGAGGGGCTGGAGCATGGAGGCCTACCCAGGGACAGAGGATGAGGACAGACGGGGTGGGGCAGTGCCAGCCTTGGGGGGAGCACAGCGTGTGTGTGTAGGGGCCAGGCAGGAGTGTCCCTCTCGACCACACTGCTCACACATGCACTGAACACACTCACTCACCATTTATGCACTGAACACACTCACTCACCATTTTTTGGTGCACTCCACCACCAGCTCCTGATAACACGCCACGAAATGGAACTTGGCGGCGCGTTTCCCCACGCGCTGGAGCCGCTTCCACACCGAGGTCATGGCCTCTCCCCCTCCCTGGCCCCCCTCCCCTCAGACGCAGTTGTCAGCAGCCCCCACCGGGCCCCGGGGCTCCATCCCGGGTACCACAGGCCGGGCTGGGTGAGTGGATGCGCCTGGTCACTCACTGCCCCCTAACCCTCAGGCGCTGCTGTCTCAAAAGTCCGCGGCCCGACAGTGCCGGATCTCAGTCCTGAGCGTCCGCTTCGGTCGGGTCTAGTTCTGTCCTGTCCCGTCCCGTCCCGTCCCGTCCAGACCTGAGCAGCTAGGACGAAGTCCGGACCCGAGCTCTGCTCTGACCCAAGTTTGGGAGCGCCCAGCTGGGCCAGGGGCGCGCGCCAGGGGAGCTGAGGGACACTCGGAGTCAGCGGACTGGGCGCCGGTTTCCTGGAGCCGCCCCCCCCCCCCGACAGAAAGAGGGCGGGGAAGGGGGTGGGGCGGGGCGGGGGGAGGGATGGGGAGCCTGGCCCTGGGACCTGGAAGCTTGCGAGGCCTAAGAGGAGGAGGAGGCGGAGGAGGAGGAGGAGGAGAAGGAGGAAAAGGAGGAGGAGGAGGAGGGGAGAGGCCGGGAGGTGTGGTGCAAATCCCGCGGGCGGGCCGGCGGGTGGCCGGGCCGGGTGCAGGCTGTCTGAGGAGGGCACTGCGCTCCCTCGTGGGCGCGGGCCCCAGGACGGCCTTCCCCGAGGTGGGGATCATCGGACCCCTAAGGGGCTCTGCCTGCGCTGGGAGGGCTGCTGCGGGGGCCCACGGGTGGGCTCGGGAGGAGCCTGACTGCCCGGGGTCTGCCCATGGGCGCTGAGTGCGAGCGACCCTGGAAGGGAACTGTACCCGCTGTCATTTCTGTCCATTTACCCGAGGTCGTAAGGAGATACCTGGGGCACAGGATGGCATCCTGTGAGGGACTGAGTCGGGAGGATTGCGTGTATGAGAGAAGGGGGGAGGGTGTGCTTGGCTGGGTGTCGCTCCTGCAAATGGGGAGGCGGTAAGCTTCCTGGGGATCGGCGCTTTCTGTGAATCTCCACTGTCCCAGGTGCAAGTCTGGTCTAGTGGCTAGATTGCCCTCGAGCCAGCAAGACCTGGGTCCCGCCTCTGCCACTTACCAACCGGATGGCCCTGGGCAAGTGACTGCAGCTTTCCCTGAGCTAAGGGGATAAGCAATCTCTCACTGGAAGAGTTGCATGGAAGGGTTGTACTTGCATCAGCAGAGGGAGTTTCCTCAGATGGGAATTCCCTACAAGGGTGAAATCCTGGGGGGGGGGGGGTATCCCTGGGTAGGGAGGGGGTGGAAGCGCACATGATGTGGACACCTCAGGGGAGGACCAAGGGATGGACTGGGTATGTGCTCCCTCCACACCCAGAACTAGTACAGTAATGTGTTGACAGAAGAGAACCCAGACCCAGAGAGGTGAGAAAGTAGTGAGATCACTGGACCTGGAACTGGAAGACTGAGGTTGGAACCTTGCTTTTGACACTTAGTAGGTGTGTGAGCTTGGGCAAGTTACTCAAGCTCTCTAAAACTCAGTTTTCTCCTTTGTAAAATGGGGGCCACATTGCCCTGGGGACCTCCTGCGCAGGCTTGTGAGAGAGCATACATACATCAGTTGTTCCTGAGGATCAGTCTCTACCCTGTTCACCCAAGCTCATGTGGAGGGGGTGCTGGCTCTGTGACTTGTTCACTCTTTGCAAGGCTGGGGTTGAGGGTGGGGGGAGAGCGGTGTCTGGGGGTGGGGGGACAGCGGTGTCTGTGGCCGGTCTAGCTCAGCTTCAGCCTATTTCCTGGTGTGTGTGGGGAAGGGGGGGTTCCTGGGCTGGGTGTGGTTCAGCTGTGGGACTGTTGAACTTCGAAGACTTCTGAGAACTCTGAGACTTCTGAGCTGTAATGTTTGACGAGGGGCTGAATGAGAAAGGGGTTTGGAATGTATTATTTTAAGTATCTGCAAGCTTCTCGATCCCCACCCTCTCCTCTCCTATAAATGCATACTTCTGTCCTCTTCTCAGGGAGCTGGCCTTCCCCCAAGGTCCCTCCGAAGCTTGGCAATCTAGCTCTCCTTTCTTGGATGGGGATAGGGTGGGGAAGAAGGCCCCCTCGGCTGGTTCCTTCCTCCCTCCCTTCCTCCCCAGGGGAACATCCCCAAAGATGGGTCTGGGAGTGCAGCCCTCTCACTTCCTGCCCCAGCAGGAGCCCCAGCCTTAGCTTCAACTCCACCCCCAGACTGGGTGGAAAGTTTCTCTCCTCAAGTTGGACGGTTCCTTCCACTTCCTCCCCACCCCCATCCCCCTTGGCTCCAGACGGGCTCAAATTTAGCCAGAAGGCACTCATTTATACCGAAGAAGAAATGGGGGGCCCCCAGGAGGGGAAAGGGCTTCTTGTCCCAGCTAGCACAGCACCATCCCGTTAGGGGCAGAACAGGAATCCGAGCCCAGCCCTCCAGACTCCCAGGCCAAGGCTTTGAACACACAGGCCTGGCAAGTGGCACACACCGCTAGTCATGAGCAACTTCGGAGAGCCCCCACCCTGCTGTGCTCCTCCAGCCCCACCTGCTGGTGAAGAAGAAGCTACAGCTGATCCCCACTGGGCTGACACACCTCTTCCCATGTCGAGCTTAGAGAAGGACAAGAACTGAGCAGAGACAAGAGCCATTTATTTGTTGGGGCCCAGGGCCGAGGTCCCAAGATATTAAATACTGGGCATAGCCCTGAGCCCCAACCCCATTAGCACGTGAGGAGCAAGGCTGACCTTGGGGGAGGGGGAGGGGCGGGTCTTGCCCAATAGCCAAGCCAGCACTATATATGACCCCCCAGCTTGCTGTAGGCTACTTCTGGTGGGGCAGTATTAAAGGGGTTATAGAGCTGTTCTGCTATTCGTTCCCACAGCAGAGCCAGCTAGCTTCCTTTAGGATCTGTAGCCATACTGACTGTTGGTGGCAGGAGAGACTGTACAGGATCTGGCCGAGGTGCCAGGGATGAAGGGCCCTTAGATACTTCTTCCCTTGCCCAAGTGAGGAGCATCAAAGGAGCTGAGCTTACCTGGGAGCCCTTGAATGGCAGCTGGGGAAAAGTGGGTATCAGGGTGTATGGGGTGAGTCCACCAACGGCTGGGGCTGGGAGTGGGTGGGAAATAAATTGGAGCCTGGCTCTCTAGAAAGTCAGCATCTCTCCTCTGAGAGAGGGGACTGAAAGAGAAGGCAGGGAAACCAACTTCTCCCACCTTTGACCCCAGCCATTCCCAGTAATTAGCACAGTGAGAGATCAGAGGGGGGGAGGGGGAGAGGGGGAGAGAGAGAGAACAGAGAGAGGAAGAGAGAGAGGGAGGAAGGAGGGGGGAGAGAGAGAGAGAGAGAGACCGCCCCCTCTCCAGGTCGTACCTGCCCTCACCATGTTGGGGGAGGCAGAAAGGGCTAGGCCCCGCCGGTTGAAGCCGGCCTCGATGGGCCTCCAAGGGGGCACCAGGGACCGGGTGCCCTCAGAGGCTGAATGAGTCCTGTAGCCATTTGTCCCGGGAATTATGAGTCTGCGGGACTCGGAGTGGGGGCGGGTCCCGGGGCAGGCTGCAGTCCGGCGGCTCGTCTTCGTCATCCGAGAAACCTGTGTCGGGAGGGTAGGAGCTGTCCGAGTGCAGGGACGAGGACATGTCCTGGCAGAGGCTCATGTCTTGGCACAGGTGCTTGTAATCTTGGATGGACTCGTGTAGGGAGCACAGCTGGCAGAGCAGGGACATGTCAAGCTGGCGGAGGCCCACCTGGGGAGGAAGGACCCCAATGGGCATCTCAGAAGGTGTGGCGCCCTCGCCTTCCTCCGACATCAAGCCTAGCCCCAGGCCATCCCGACTCCCCATCTCAGCTCCTTTAGGCCACCTCGGTCCTCCCGCCCCATCACAGCAACCTCTTCCATCCCAGCACAGCCCGGCCATCCATCCTGCCTCCCCAACATCCTGGCCCTTTCCCCGCCATCCCCCTTTTCCGGGGCCACCCCGCACCATCTCCTTCCGCAGCACAGCCAGCGCCGAGTCCAGGTTAGCAGGGCGGCGCGGGGGTTGCGAGGGTCCCTCGGGGGCGCGGCCAGCCCTGCTCAGCTCGTCCTGGATGCGATTCCGTTGGCTGTAGACGCGCTCCAGGTCCCTCCACGAGCCCCCGCTCGAGTTGAGGAGGCCGCTGAGCCCCCGAGGCAGCGGCGGAAGCCCTTCCAGCGGGCAGCCCAATGGCGCGGGTGCGGGCACAGGGCCCCCTGGCACCCCGTTCATGGGCGCGACGCGGGGGCCGGCAAGGAGGGCCCTGGGCCGGGGAGAAGAAGGGCTCCAGCAGCCCGGCCTCTCCGCCCTCCTCTTCCTCCTTCTCCTTTGGCCTCCCGGCCCCGGCCCCGGCCCGGGCGCCGCTGCCCCGACTGCCGGCTTTGTTCGGCTCCGGAGAAGCCCCACCCTGCGCCCCCTCCCCTCGGCCGAGGGGGCGGAGCCTCTCGTAAAAGGAAAACGGCCAGGCCGAGTGGCTGCCCACAGTGCTGCGGCGCGGCAGGGGGGGCAGGAACCTCGCGGATGTAGTCCAAGAGCCAAGCATGGGGCCCCCCGGGATTCACCCCAGCTCCAATCTGCTTGGGATACTCCTAAGGAATGACCAACAGGGAGAAGGGTTGAAAAAGGACGACGCTCCTTTAAGGTGGGAGGAGACACCAGTGGGAGGCGATGGAGGGGGGCTAGGCAGAGCCCCCTAAAGCCCTCACTTCGGGGATCAGACGGGCACCCCGCCCTCTCCGGTTTATTTTTGTTACGTGCTGCCTAGCCCAAGCGTCTCCTAAGGGCTGGACCCCATTGGTGAAGGCTGCAGAGGAAGGCCGAGCCATTTCCCCCGTGCTGCCTGAGAGGGTAGGCTAACCCTGCTCTCCTGGGGCTCGCTCCAGGAGCCCTAGCGATTAAAACGTGCGCATCTTGTTCTGGGAGGCATGTGGACTCCAATCACTGGGGCCCAGTCCCACCTTCTGTCCCTCCCACTCCCCCTTCATTTTGCCAAGGCAAGTTTGGCCCCTGTGCTGCTGGGCAGTATTTCTCTCTTCTGTTTTCATCACCTAGATGCCCCCTCCTGCTCACCCCCAATTTGGCTTTTCATTGGCTAAGTAACCTCAGGCCAGTAAAAAAAATCTCCCTAGATCTGTTTCCTCATCCACAGCAGGAGGACCCTCTCTGGGGACCTTCTTTCTGCCCAGGGCATCCAGGGGCTGCTTTCTCCCTGCCTTCTCTCCCTTCCTTTAAGACCTCTGGGGCATCTCCCGCTTCATCTCCTACACCAGCACAAGTATGCCAGGATACCTCCCAAAGGAAAGGGCCAATGGGCAAGTGTCTGAAGATTCTGGGCAGGGATGAACCTCAAGAGATCATGGAAGCTGAGCTGTGAGATAACCAAGGCTGAGGTGACAAAAGCAAATCTGCGTCGGGACTCCAAGCCAAGGGTCTTTCCACTGAGGCTGGGACATCCAGATTGGGGCAGCAGAGGAAGGGGCTGTGGCTCAGCAGGACACCCATGGACTGCAGCAGAAGGGAGAAGGAACAAACCACACAGCGGCAAAGGGGTTTTCTGTGCTTTCTCTTGCAGCTATTCACAATAAATCCTGGACCCATACACTAGACAAGTCCCACTCCCTGGGGCCCTTCTTTCCCAAGCCCCCTCACTGTTGTAGCTGGCGAATCCCCTGCAGAGCTTCAGCACAGACCCGGATCAGGGTGCAGAGCTGGATGCTTCCTTCCAAAGAGGTGCTGGGGCCCAGCTCCCCTGAGGCCCAAGCAAGTTTCTGAAGCAAAGCCGACTGCGATGCTGCCAGGACATCTGGGGCCAGAGATGCCGTGGGAGCCAAGGTGGGAGACGGCCCCTGGGCAGCCCTGAGCCCAGCAGCTGCTCCCTCACAGTGCTCTGGCCGGGGGACAGGGGGCTGTGGGGCTGGTCGAGAAGCAGTGGGGAGCTCTGAGGATGCTAGCTGGTGTTCGCGGGCTTGGGAGAGAGCAGCCTGGGCATTCAGAGCTAAAAGGAAGAAGACATCACAGGGGAGACTGACAGGGCATTATCCCTTTGGGGATCCTCCCCCAGTTCGGGGCTCATCACTCCATTTTTCTCAGCCTCCTTGACTCCCTCATGATAGGAAATGAAACAGCCCTGCCTACAGTACTCCAGAATCGACTGATGAGTCATCCCCTGGATCACCTTGGTTTCCCTGACCCAGAAAGAGTATCTTCTCTAGGACGCCCAGATCAAAGGCTCTGATCTTCTCTCACCCTAAGGATCCCCAGGCCCCCCTCACCTGGGTTATCTTTGTCCACGTCTGAATTCAGCTCCTGACAAGCTACACAGTAAGTTTTCCGCTGTTTGTCTTGGAGTAAGATGGTCTGGGAAAAAAGTCAAAGGGTTCCACTACTCTCTGTGTGATCCCTGAGAAGTCTTTCCTGGACAGGCCTATTCCATCCTAGTGCTCTACGAGCACTTGAGTGTGTGGCCCGGTGATCCTCTAAGTTCTCTAGGGAACCTCCCAGCCTCCCCACAGCTGCTGACAACAGCCCAGACCCACTTACTGGCATCTGGTCACAACAGACTCGTAAAGCACATACACAGCAATAAACACGCTACTGTGCCCAGTGACTTTCCGAGGACAGTGAATGCCAGGGACCATGGGAGGGTGAAGAAAGGCCTCAGGAAGGATCCCAGGATCATTCCCTTAGAGGCAGGAGGGTCCCCAGAAGCTGACTCTTCTCTAACACGCTCCTTTCACCGATGAGGAAACTGAGGCCCAGAGAGGGGAGACCTAACCCAAGGCCACACAGATACTAAGTGGCTGAGGTGGAAACTGATCCCAGGTCCAGACTCTAGGTCCAGACTCCAAGTCCAGCCCCCCTTCCCTGAGCTCCGAGTGCAGCTGGTAGCGCAGGGCCGTACTGGGAAAGGAGCTGGGGGCGCCGAGAGGCGGAGGTGGGAAGGGGGTACTCGAGGCAGAAAAGGGGAAGGGTGCAGCCGCAAATGACAACGGGACCCCCTGACCGCAGGTCCGCGGGGCATCAGTGGGCGGCACAGGAGCTTTGATCACCTCTCCGCTTCGAGCCGCCTCCTCTAAGGAAGCCCCCGTTTACCATCCCAATTTCTCATTTACTCCTGTTCCGTATTCACGCCAAGCACCCTCGCCGTCCCGGAGGCCCTCTGCGGCCCCGCCCCCGCCCCCACGAAGGAAGGAGGGACCCCCACGCACCCCGCAGTCCTGGCACGTGTCCCCCAGCATGCGGTAGCCGCACAGCAGGTAGTCGCCCATGAGGCGGGAGATGCGATCCTGCCGCTCGCGTCGCGCCTGCAGCACCTTGGTCTCGGCCTCGGAAGGCGGCTCCCAGTCCGCTTCGCCGGCCTCTGTGGACGCAGGGACCCGGGGGCGGGTGAGCAGGCCCCGCCCGGCGGCTCGGAGCCCGCGGCCCGCGCTCCTCCCCCCACCCCCGGCGCGCGGCCTGCGCTCCTCCCCGGGGCCCCCCTCGGCCCGGCCCAGTCCCACCTGCTCCGTTCAGAGCCATGTCGCCGTTGCCGCCGCTGACAAACACCGCGCCGGAAGTGACGGAAGCGCTGGCGCCACGGCCACTGG
This sequence comes from Pseudochirops corinnae, assembly GCA_028646515.1. NCBI lineage: Eukaryota > Metazoa > Chordata > Mammalia > Diprotodontia > Pseudocheiridae > Pseudochirops > Pseudochirops corinnae. The sequence continues at coordinate 190,847,241 of CM053592.1, read as the reverse complement.
GCTCGCTCCTCGGCTCTGGAAATGACGTCACCGACGGAGCGTCCATTGGCAGCTGCGAGGGGGCGGGGAGAGGGCGGGGCGCGCTTCCGGAGCCGCCCCGGCCCGAGGGTTCCTCCCTCTCGCGGGGCTGGAGACTAGGGAGGTGGGGACTCCCCCGGAGGGAGGGAGGTTGGGACGCGCTGAGGCGTTGCCACGGAGACCGAGTCACGTGGTGCTTTCGTATAGCTAAACCCCGGCCTTAAGGAAAACGGCTGGTTCCAGAGCTCGAGGGCGGGGCCGGGAAGTGTGTTCTAGTTCCACCGCGGCCAGAGCTCGATAGCCTCCTCCGTAAAATGGGTGCCCCGATCTAGAGGCAGCTTGGCCAGGTGGATACATCGCTGGGTTTGGAGTCTGGTGATCCTGGGCGAGTCCCTTGCCCTCTCTGAGCCTCAGTTTCCCCCTCTGCAAAGAAGGGATCCTACGGTGTCCCCACCTGGCTTCACTGATGCCTCCACAGGGCCTCTGTCCCGGTCCTCTGTCCCGGGCCATCAGGCTCTTCCTCCAGCCTCCTCCCCGACCGCGGGCTCTTCTTCACTGTGGTTTGGGGGGTTTCTCCGTGAGGGTGACCTCAAAGCCACATTGAAGCCTGGCAGGAGGGACCAGGGGCTAGGAGAGAAATCCCCATGCTCCGAGGGCTTGAAATCGTGCCCCTCCCCCCCCCACTCCTGTCCTCCCTTCCCCACCCCACTCTTCCCCTCCCCTCCACTCGCCACCCTACCCTTCCCCTCCCCATCCCACCCCTCTCCAGCCCTCCCCTCCCCACCCCATCCTGCTAGTGGACCGCAGGAGATGGGAAGGGTGCAGCTGGGGGGCCTGGAACCTCAGAATGTCGTGGCAGTTGTTGGGTGAGTAGCCCTTCAAAGGATGCTGAGCTTCTAAGTAATTTCTCGGAGGGACTGGGGATGCTCATCCTCTGCTAGCCCGGGTGCCCAAGGGGTCCCAAGTTCCGACAGAAATTTGATTTCAAAGGGACAGACGTGAGCCTGAGGGCACTAGCTGCTTACTTAGGTATGTTTCTGCTCTTTGTTCTTAAAAGTTTGGCCTGGGGGGGGAGGGGGGAAGGACTCTCCCGCCAGAGATAGAGCCCTGTGTGCCAAGCCTACGAGGGGAACCTTGACTGGTCACTCACTAAGGGGAAGAACTGATGTCTTTGTTTTTCCCCCAAAGGAAGGCTTTTTTGAACCTTTGCACAGTTGGCTGCTCTTCTAAATAGCTAGCATTTTTTTTAAGCCTCCTCAGGTCTTGAGCTAAAAAAGCACCACAGAGCCCACTCTTCTCATGAGGAAGAGTTAGGAGGCCCTGGAGCCGAGGACTTCAGCTGAAGCCTGAGATTGTACCCAGAGAAGCATCAGAGCCCTGTGCCGAGCAGAGCTGTGCCTAGCGCTTCTGGTGGAGATGAGCCCCGGTGGGAGCGATACAATGACGTCATTGATGACAATATCCTGCAGCTTTGGAGGCATGAGCTGCCCCTCCATGTATGTGCCTTGACCGTATCCATTCCGTACTTTTGTGCCTTTCCAGGGACGTTCTCCATCGATGTCTATTTTTCCACTGATGGTATGTTTTGATGCGTTTATGAGGGAGAATGCCTTGTAGTTAGTTACTTCTTACTACGCTATTTCATTAAATGCATTTGCTTTGAATACATTGTGTCCTCTGGCTGATTAGTAAAACTGAATACATTGCTAGTGACTCAAAAGCTATGGTTTTAGTGGATGCGGATCCAGAGTATCTTGAACAGAGGGTAGCCTTCTCTGGGAGACTTCTGCCAGTTGAGGGGGAGGGTGCTCCTAGGTATTCCATTTGTTGTGAAGGAATTCTCCGTGGAAGATGGTTACATATAGGTAGAAATACTATTCAATAAAAACAAAAAAAAAAGATTTAAAATAATTATAATAGTATCTCCAGAAGTCACTGACAGAGACATTGTTGTTGGCAGCCAAATGCCTCAACTTCCAGATACCAACATGGCAGTGTTGAGCCTCCCTAGACAACAGATTCAGGCCTTTGTCACTGGCCCCACTTGAAGCCATTCTGGCTGGATGTCATCTCTCAGACCTTGTCAAGGCCTCTACAACTTTCCTCACAATGACCCTTTGCTATAAGGACAACAAATGTTCTTGTCCCTGCTGAACTTGAGGCCCTGGGAGTGGAATGACTTAGCCAAGGCCACAGAGCTCATCCCTTGGCAGATCCAGAATTCAGATCCAGGCTTTCCGATGGCAAATCCCAAATTCTTGAGGCTGCCATTAGAATGGAACTCCTTGCAGGCAGAGACTGGGGAGTAGGGGTTCCCTCTGTATACCCAGCCGCTGGCACACGATGAGCACTTAATGCATGCCCCCACTTCCAGACTTAACATGACTTGACTCCAGGTGTTGTCCGAGCTGGGATCCCAGACCTGGCTGAGGAGCCAGCTTGGATACTAGAGAAGCTAGCTTCCCAGTGTGAATTCCTAATTCACAATGAGAGGGAAAAGGAGGGTGGGGATCATAGAAGGTTTACAGGCCATTTGCATCTGTGATCTTAGTTCCTCCCTGTTCTCTCTGGTCCTGTCATTCTACCCCAGAAGTCTGAGGGGAGATTGAGGAAAGACAGGGCCTCAATATTCCTGCTGGGTGAGGTTGGGGGCTCTACCCACCCAGCCAGCCCACTTGGGGCTCAGCCTGGAAAGCACTGGACCAGTCCATCTGCTGCTCCTACCTAGCCTCCTGCCCTAGGCTCCCCAAACAGCCAGCCCACAAGATCCTTCCTGAGGGGCTCATCCAGGAGGCCAAGGAATTGTCTGAGGGCTTTCTGGCCCACCCCTTGAGGACCCCAACCCAAGGACTGCAGCTCTTTCCAAATGAGGTGGACCTGGCCTGTCATTCAAAACCAGCCACAACTCTGTAACACCCAATCTCACTTCCCACTTCAGCTTGTAAGTATTCTCCACTCGGGTGTGAACTGAACCAACCATCCTGGAGAGCAATTTGGAACTATGCCCAAAGGGCTATAAAACCATGCATACCCTTTGACCCAGCAACACCACTTCTAGGTCTATATCCCAAAGAAATCACAAAACTGGGAAAAGAACCTACATATACAAAAATATTTATAGCAGCTCTTTTTGTGGTGGCCAAGAACTGGAAACTGAGGGGATGCCCATCAGGGGGGGAATGGCTGAACAAGTTGTAGTACATGAATGTAATGGAATGCTATCGTGCCATAAGAAATGATGAGCAGGCAGACCAGAAAAACCTGGAAAGACTTAGATGAACTGATGCTGAGTGAAATGAGCAGAACCAGGAGAACATTGCACATGGTAACAGTAACAATGTGTGGTGACCAACTTTGACAGACTGGGCTCTTCTCAGCAAAGCAAGGATCTAAGACACCTCCAAAGGGCTCACAATGGAAAGTGCCCTCCACATCCAGAGAAAGAACAATGGGGTCTGAATGCAGATCGGAGCAGACTATTTTCTCTCTTTTTTGTGTTTGTTTTTGTTTCTTCTTTCTCATGGTTCCTCCCATTGGTTCTAATTCTTCTTTACAACATGACTAATGTGGAAATATGTTTAATATGAATGTATATGTAGAGCCTGTATCAGATTGCATGCCGTCTTGGAGAGGGGAAGAAAATTTAGAACTCAAAATCTTATAGAAGTGAACATTGAAAACTAAAATTAATTAATTAGGTTTTGTTTTTTTTTTAAGAATTCTCCACTCAAGAGAAGCAGGTCTTCTTTGGTCCTCCCAGATGTCAGGTCATTTGTTCACGATCTACCCCCTACCCAAGAGATTGTGCTTCCTCTTTCCTGCCTGACCTAACCTTGCTCATCCTACAGGGCCCAGGAGGAAATGACAATTCCAGAGCTGGATGGGACCTCAGAGGCTTTCGGTCCAACCTGTATCTTACCTGAGAATTCCCTCCATGTGTTCCCAAGTGGTTGCCCAGCTTCTGTGATGGGGTGCTTACTACCTACCTTAGCATCTCATTCCACTTTTAGACATAACAATAGTTCAGAAGTTTGTGGGTCCCCACCCCAGGTGCCTTCTAGGGCCAAGCTGAACAGTCCAATTACTCTTCCCTCTGGCAAGTCGTCTGATTATGAGTTCATGTTCTCTCTTCTTCTCTGGGCTAAAGATTCTTCGGTCCTTCCAGGGATCCTTCTCTCCTCCAAGGAAGCATGGAAAGGAAGCTGGCTCATAGCACAAACGTTATTATCTCCATTTTACAGATGAAGAAACTGAGGGTCCCATAGGGGAACAGTACCACCAAGGTCACAGAGCTGGTGCTGAAATTCTGATGTGTCAGCTCAGCATCCCATTCCTTCTCTGTAAAATGAGTGCATTGGGGTAGGCAGTCTCTAAGGCTCCTTCCAGTTCTGAATCTGTCTTCTAATGATCTTATTTCACCCGAGGTGAAAGAGCTGAGGGTGGGAAAGGAGCGAGGGACAGAGGGACAGAGGTCAGTTTGACCATGGGTTCAAATAAGGAACAGCTGTCCACTGGGGAGCTCAGCCTTCATAACCAGGGGAGAAGGGAAGAGGTGGTGGTGAGGAAATCAGATCACAAGAGAGGGTCAGCATTCAACAGGCCTCTGGGCATGGCTACACTGTAGGGTAGTGAAGAGGACTCTCAGGACAGATCAGCACCCTGAGAAAAAATCCCATTTGTCTTGCCCTAGTTGTACCTTGGCCCCAGAGTGATTGCAAACTTCTTCAAGGCCTTAGACTGAGTCCCCATGGGACCCCACCTGGAGATAGGAGTAGAGTAGGCACTTGTGAAGTGAGTGATTTCCCTTCATGTGCTAGCTCTAGCCCCCAGACCCTAATTCTTCCATTCCATATATACATATATATATAGAGAGAGGTATAGATATGTCTAGAAAGATGCATGTATATATTTTTACTATTATTCCTACAAGAATTTTCTCCCTTTTTTGGACATATGTCCATTTCAGACGGTCTTCCTTTTCTGTATGAGATGATCGGACCCCCTGTGGATTTCAGGATGCTTTCAATTGGATAAGAGCCAGAAAACCCTGCCTATTTGTCAAGATCACCAAGAGAAGAGACAACCCCGTGTCGGGGAACTTTCATCAGAGAGCGACGTTGGAAGGCTCAGGTGCCGTTCAGTCTGAGACAATGCTTTGGCACACACTCCTAATGACAATCCCCTCCCATATTTTCTCTCTTGCTGTGGTTATCTTTGTCTCTGTCTAATCCTGGTGATTATACCTATCATGGTAGCATGGAACCCACCCTCTACCTGGAGTCAGAGAGCCTGGGTTCAAATCCCAATTAAGCTACTTCCTGTTCTCTGGACCTCAGTTTCCCCCGCTGTGAAAATGATGACTGTACATGGGGGAGGAGGAAATCAGAGCCAGGGATTGCCCTCCTATGACCCCATCAGCTCTTTCCCAAAGGGAACATGTGGGCTGAGTGTTTCCTGCCTTTTCCATGGGTGGAAATAAAGCCTGCTTTGTACTAGATAAGTATTCCTTATTTTCAATAAGTACTAGCTTGGAACTGGAAACTGTGTACTGGGATGGGCCATAAAAAGCTACAGAGACACTGAAGGTCCCTGGTCTGGTGTGAGCCCAGAACCAGGAGGGAAGTGGGAGAATTTTTCCTATTTGACAGATGGAGAAACTGAGTCCCAGAAAGTTTAAGTGATTTGTCCAGGGTCACAGAGCCAGCAGATGTCTGAGCCCAGGTCCAGATGAAACTCTCTCCACTGGCCACACTGGCTAGACCAAGTGGGTGCTTGGTAGTCTAGAAACATCTGTGCTAGGTTAGAAAAGCCAGAACAGGAGGAGACCTGGATAATTCTGTTAGTGCTTTTTAAACTGGAATGGGTAAAAGGTCTGTGATCTTCCCTTGGTGGGAAACTCCACAGATATCACTATGATTGTATAGGGAAATCTTGGGGAGCTGTCTGAGCCCCAGAGAAGGGCAATGACATATCCAGGGCCACACAGCTTTAAATGTCAGAAGTGGGATCTGTACCCAGGTCGATCTGTTTCCAAGTCCATTATTGTTCTATTCACTGCGCCCATAACTCTTAAAGGGCAACTGTGTGGCGCTGGGCCTTGAGTCAGGAAGCCTCATCTTCTGAAGCTGGAATCTGGCCTCACACACTTAGCAGCAAGTTCCTTGACTCTGTTTGCCTTTGTTTCTCCATCTGCAAAATGGGCCCGAGAAGAAAATGGGGAAGCGCTCCAAGGAGTCTATCTGCCAAGAAAATCCTCAAAGGGGTCACAGGGTCACACACGACTGACAAAGACTGAACGAATGACTTCTAAATGAAATTCTATTAAAATACAAAAATAAAATTCAATTATATAAAGATACCGTATAAACTTTTTATGAGAATAACCATTCACAGAAGTTTTCCATTTCATCTCTTCTTCGTCTCCTGCTTGACGTTGGCTATTTCGGCATTTCTGGGTGGTTACTAAGTGCCTACTAAATACAAAATAATAAATGTCTGTTGAATGGAATCTGAAGGCAGCAAAGCCCACAGCGTGAGGCCTTCGGCTCCGCTGCCAGCCCAAAACTGCATTTCCCATAATGAGGGGCCCTGGGAGGGCCCTACTCAGCCGTGTGGACAGGCCAGGATCTGAGCAGGCCATCGCCTGCTCACCTCCCCCTCTCCTCGGTTGATGCTGAGCCCAGCTGGAGGAGCCGGACCTGCCACAGAACTGGAGGGTCCCTCCTCCAGAAAAGGCCCCTCCCCTTGGCCTGGCTGGCCAGCCAGCCTTTCCCACCCTGCCTGCTCTTCCTAATCGAATACACTTCTCAGGCCCTGGTGAGAGTGTTGGGGGGGCACGTTGCCCCCTCTCCTAAGCCCTGGGCCCCAGAGTTGTGCCTGCCTCCTCCCCATCCCCTGGTCTGGTTCTTCTTGGCTGCCCATCTTCTCCTGGGCCATCCAGCTGGGAAAGGGGCCAGGCCCTGAGCTCAGGAGCTGGCTATTTGAGCCAGAACTGTCTGAGGCCGGGAGCCAACCCCAGCCCAGACACCACCGGGATCTGGGCCAGGGCTCTGGGAGGTGGGAGACCTGGGTCCTAGGAAGGCTACAAGGGAGAGAGATTGCGGTCAGAGGCTCAGGAGAGCCACAAGTTTGAGGAAGGGATGGGGGGGTCTAGAGCCACCCTACAGCTGTGCCTTGGGGCGGAGGCTTGGCCATCTGGGTCTCTGCTTAGCAGAGTACTGGATTTGCCCCTTTCCTGTCCTCTATTCGGGGGGCTCTCTGGAGTGTGAGGGTGGGTGGGAAACTGGAGGGAGACTCTTAGGACCCTGAGCTGGAACAAAATGGGGCTTTGTTGCTTGATCCCCACCCATGCCCCAGACTTCAGGAGGCAAGGGAGGAGCTGAGAGGACCCTCAGCAATCACATACCCCAGCCTCCTTTCACGAATAAGGAAACTAAGGCCCAGAACAGGGAAGAGGCTTTTTCCAGCCTCCCCCCCCCCCCCCCCAGCTAGCAGAGCCTGGATTGGGGCCCCTGCTCCCAAGTGGAATCGGGGCCCTGGTGCAGTCCAGCTGGGCAGAGTGAGAGAGGCAGAGCTGGCAGCTGCAGCGGCCTCTCCCTTCTGGCCCCTGGGCCCGGCCTGCCACATTTGCCTGCTCTGCTGGGCAGTGGGCACAGAAGGCACCAGGGAGGCCCTGGCCAGGTGTGCGGGCGGTGGGCACAGGCGCCCCAGACGGGCCCCCCTCTCTCTCCCCTGAAGGCGAAGGCGGGCTGTGACTCTAAAAAGCCAGCCAGCCACCCTCCCCCTCTGGCCCCCAGCCAGACTCCCAGCCCCCAGCACCGCCTTCCCTGCTCTCTCCCCGCTCCCTCCAGCCACGGAAAACAACTCCTCATTTTTCCCTCCCTCCGTCCGTCCCTCCCTCCGTCGGCCGGGGTCCTGCCCAGCCCCACACTCCCTGGGTCCGTCGGGAGCTGGCAGGCCAGGAGGCAGCTCTGGGACGCCAGGAGGAGGCGGCCCGGGCCACAGCGGGCAGCAGGCAGGCCGCGATCACTGGTTTCCGAGCTCGGGCCGGGCCGGGCGGCTCATCCCCACCCCTGCTTCCCCCACTCCTGCCCCTGCTGCTGCTCCTGCTCCCAGCCCGCCCGCCCACTGTGCGCTCCTCGTCTGCCTCTGGCCTCCCCAGCTCCGGGCCTTCTGGGGTTCCCCAAGCCCGCGCCAGCAGGGTCTGGGAGACTTGGGACAAGTTTCCTTCCCAGTCCCCTTCCACCCGGGTGCTTCTCACTCCCGTCTCTCCAGCCGCCTTTTCCTTCCCTCTCTCCCTCCCTCCCTCTCTCTCTCTCCTCTCTTTCTTGGCTCTCTCTTGCACCACTGCTGCCCCAGCTCCCTGGGGGCCCCTTGCCCAGGACCCCATGCCCTGGGCCTGCAGCGCCCCCCTCCCTCTGCCTCCTGAGATGCCCCGCTCCGGGCTGTTGGCTCTCTTGCTGCTAGTGGGCCTGGGCGGAGGGGTGCTGGGGGGCCCGGCAGGGGAGCGGGGTGCTGGGGGCGGAGGGGCACTAGCCCGTGAGCGCTTCAAGGTGGTCTTTGCCCCCGTCATCTGCAAGAGAACGTGTCTGAAGGGTCAGTGCCGAGACAGCTGCCAGCAGGGCAGCAACATGACCCTGATCGGGGAGAATGGGCACAGCGCCGATACGCTCACCGGCTCCGGCTTCCGAGTGGGTGAGGCTGGGGCCGGGACCCCTGGGCTCTGGCAGGAGGGGGTGGCCGGACTGGTTCTGGGGCGCTTGGCAACAGGGACCCCTAGGTTCTGGCAGGAGGGGACAGCTGGATTGGTTCTGGGGCAGCTCAGACAGGCCAGGGTGCTTGGCAACAGGGACCCCTGGGCTTTGGGATGGGGAAGCTAGGATTCCTGGAGGGCATCTGTGGAGGGTGGAGGGAGGTAGCACCTGGGTTCCTGGGCTCTAGAAGACCGAGGGCAGGATGCCTGGGGCACCGGGGAGGATTCTGGGAGTCAGGGGAAGAACACTGACTGAATGGGAGTGTGGATCAGCACTGAGGAACAGACTCAGATCTAGCTGAGGGGGGAGGATGAGAGAAATTCTTCAGTCCCTTCTTTCCTGGCTAGCCTGTGTTCCCACCTCCTACTGTTCCTGTATCGGTTTCACTATGTCTTTGGCCTTTCAAGGCCCTGCTGATGCCACGCTTAGCCCCTAGACCTGGTGGCTCCCCTACCCCCTTAAATCCTGAAGACCCCAGGAACCCAAGGCGAAGACCCACTCCCGGGAGGGGGGGGGAGGTAGTGGCAAATTCTTTCTGTCTTTGGCTCTGTCAAATAATTATCCCCAGGGCCCTGGGTGGCAGGGAGGAGCCCCTTGTTAATTATGTCTCTGAGGGGTAATTAGTCAGACTCAGGCCCAGGAAGGCACCATCCAAAGAGCCCCAACTCTTGGGAGCCCGAGGCTCAGAGGGCAGAGCCCAGACTCTTGTCCAGTGGCTCCCAAGGAATTACTACAGTCATACTATGTGTGACAATAGTGGCACATCTATGTGACTGTGTGTATCTGGTGTGCATGTGGGACTGTGTGTGTGTGTGTGTGTGTGTGTGTGTGTGTGTGTGTGTGTGTGTGTGTGCAGGAACAAGCATGAGCGTCTCCAAGCCCAGGGCCTTCCTGCCTGTACTGTTGTCTCTGTCTGAGCTGCCCACATCCCTCAGGCACGGTGCCCGGGGCCGCGGGTGGGCGGTGTCACTTGGAGGTCAAGCTCACCACCAGGAGTGAGTCACCAGAAGAGCAGGAAGGAGGCCCTCTCCCCTCACCCCAATCAACAGGATAGATGGGCCAGGAAGGATGCTTTCTCCCAGGGGCTGGGGGCTTCCCAGCCTTAGCTGAGCCCAGAAGGGCCTGCCCCACCCTGTCCCTGGTATCTGGAAGGCAGCTGCTTAGGGAGGGAGAGGATGTCTCCATGGCAGGGGAGGGAGGGCAGTGAGAGAGAGGCTGAAGGCTGGGGGGACCAGGGGGGACGACCTGTGGGACCCTGGGCAAGGAATGGCCCAATTTTTTCAGCTACAAAGGAAGGGGGTGAGGGGGTGGGGGATTAGGTGATCTTTAAAGGTCTCTGGGGCCAGAGAGGGCTCAGGGCTGGTGCTGTCCTCTCTCAGTACTGGTAGCCAAATGATCTCCATGTGTACATGGATGTGTAAGGCATGAAACATACAGGTATCTGTGCACCTGGGAGTGCACAGGTATGTGAGAGGCATTGGCCATCTGGGTCTCTGCTTAGCAGAGTACTGGATTTGCCCCTTTCCTGTCCTCTATTCGGGGGGCTCTCTGGAATGTGAGGGTGGGTGGGAAACTGGAGGGAGACTCTTGGGACCCTGAACTGGAACAAAATGGGGCTTTGTTGCTTGATCCCCACCCATGCCCCAGACTTCAGGAGGCGAGGGAGGAGCTGAGAGGACCCTCAGCAATCACGTACCCCAGCCTCCTTTCACAAATAAGGAAACTAAGGCCCAGAACAGGGAAGAGGCTTTTTCCAGCCCCCCCCCCCCGCCCGAGCTAGCAGAGCCTGGATTGGGGCCCCTGCTCCCAAGTGGAATCGGGGCCCTGGTGCAGTCCAGCTGGGCAGAGTGAAAGAGGCAGAGCTAGCAGCTGCAGCGGCCTCTCCCTTCTGGCCCCTGGGCCCAGCCTGCCACATTTGCCTGCTCTGCTGGGCAGTGGGCACAGAAGGCACCAGGGAGAGCCTTCCCTCTCTCCCTCCCTCCCTCTCTCTCCTCTCTTTCTTGGCTCTCTCTTGCACCACTGCTGCCCCAGCTCCCTGGGGGCCCCTTGCCCAGGACCCCATGCCCTGGGCCTGCAGCGCCCCCCTCCCTCTGCCTTCTGAGATGCCCCCCTCTGGGCTGTTGGCTCTCTTGCTGCTAGTGGGCCTGGGTGGAGGGGTGCTGAAACATACACATATATACACATACTCACACACACACAGACATTCACACAGACACATACACACACACATACAGACACACATACACACATAGACACACATACACACATATACACACAGACATACACACACAGACACACACACATACAGACACACATACCATCTGTTTCCCTCCTCTGTAACATGAGGAAATTGGAGTGGATTTTCTCTGAGGCCTTCCCAGTTCTAAATCTTCTGCCCCAACATCTATGTATGTTTGTGTGTGTATGTGTCTATGGCCAGGGCAAGTCTGTGTCCAGATGCCCCTGTGGGAGGTGGATGGGAGAGCTATTGGGGATATCACAGACCAGTGTGAGGGTGGGGGACTGGATTAGGATGTGAGAGGGGTGGCCTAACCACTGTGACCCTCCCCCAACCCACGCCATCTTTCCTTGCAGTGGTGTGCCCTTTGCCCTGCATGAACGGGGGCCAATGTTCATCTCGGAACCACTGTCTCTGCCCCCCGGACTTCACCGGCCGATTCTGCCAGGTGCCAGCAGGCAGCGTGGGGGCGGGCCTAGGCCGAGGTGGGGCTCTGAGTGGCCCCCCACCTCCTGCCCCTGAGGGGGAGCCAGTGGCCAGCAAACACGCCATCTATGCAGTCCAGGTGATCGCAGACCCCCCTGGCGCAGGGGAGCAGCCTCCGGCCCAGCATGCAGCTTTCCTGGTACCCCTTGGGCCTGGCCAGGTCTCAGCTGAAGGTAGGAGAAGGGGGAAAGGAAGAAACCAGGTGGAAGACACCCAGAAATAGAGAGACACGGAGGGGGTGAGGGGCGGGGCGCAGAGAGACATAGGATGATCAGGACACACAGAGAGACTGAGGCAGAGATCAGGAAAGCCAGCAAGGCAGCAGAAGCCTCCTCCGTGTGTGGCCTCAGCTGTCCATCTGTATACCCAGTGCTAGGCACACCAGAAACACTCAATATGTGTGTTTGCATTCAGTCATTTGTTCTCAGGAATTACAGAGAAGGAAACTGAGGCTCAGAGGCGGGGAGGGGCTTGCCCCAGGTCACACAGGTAGTAAGTAGAACTGTGGAGCGACAAAGAGATATCAAAAGACAGAGACAGAGAGAGGCTCCTGACCAGCTGTGGCCAGAAAAGGAATCAGCTGCTCTTCCCCAGGCATTCAGCCAGCCTTTTCTGTGCTCTGGGGGAAGAACTGGGGGGCAAGGAGGCTGGAGGTGGGCCTAGACGATAAGATGCTGACCCATTGCGCCCTGTGCCCTCCAGTGCAGGCACCTCCACCCCTGGTGAATGTGAGAGTTCACCATCCCCCAGAGGCCTCTGTCCAGGTTCACCGCATCGAAGGGCTGAGCGCTGAGGGCCCTGCACCACCCCAGCACCTCCTCCCCCACCCCAAGACCCCCCACCCCCGGCCTCCCACTCAGAAGCCCCTGGGCCGCTGCTTCCAGGACACGCTACCCAAGCAGGCTGTGAGTGACCCTTAGGGGCCCTAGGCCCTCCCCTGGGGACCCCACCTCAGCCTTTTGGACCATCCTTTCTTCCCCCTTACCAGCTGTGACTACTGGAACCCTGCCCTCCATTCCTCCCCTCTGGGGCATCCAGCCCTGGGCTGGTTCTGAGGGAGCATAGGCAGTCCTGGGCTGGGGTTTTCAGATTCTGATGAGCTGTAGGTGATCTTGGAGAAGTTCTTTATCTTTCTGTAAAACGAGTGGCTTAATGAGATGCCCTCTCAAGTCTCCTCCAGCTGTGACATCTTAAGATCCTTGGGGGCTGGGAGGGGGAGATGAGGGTCCTGAGGCTAACTTGGTCCTTCCTTGGGCCACAGTGTGGCAGTAACCCACTTCCAGGGCTGACCAAGCAAGAGGACTGCTGCGGAAGCATTGGCACAGCCTGGGGTCAGAACAAATGTCACAAGTGTCCCCAGCTGCAGTGTGAGTCCTATGGCAGCCCCCTCCCATTCCACACACAGCTTGGCCTCTTGGGCCCCTGCTCCTCTTCCCCATACCTCCTTCCCCTTCCTCTCCCAGGTGGCCCCCTTATCCTCACTCCCCAGTGACAGACTCCCATGCTCTTCCCCAGACACCGGTGTGCAGAAACCTGGCCCTGTGCGTGGGGAGCTGGGGGGTGACTGCCCCCAGGGTTACAAGAGGCTGAACAGCACTCACTGCCAGGGTATGGGGGTCCTAGGAGATGGAAAAAGGGGCTTGGGAATGGCCAGACCACGGACTGGAAGGTGCCTGGGCCACAGCAATGTGGAGGTGGGAGGAGGGAGCCAAGGTGGGCAAGGTCGGGAGGGCATCCGAGCCTCTCTCTCCATCTCTGCCCTCCTTGTTTTCCTGAAGACATCAATGAGTGTGCCATGCCAGGCATGTGCCGACATGGAGATTGCCTCAACAGCCCAGGCTCCTACCGGTGTGTGTGTCCACCTGGCCACAGCCTTGGCCCCTCTCGAACCCAGTGCCTGGGTAAGAGCCCCTGGGGAAAGGTCAGAGGCCATGTGGTGAACATATGAGTGTCAAAGGTCACAGTGTGAGGTGGTGGAGGCAGACTGGGAAAAATTCCGGGTCAGGTGCAGAGGGAGGTTGAGAATACTTCAAGTCCTATGGGGACAGGTCAGAGAACATATGTAGGTTGAAGCAAGGTCAGAGGTTTGGGTCCAATTTCCTATGGAGTCAGGGTCATCTGGGGGCCTGGAGGTCGTGAAGCAGGGGTGCCCAGGGCAGACATGGAATCTGTCCTAATTCTCCTCATCCTTTGCCCAGCTGAGAAGCCGGAGGAGAAAAGTCTCTGTTTTCGTCTGGTCGGCCCTGACCTACAGTGTCAACACCCGCTCACCACCCACCTGACACGCCAGATGTGCTGCTGTAGTGTGGGCAAGGCCTGGGGGGCCCGCTGCCAACGGTGTCCTGCTGATGGCACCGGTCAGCCACTGCCCTCTGTGCACTGTTTGGGTCCTCCAGGGCCCTGCAGGGGAGTGGGGAGGGCAGCTCAGTATGCAGGCACTGGGGCTCCTTTCAGCTCCTGTGCACTACTGGGGGCAGGTGGGAACCCCAGAGATGTCCACGGAAAGTTCACTTCTATTTTCCCTACCTCCCCCCCCAGCTGCTTTCAAAGAGATTTGCCCAGCCGGGAAAGGTTACCACATCCTGACGTCCCACCAGACACTCACCATCCAAGGAGAAAGTGACTTCTCCCTGTTCCTGCATCCAGATGGGCCCCCCAAATCCCAGCAGGTCCCGGAGAGCCCTAGCCGGGCCCCCCTGCAGGAGGAACCAGAAGAGGAGAAGGGTAAGAGCTTAGCAGAGGGCCGAAAGCACTGTCCTCCAAACCCTTCCCCCAGGGACCCCAGAAGTAGAAATGTCTACTTGGGACACTGGGCTCAACCTCAGTTTATTTCCATTAGCAATACCCCATCAAGACCCAGATCTCCCCCCATCCCCGCCCAGTCCTTCTCTGGGCCTCCTCAGCCACCCCCCAATGCCCTGGGCACCCCTCTGGAGTGTGTCTTTCAGAGGCCCTGACCACCTCTACCAGGGCTCTGACCGGATTCCCTGCAAGTTTGTAAAACCTCCACACGACATGACCTTCAGCATCTAAAACTCGAACCCAGTCCCTGACCACAGCTGTTTCAGACGCTCCTAAACCCGTCCTCTAAATGCTGGCTTTTTCTTTTCCAGGGGTGACCACGGACTCTGTGAGTATAAAGGCCAGAACCTGGCCAGGGCTCAGCTGGGAAGTCACAAAGACAGGCAGAGAGCGCAGGGGAGAGTTAGCAGCGCGGCAGAGGGATGGGAATAACGAGGAGATAAAGCTGGGAGGATGGTAGGCAGTCAGAGTGCAGGGGGCTGAGACCTGAGCTCAAGGCTGCCTTATCTCCCTCCCACCCCATGCTCAGATGGACTCCGAGGAGCGCTCAGCTCAGCAGGGCCAATCCCCTGTCACCACGACGCCGCCTGTGCGCCCTTACCCAGGTGAACCAGGGAAGGGGAAAGACGGCAGGGAGGAACAGCCTCACCAGCCTGGGGATGCAGGAGGGGGAGAGCTAGCCTTATATCCTGGAGGCCAGTCCTCAAGGATGGCACTTGAAGAAAGCTCCCCTACCCAAGAGAATCAACCCTGTCCTGGGCTCTTTCTTCCAGAGCTGATTTCCCGCCCCACCCCGCCAGCTGTGCACAGAGTCCCTCCGGATCTCCTCCCGTCGAGGAGCGCAGTGGAAATCGCCCCGACCCAGGTCACGGGTAAGCCACGCATTCTATCCAGGCTCGATCCCCAGCCTGGCACCCAGGTCCTGCTTCTGCTCGGGCCACCTCCGCCACCAAATCGATCCAGTTCTTTTAAGATCCGGGTTCTGGGGATAGAGAAGCAGAAAAAGACCCAGTCCCTGCCCGCCACCAACTTCCATTCTAATAAGCCACAGCGATGGAAGTGGTCCCCAGCAGGGAGCTTTGGACCCGGCACTCTGAGTGAGGCCATGGGGAAGTCCTTCGACGCTCCCCTTCCAGCCTGGGGACTGCCTGGCCAAGGGAGGCCATCACCAAACCGAGCAGGACCGCCTGGGTCCCCGGCTTCTCAAGGCACCGCTCTCACTCCCTACAGAAACTGACGAGTGCCGTGTGAACCGTAACATCTGCGGCCACGGAGAGTGCGTCTCCGGCCCCTCGGGCTACTCGTGCCAGTGCTATCCAGGGTACCGGCCCCATCCGCAGCAGATGTACTGCGTCGGTGAGCTGGAACATCCGGTGTCGACCCCTGATGTCAGACCTCCCGCGGGGCCCTCGGCGGGGAGTGGGATGAGGATGGAGGGGAGGCGACCGAGGATCAGGGTTGGGGTAGGTGGAGGCTCCGGGACCTAGGACCTTAAAATTCACACGAGGTCCCACGGTGGGGAAGTGGAGGGAGGGGACGGAACGGGAGCTAGGGGCACCTGGGCTGAGGATCCCACGGAGCGGAGAGGGCTGAGGATGGAGAGGAGGGGACTGAGCCTCAGTGGAGACAAGGGGCGCCTCGACCTCTGAAATCAGAGCTCATGCGGGCTCCACGGAGGTCAGGGGGCCAAGGATCCTCCACGACGTCCCCCTATCTCGCCTTCCCACAGATGTGAACGAATGTGAGACTGAACCCTGTGGAGTCGGGAAGGGCGTCTGCATGAACACGGGAGGCTCGTACAACTGTCACTGCAACCGGGGCTACCGGCTGCAAGTCAGCCCAAGCGGCCGTTCCTGCGTGGGTAAGGGCGAGGTTTGTCTAGGTTAGAGTGGAGGGGCCATGGGGTGGGGCTTGGGGAAGCTAGGGTGGGGGCGTGGCTAATGGACAGCCCTGCTCTGGGAAGGAGCGGGTGGGGCGAGGCCAGGCCTCCGTGGGTGTGGCTAATGAATTTTAGGAAGAGACCCGTGGATTCGTAGGGGACGTGGGAGGAGGGGCCAATAGGGCGGGACTTAGAGAAGGGTGGGTTCAGATGCCGTCCAGTTGTGGATCACGGCCTGGGGAGGGGCGCGGCATACGGAGACAGAGCTATTCGGGGCGGGGATTAGGCAAATAAGGGGGCTTGAGGGGCGGGGCCTCAGAAGGTTAAGGCACCTGGAGGTTAAGGAGTTAGTTCTGCTGAAGGGGCGGGACCTACGGAAGGATTGGCTCTCATGGGGGAAGACCCCTGAAGGGGCGGAGCCTGGAGCCCGGACCCTGTCTTTTCCCCATCCCGGGCTCAGACCTCAATGAGTGCGTGAAGCCCCACCTGTGCGGAGACGGCGGGTTCTGCATCAACTTCCCCGGGAACTACAAGTGTAGCTGCTATCCGGGCTACCGGACCAAGCCGTCTCGGCAACCACTGTGCGAAGGTAGGCCCGGGATGGAGAGAGGGCCCGGCCGAGACACACACCACGGGGCTGGGCCAGGCTAGGCCAGGAAGGAGGGCTGGGCGGGTGGCGACCCCTCCCTCCCTAGCTCTTCTGCCGTGACATCCTTCTTCTCCAGCATCCTGGGTCCTGCAGGCCCAGCCTGACCCTCCCTTCCCTCTGCAGACATCGATGAGTGCCGGGACCCCAGCTCGTGCCCGGACAGCAAATGCGAGAACAAACCTGGCAGCTTCAAGTGCATCGCGTGCCAACCTGGCTACCGGAGTCAAGGGGGCGGGGCCTGCCGGGGTGAGGGGCCAAGAGGGGACGGGGTGGGGGGGTGGGGAGCAATCATTTGGGACCCCTTCAGGGATGAGAACTCGGGCAACGAGAAAATGCCTCTCTCCACCCCACGGCCTCGTTTGCGGGGCTTCTTGGTGGACCGGGAGCGACTTGGGCTCTGCCAGCCTATGTACTTTTAGCGGGGGGTAGGGCAGGCCTGAGCCTTTCCTCCAGGACAGTAGGTGGTCACAATCGTGCAGGACTGGGATGGGGACGCGGACGAAGCCCGGCCCGGCGTGGCTGCACTCTGTTGTCTGGCCCCCAACACTCCCTCCCCCCACAGACATAGACGAGTGTGCTGAGGGTAGCCCATGCCAACCGGGCTGGTGCGAGAACCTCCCCGGCTCGTTCCGCTGCACGTGCGCCCAGGGTTACGCGCCCGCCCCAGACGCCCGCAGCTGCCTGGGTGAGTGCCCCTGGGGGGGGGGGAGGGATGTATAGGGCGGCCTGAGGGTTCCCTGGCTGGACACTGTGACCTCTGTCTTCCTCCTTTCCCCGGCAGATGTGGACGAGTGCGAGGCCGGGAACGTGTGCGAGCATGGGGTCTGCACCAACGCCCCTGGATCCTTCCAATGCCAGTGTCTCACGGGCTACCACCTCTCCCGGGACCGCAGCCGCTGCGAGGGTGAGTAGGGCAGGGAAGCCTGGCTCGAGCTGCTAAGGGCACTGAGAAAGCCGGCTGAGGGGCAGGCCTTCTTGTTTGCCCATCCGACAAATGAATTTGGTCTAGACTCTAGGAGAGGCTCTAGAATCCCCCAACTCTGAGGTCCCTCCCTACTCTGACATTCTAGGTTCTAGGTTCTTTGTTCTGTGAAGGAAGGGCCTCCTCTGCTCTGACATTCTATGCTCTTCTCTTCTAAGGGCCATCTAGGTCTGACATTCTGGGTTCTAAGGTCCTTCTCAATCTAGGTTCTCAAGGCTCTCCCAGATGTAACATTCTCTGTCCTGTGATGCCAGGGTATCCATCCACAAGGGCCCTGGACCTGCTGGCTAGGTCAGCAAGTGGCCAACCTTGCCGCCTCCTGGTGGCTGCCCACTTACCCTGGGTCTGGCCTCGGCTGCACTCCAGCATTTTTGAAGTGCTGTGTTCAGAGCCCTGTGATGGGTGCTGGGAGGAAGGAAATGGAGGTCACTAAAGCTAGCTAGCTAGAAGCCTCCTCTGTCCTCTTGGAGACCATAGTCCAGTAGCTTTGTGCTTTTTCCTTTCAAGGCTGATGGTCAGAGACAGTGCCTGGGCTGCCCAGTAGGGCCCCTGACAGCTGGGGACAGACCAAGGCCTGATTCCTGTCCCTCTTTGGAGATCAGACATGGACCTTGTTAGCATATACCCCCAAGCTGAGTTCCTGTCTAGGGTTTGGAGAACCCCTGGGCCCCATGGGGAAGCAGGACCAAGGTGCTCAGAGCATCAGGGCTCACCGGTTCTCTGGTTCCCACCCCCCAGACATTGACGAGTGTGACTTCCCAGCGGCCTGCATCGGAGGTGACTGTAGCAATACCAACGGTTCCTACCGCTGCCTCTGTCCCCCAGGCCATCGGCTGGTGGGTGGCAGGAAGTGCCAAGGTACTCACCTAGCAGGAGGAGCGGCTGGACAGCAGCTCTGTCACCTTCTGGAACTCCACAGGGCCCACACACTCCCCACCCCGCCCCAGCTGTTGGGTTTTTGATCCCCCCAGAGGAACTGTCCCCTTCGGGTCTCCCAGAGGTGCAGCTGAGGCTAGGGGACATGGCCTTAACCCAGGATGAAGGTGCTCTTGGCCTTGGCAACTGTTATACTCCCTGTCCCTGTCCTTGCCCAGACATAGATGAGTGCAGCCAGGATCCAGGCCTGTGCCTCCCCCACGGAGCCTGTGAGAATGTGCACGGCTCTTACGTGTGTGTCTGCGACGAGGGCTTCACCCCCACCCATGACCAGCATGGCTGTGAGGGTAAGTGCCTGCTCCTCCACCCAGAGGCCCGAGGCCCCTTGCCTGCCTCCCCAGCCCAGGCTCCTGGCCTCTCTCCCTTTCCAGGAGGGTCCTTTCACCGTGAATGCCTGACTCTTCCTCCATGTGTCTGAGAGGCAGAGCAGCTGCAGCCCCCCATAGGTGCCTGAGCCTGTGTTCTCTTCCCTGCCCCCATACTCCATGTTTCAGAGGCTGAGCAGCCCCACAACAAGAAGGAATGTTACCTGAACTTCGATGACACCATCTTCTGTGACAGCGTCCTGGCCACCAATGTCACCCAGCAGGAGTGCTGCTGCTCACTGGGTGCTGGCTGGGGAGACCACTGTGAGATCTACCCCTGCCCTGTTTATAGCTCAGGTCAGAGCTGGGGCCTGCCTGGAGACTGGGGCGGGGGGTGCATGGGGAGCAGAGACTCATGAGGATGCAAGAAGCAGGATGATACTCTGAGTCAAAGGTCCTGGGTTCAAATCCTGCCTTTTTGTTGCTTTCTCCCTGGGTGACTAAGTACTAGACCTGTTTCTCCATTTGTAAAATGAGGGGGTTCTGCTAGATGGCCTCTAAGCTCCGTACTAGTTCTAGAGGCAGCTAGGTGGCGCTGCAGTGGAGAGAACACTGCCCCTGGAGTCGGGAAGACCTGAGCTCAAATCCGAACTCAGACACTTACTTGCTGTGTGATCCTAGGCAAGTAACTTAGCATCTCAGCCTTAGTCTCCTGATCTGTGAAACAGGGATAACAATACCACCCCCCCCCCCCCAGATATGAGGACCAAATAAGATAGCAGGTACGGCGTTCTGCGAGGCTTGAGGCACAGTGTAACTGTTAGCGCTGACAACTATCATTCTGGAGGTTTCCACGATCGCTCGAGTCCTGCCCAGATCTGAGTCCTGGGAGGTAGGAGAGGAACAGAAGGAGTCACTGTCCCCTCTGTTCCTCTCGCCCCACAGCTGAATTTCACAGTCTCTGTCCCGATGGAAAAGGCTATATCCAAGAGAACAACATAATCAGCTATGGCATTCCAGCTCATCGGGGTAAGGAGCACTCCCCCCATTCGCTAATAAGCATTTATGAAGTACTTACTGAATGCTCAACAAGCATTTATTAAGTGCTTCCTGTGTGCCAGAAAATGAGTTTGGAACTGGTGATACAGAAACAAAAATGAATCATCTTTGCCCTCAGGGAGTTTTTATTCATGACGGGGGGGGGGGGGTAAGGGGGAGGGTGGTTGACCACGTATACGTATAATACAAAATTTATATAAATTTAAGGGTGCAGGAAGTGATAACAAGTGGGGGAATCAGGAAAGGCCTTCTGTGGGAGGTGGCAACAGAGTTGTGGTTTGAAGGGAGCTAGGGATTCTGTGAGGTAGAGGTGAGGAGGGAGGGTATTCCAGGCATGAGGCACAGCCAGTGCAAATAGATGGGAGCTGGAGATGAAATGCCCAGGGGGAACAGGGACCATGCAGAAGCTTATTGCTGTAGACACAATGAATGGGGAACCACTTTGGTTTCTCTCCCTGGCTCTGGCTAAAATGAGGGAAAAACAGAGGTGGGGATTTCCTGCTGAACTCTGGTGATTCCCCTGTAGACATCGACGAGTGTGTGCTCTTTGGAGAGGAGATCTGCAAGGAGGGCAAGTGTGTCAACACGCAGCCAGGCTATGAGTGTTACTGCAAGCAAGGCTTCTACTATGATGGAAACCTGCTGGAGTGTGTGGGTGAGTGTGGGGGGGGGAGGAGGAGGGGGACTGGCACTCTGATGGAGTGTGTGGGTCAGCGTGAGGGTGAGCTGGTACCCTGCTGGATGCCCTGCTAGACACTCTGCTAGAGTGCTGAAGTGCCAATGCAATATTTATAGGACCCGTGATCACGATAAATACTGTGACTATAAGTATCACATGACATTCGATCACCAAATATACCAGACTCTCCAGATAGAGGATAGAACTGAAGGATTTATTTAGACACCAGAAAACCCAATCCCAAAACCAGCAAGCTGATTCCATCATAATACCAAAGATATTCATTAGCCATAATAATGCTGAGAGCCACAGCATTCTTCAGCCTTTCCCACAAACCAATATGAGATCAGTATTTACTCACAACCTCTCTATCTCTTTGCCTGAGCTCCTCTCTCCCCCACTGTCTGGCTAGCTCTGACTCCCAGCTTCCTGTGGGCTCTGCTTCCATTCAGCAAATTTCCTCCACCACAGGCTCCATGTGATTCCATTCAGCCTACTATGGGGCAGAGTTTACTTTCACAGCAGGGGAGGTCTTCAAACTCCTCCCTAGGTTTATTAAGGGTCAGGGCAGATCTTCAGATTCCCATTCCCATTCCAAGTGTGTGAGCACATCAATGGTCCAGCTCTGGCAGGAGCCCTCCCAGAATGGAGATGCCACTCCCTGCCCAGGCTGCCCATTTCTCTTGGGGATGGCTTTCCTTTCTCCTTCTCTTGGGCTATCCACTTGTTCAGGTTCTGCCCTGGGGCCAAGCACCCCGATCCCCCTCCCACCTAGCCCTTTGAACACCTGCTGCCCAATCTGAACACTTAGCAATGTCTTTCCTATAATGGGGCTTCCAGGATGGCATGTGTTATTCCAGATGGTGTGTGACCAGGGCAGAGAGTAGAAGCCCATCACTCCCTGTGAGATCAGGACCTCCAGGCTTCTCCTCATCTCTCCTCCTCACTGACCAATTAGGGATCCCTGTTTTCTCCTTTGTGAAATGAGCATGGTAACCCCTGGCCTGCTCCCTGCAGAGGGGAGGAGAGGAGGCAGAGGGCAAGCTTCTTCTCGGGTCCTTTGCTTCCCGGGCGGGTGAGCGCGGAGGGCAGTGGCCATCAGCAGGCCAGGGCTGAGAAGCTTGGAGGCTTGCAGGGAGGAAGGGCCAATGGGAGTCCACTTCTTTCCCTCCACTCAGATGTCGATGAGTGTCTAGATGAGTCCAAGTGCAGGAATGGTGTGTGTGAGAATACCCGCGGTGGTTATCGCTGCTCCTGTACTCCTCCCGCAGAGTACAATCCAGCCCAGCGCCAGTGTCTGATCCCAGAAGAAATGGGTGAGGAGCTGGGATGGGGTCCTGGGGGCAGGAAAGGAGGGTGCTCTGGGGCTGGAGGAGGGCTGGGGCTGACTCTTCCACTTGTAGACGTGGACGAATGCCAGGATCCTGCAGCCTGCCAGCACGGACGCTGCATTAACCTCCCTGGGACCTTCCGCTGTGAGTGCCACCTGCCCTGGGTTCCAGGGCCCACTGGACGGGACTGTCAGCTCCTGGAGAGCCCAGCAGGTGAGGGCTGGGCATCCCTGCACTTGCCTGTGTCCCTCTGTCCATCTGGCACTGGCTCTGCTTGTCCCAATTCATTTATTCGAGTCTTGGGTGCCCATCTGCATATTGTATGATGCTGGGCCAAACTCCGAGCTCAGCTAGGCCTCCTCCTGCCTTCAGGGAGCTCCCAGTCTAGGAAGGAGACAATTCAAAGTGAAACCTGCCAGAAAGGGGTGTGGACCCAAGAATTCTGTGAGATCCCTAGGGAAGGTCAGTTACTGATGTGGTAGGGGCATCATGAGGTCTTACTGGGGCAGCCAACATTTGCTTTAAATTAAATCAGATTCCAGACACTAGAAACAGTTGATGCAAGTCCTAGAGATGGAAAAGGCCAGTGCAGATTAGAAGGCACGGTGCATGGGGAGGGGGTGGTAACTTGAGACAAGATCAGAAAGGTAGCCTGGTCCTTGTCTGAGGTGGGCCTTGAATGCCAAAGGCATATGACCTTCACTGGCCCTCATCTGTCTGCTCCGAAGGAAGGGGGAGCAGGGGAAGCCAGAAGGCCTCCCCAGAGGATCAGCCTCCCTCTCCCTGTCGTCCTGCAGACAGACCCCAGGAGCGGAGGGATGTGTGCTGGGGCCAGCGAGGGGATGATGGGATGTGTGCAGGGCCCCTGGCCGGTCCTCTCCTGCCCTATGAGGAGTGCTGCTGCCGTCAGGGCCGAGGCTGGGGGGCCCAGTGTCGTCCCTGCCCACCGCGGGGGCCAGGTGAGCCGGAGCCAGGGTTGGGTGTGGGGGAGAATGGGAGCTGGGGGAGGAAAGAAGGAGTCAAGTGCCCCAAATGAGGAGGGCACAGGTGCCCCACAGATATCTGTTCCAGTGAAAGAGGAGGGTGAAACGGGAGCCTGGTTAGAGTCAGAAGCCTTGGGTTCAAATCCCACTGCTCAGCTTGCAGACCTCTGTAAAATGAAGAGTTGGTGGGACTAGATGGCCTCGGAGGTCCTGTCTAGGCCCTGGGTTCGCAGCTTCAGACCTCTAAACTGAGACCTTGACCCTCCCCAGGACTCCAATGTCCCAACTCCCAGAGCGAAAGTAACTCTTTTTGGGATGTGAGCCCGCTGTTCCTGAGGAAGCCCCACAGAGGTGAGTCGCCCCTCCCCCGCCGCCCCAGTCCAGCTTCGGGGCTCGGGGTCCGCAGGCAGTGGACCCGGAGCCCCTCTGCAGGCACTTACGGGCGAGCTGTGTGAATAACCCGGGGGGAGTCACTTCACTGCTGTCAGTCTGTTTCCACATCTGTAAATGGGGACAGTGACTCCGCCTACCTCACAGGGTGTGCAAAGCGCTTCGCAGCCCCCATGTATATGTTAGCTATTATCATCGTCCATCCCTCTCGGTCGCAGAAGAGGACAGCTCCGAGGAGGACTCAGACGAGTGCCGCTGCGTGAGCGGCCGCTGCGTGGCCCGCCCGGGGGGCGCGGTGTGCGAGTGTCCCGGCGGCTTCCAGCTGGACGCGTCCCGCACGCGCTGCGTGGGTGAGCCGGCCGGGCCGGGCGGAGGGGGCGGCGCGGAGGCGGCCCCCTCCCCCAGCCTGGTCCATTTCACGCCGTCTCGCCGCAGATATTGACGAGTGCCGCGAGCTGAACCAGCGGGGGCTGCTGTGCAAGAGCGAGCGCTGCGTCAACACGAGCGGCTCCTTCCGCTGCGCCTGCAAGGCCGGCTTCGTGCGCATCAGGCCGCACGGGGCGTGCGTGCCGCAGCGCCGCCGCTGAGCCCGGCGGTCGGAGAGCCGTACGCCGGCTCCTGCAGAGGGGCCTCCCGTGCGTGCTTCCCCCTCCTTGCTCTGGGCCGAGGCCAGGTACGAACCGCCTTCCGTGCCCCTGTAGCTCCGAGGGACGTGCCAGGGTCCCAAGGGGACGTCATGCCCGGAGCTGCCCCAGTGGAGGGCTGTTTGACTGTGTGGATACGGCCTGGCTACGGACTGTCAGCTTGCTGGGGCAGGCGCCTGCACCAGGCCCTTAGGAGATTGTATCTTAGTAACAGAAGCCAGGACACCTGCTCCCTACCTGTGGGTGTGACTGATTCTGCCCACCCACAGAGATTTGTTTATGGAGCCCACAGAGATAAAGTTCGCCTGTTTACTCCAATTCCTCCAAGGTCTTAGTCTGGAAGTATAAGCCTGGCCCTAAAAATGCTTAGTCCCAATGTGCCACTTGTGGGGGTCAGTGGGAGGCAGGCTCTTCTTGGAGGTGGCCTGGGAGTGTCAACCTGGGGGGTCGCATTCTTTCCAGAAGATGGAAGAGGCAGCCCAGCCCCTCAGGTGCCCCCCCCCCCCCATAGGAAGCAGCCCAGCCTCTCAGGTGCCTTCTCCTCCCACTATAGGAGGCAGCCCAGCCCCTCAGGTGCCTTCTCCCCCCACCATAGAAGGCAGCCCAGCCCCTCAGATGCTCCCCTTCTCCCGATCCAACACTCCAGGTCAAAGACTCTGAGGGTCTAGAAATAAAATGTATTCCAGCTCTGATTCTGTACATGGGAAGACAGGCCCTAGGCCAGGCTAGGCCAGGCCTGGGGCCTCACACATGGTTTGTACAATAAATACATGGGCAAAGGGTGGGCCAGGCCCCGGGCAAGGAGCCCCTTCCCCACTCAGCCTCCCTGACTCTGAGGGGGCAATACAGGGTTCCAGGCTTAGTCCAGCTTCCTCGCTCCCAGCTTCATGGGCCCCTTGGCCGCCTTCCTCTCTGCCCGCCTGGCTTCTACTTCTTTCTTCCTCTCTTCTCTCTTTTTTCGAGCAAGCTCGGCCTTGGCCTGTCCTGGGAGACCGTGACATGAGAAGCGGGGCTTAGAAGGGGCTTTTCCTTCAAGGTACCAGCTCTGAGGAACCCCACCAGTACCCCCCCCAAGGGAGATGAGGGGACCTACTGCTCTCTGACTCCAGGGTCCCCCAGGTCTCCTCAGTCCCCCAGTCCCCAGAGGCTTCTGTGCTCCAGGAATCTGGATTTCTCTGAAAAGAAGACAAAGACATCAGTCAGGGTCAATCTAAGGGGCTCAGAGGACTGACCTTCACCTCCCCGCGCCTTCCTCCAAGGACCCCAGAGACCTGGCTCGGATGCTTACCAGCACCTCAGCCCCACTGCCCAGCCTGGGCAGGTCTCCCCCATCCCATTGCTAGGTTGGGCAGGTCTCCTCCAGCTCCCCCCAGGCTGGGCAGTGCTCACCCACACACGTTACCTGTGTGTTGGCAGTGAGGCGAGGTGCCAGGGCTGAAAAGGGATCTGCCTTCTCAGTGGTCTCTGTCCCACCCCAGTTGTACTCGCTGGCCAGCTTGGTACCCTCAGGAAGTTTCTGGGGCCTTGACTCCTGCCAGTCCTGGTCCCAGGAGCCTTCAGCCTCCCAGCTGCTCCAATCAGCCTCGGGGGACTTCTGAGAGGGGCTGCCTGCCTGCAATGGGAGAAAGAGAGGCTGGGGGGTGGCAGTCTCCAGACCACCTGGATTCAGGGGACCCACTACTAGGCCCCTGCCCCCCATTCCAGGTTCAGGGCCTCACCCTCTTGGACCGGTGCTCCCTATCACTGATGCTCCAATCCTCTCGCTGAGTCTCTCCTTCTTGCTGTAGAGAAAGGGGCAGGGAGTGAGCCCAAGGGGGGACAACAGCTGGAGTCTCTGACTACAGAGAAACAGAGGGCCCAGCCCCCATTCTGGCACCAAGCAGCCCTCCCACCCCCAAGCACATGGGCTCTCTCTGGGCTTCCCTAAACCTTCCACCGGTCTCTCCATTGGGGAGGAGTGGCTGATGCTGCCCCAGGGATCCCTGCAGGATGTGGGAAGGAGGGACAGGGAGAAGGGCCCCTCTCCAGGGACTAAGGGACATACACCCTAAGAAGATCATCAAAACACGTGCAGAGTACCATAAATGAGGCCCTGCCCACAGCGAGCTTCCTGAGGTCACAAAAGGGAGAGCACTGGGACCAACACAGCACTTTACAAGTGTTAGCTCTTCCTGCCGTGGCAGGAGCTGCTGTCATGAAGCCCCATTTTACAGGTGAAAAAGTTGAGACAAATATAGGTGAGGGGACCTCTCCAGGGTCACCCAGCTGGGCTGTGTCTGAGGCCGGCTCCTGGGCCACCCAATGGCCTCACTCTTCCCCTGTCCCTGTGATGATGCCCAAAGACACTGGGCAGGAATGAAGTGGGGGCTCCCATCCCTGCAGCCCAGCCCTGGCGCTTGCACAGGTCACTTCCCCCAGGCTGTGGACCCTCCACACCCTGAGAGACTGACCCGACACAAAATCAGTAGCCCAGAAAGCCACAGGCCCTGCCCTCCCAGACTGCCCATTCCAGTGTGTGCAGGGGCACTGGGAGAGGCTAGGAAATGAGGCTAAGGAGGAGCAAGGAAGCGGCTGGGAGAGCGATTGTGGGCCCTCTTACCTCCAGGCTGCCCCAGTCTTCGTCATCCCACCGGTCGGTGGAGCCCTCCCCTTCCTCGGCTGCCTCCTCCTCCTCCTCGTCCTCCCCTTCCCCTCTTGTTTCCCACTGACCTGAGGTCACAGGAGGGACCTGGGCAGGGGCAGCTGCTGGGGCTGGGACTGGGGCTGCTGCTGGGGGGCCTGGGGAGGAGAGGAAAGGGAGCACATCAGGAGTTCACCAGCCTCCTCAGAGAACCCAGATTTCCTGCATACCCATTAGTGAAGAGAGAAAAGCCAAGGGCATGCACCCACCAGGTACTGGGACAGCTGCTGCAGCTGTGCAGGGGCAGGGGGCCCACAGAGAGCCCCCCACACCCCACCCAGGCAGGGAATGGGGTTGGAAGTTTGGGCAGATCTAAATTCCAATGTTAGGGACAAGAACTGGAGAGAGACTATGTGATGGGGGATGGCAGCTCCCAGGCTCAGTCCCCAGGGTCTAGGGCTGGAAGGGCCCTCAGAGGCCGTTTTGTCTGGCCGGAGAGTGGAAGATCCACGGGAAGATGAGGCATCGAGACCAGGGTGCTACAGGCCGCAGACAGCATCTGTTGGGGATGATGATGGGGGCAGCTCCCAAGAAATCGGAAGACTCACCTTCTGGGAGTGGCCTGAGTGGGGCGTCACTGGCTGGGGCGCTATCAGGGGTACTGGGGTTGGCTCGGATCAGCTTGGAGGTGAGGGAGGAGACCCCTGTCACTGCCCAGCCAGCCCAGGATGCGGCAGTGGTCCCTGGCCTGGGGCTAGAGGCTCTGTGGACATCCTTCTCTAGGGGAAGAGAGGACAATGTGGGAGGCCCAGGGGTGAGACTCCTGAGGAGGAGCTCCCAGCAGAGGAGAGGAAGATCTTGGGGGGCCGTGTGACAGGGCAATAGGAGGGAAAGCAGGCCTGGTCCTCATGGCTGGGTCCGCAGGAGAGGGCCCAAGGCTATCAACATATACCTTTGGGGTGGCACCCACAGCACCAGGGATGGCTGAGGGGGAGAGGGGCGCCTACACGCACTCACCCATTTCCTCCAGCTGGGCTGGATCTTCAGACACAGACTCGAGTTTGGCTAAAAAGCTGCGAATGGCCTTGAAAGCCTGTGGGAGGAGAGAGAAGGGAAAGTGGAGGTGCTGGGGCAGGGGGGCTGCCCAAGAACCCAGAAGGATAGGAGCACAGAGACCCCACTCTATGGCATCTTAGATGGTGACTTACCTCAGGGACTCAGTTTTCTGATCCATACAATGGGACACTAGGGGACACATGACATAATGGGGTAGCATGGCCCAGGGGCTGGGTGCAAATCTTGCCTCAGAGAGGAGTAAAAGCGAGAGGCTACTTCTAGGACCCAGTCGTCTTGGATAAGGCCCTTCACCTCTCCAGGACTCAGCTCCCCATCTATAACAGGAGAGGACTGGACCCAATTCCCTTCTTCCAGCTCCAGACAAAATTCTAAAGGGCTGGATGGTGTTTGGGCTCAAACACTAGTAAAACAGGACACAGAATAGCCCAGGAAAAGGCAAAAGGAGAGGGCCGGACAACGTTCTCTAATCACCCGGGGCCAGGAGACTCAGAGGGGGCATAGCCTAGCCAAAAGAATGGAGGCTGGAGCTGGCTCAAAGACCCAACAGAGACATTAGGATGACGTCAATAGGGGTGGGGGTGAGCTCAAGTCCAGGACTCTTAGGCAGGTTGCGTCTCGTTGTCCAGCCAAGTTGAGGCTGATCTGGGACCCACGATTCTGCCCAGCCTCACCTGGTCACGCACAGTTTTCTCAGGATCTACAGTGAGGGTACAGAGGACTGGCAGGACCTTGAGGGCACAGTCGTTCATGGAGTAGAGGTTGTGGGTGGCTGCAAAGCCCAGGACTCCTGCTGCCCTTGACGGGGCGAAGGGGTCCCTGGTGGCCCGGCTGAAAGCTGACGTGAGGACACGGTGTCTGGTCTGAAGAAGAGGAGATGGCGCTCAGGGGCCCCGTCCCAGCCAAGACCGTGTCAGAGCCAGGCTTCACTCTGAGGGGGCACTCGGGAAAGTGAGGGACAGACGGAGGCACCCAGGCTGGGGGGGGTGCAGAGACGGGTGCCTGACTCACACTGGCATTGAGGTAGGGGCCGATCTTGCCCAGGCACACGGTGGTGTTGCAGCGGATGGGGCCCTGGTCATCCTTGGCTTGCAGCCTGGCAAAGTGCTTCATCAGCTCTACGTTGAGATTCTGTTCGTTCAGCTTGGGGGCCAAGAGCAGCATGGACTAGAAGACAGAAAGGGAGGCCGGGGGCCATGGCCTGGCTCAGTACTTTCCAAGATCCAGGAGACCCACAGACAGCACCCAGCCTACCTGTTGCAGGCCTCGATCTTTTCTCCCACAAAGGCACACACTCAGGCAACCTCCAAAAATCCTGACAAGCAGCTTTTTCCCAAAGAGGGCCTACTGACAAATCCCTTTGGAGATCTGCTGATAATGCCTTTGGTAGAGACCACTCTGTACAAATGCCCTCTGAGTTTGGACCATCTACCTCCCCTACACAGGAGGATCCTAGCCCTAGGACTGGTAAGGACCTCAGCAGGCCACCAAGTCCAATGAGGACCCTGAGGATCCAGTACATGGAAGAGGAGAGCTTTGAACCCAGAGTCAAGGACTCTAGTGGCTGTTTTCACTACACCAACTTGCCAGCCTCAACCAAGAGGGGCACTGGGCTGAAATGGTTGGATGCATGGGATTCCAGGGCCCACAAGTGGCAGAGCTGGCAACCAGACCCAGGTACTCCTCTGTCCTGTCATCACACAGCAACGACCCCCGCTTTGACCATCCTGCCCACCCAAAGCTCCTGACTTCCCACCAAGGCAGAGTAGAAGAGTCAGCAGCGGACCACCTGCTCCTCCCCACCCCTCACTTCCTGCTTCCCTTGGGGAGGTGGGGACAGCTGCCTCTCCAGGTCCAGAAAGAAGGCTGAGGATGGCGGTAGGGACTCATGCCAAGGAGATCCCAGGGCAATCAAACACTTGGCACAGAGCTCCATAGGACTTGGGAGAGGAGAGGGACTGAAAGGTCATCCAGTCCAACCCCTTCCTTTCCAAGATAAGGAAGCTGAGGCCCAGGAGGCGAGAGGCTTTGTCCAGAGTCCAGAGCTGGAGAGAGGCAGGGCCCACTCATGTGACTGCACCCAGGGCCTCTGCCACCCAAGGCTGACACTGGGCCCTGATGATGGGTATGCCTTGTCCCCAGGGCCCACGTTGCCAGTGCTCAGCCCCTCCCCAGTGCACCTTGACAGTCTGCTCCCGGATGGCAGGGTTGGTGTCCAGGAAGCCGTGCACAACATGGGGGAAGATCTGAGTGTTGACTGTTGGCTCATTAAGGTACTGAATGAACTGCTCCATCTGTAAGGGGTGGGAGACACATGAGGCCCATGGTGGGTCACTGAGGGAGCCAGTGCCCAGAGCCAGGGCAAGGCAGCCGCCCACAACTGTGCTCTCCTCCACATTGGCTCTCTTTGTCAGGACCTGATATGTATTTCTATCTATTTATCTGGCACGGTGCTCATCAGACAGAAAGGACTCAACGTTCTTTGGCTTGTTCACTAGGACCTTCTTTGCTTCAGTTTCCCCAACTAGTCCACAAGCCACAAAGACCAGCAGGAACTTTCCTGATCCTGGGCTCAGGCTAGGGCAGCAGGACGTAACCCTCGGGCTGCCTTTCTTGGAAAGCTCCATCTTTGGCTGCAATCCACTATCTCTTCAGTTCGAAAAGGATCCTTGTGGCCAGGCAAAAATACCCGGGTCTTGGCAGCTTGGGTTTCCCTCCCCAGGGTCATTACCGAAGAGGCCTTAGAGATCAAGCCCAATGTCAAATCCAGGGTTCACTGCTCTCCTTCCCCCACCCCGTCTCCTCCAGGGAAGGGGCCCCTCCCCAACAAAAGCACATCCCTGCTCCAAGACCCTGAGGGCCCCTAGAACCCAGGCTGGGGAGCAACCTACCTGCTGCAGTAAGCGGATGCGCATGGCCCGGTCTGTGGAGGAGAACATCTTCACCACAACGGGAATAATTTTCTGCTGGTACTCCTCAGCATTGAGGAACTTCCCAACCTGCAAGAGAACAGAGGCTGCAGGCTCCGACCTGTGGTCACAACTCAGGTCTAGGCAGAAAGTCAGCTTGGGACCTTTGCAGCTGAGGGCACCCTAAGACACCCTTCCCCTCCCCAATCTGGTCACATGAAGCTTAGCTCACCTTGAAGAGAGGGGTGAGGATGACTGCTCCAGCACTGCCATATTCAAAGGCTGTCAGCAGCTGGGGCAGGATCTTATGCCGGCAAAAATCCTCAGGGAAGGAGTCCAGATTCTTGCTCAGTTCCTGGAAGAATTTCTGCTTCTCAGCAGGTTCTTTGATCTATAAGAGAGTAGTCTGTACCTGAGCAAGAATTCCTGCTATAGCCTCTCTGGGCAGCGGCCATTCAGTCTGTGCTCAACGACCACAAATGAAGAAGGAACTACCAGCACCAGGGGAAGGCCAGTGCACTTGTAGACAGCTCTGACAGCTCAGAAGAAGTTTGTTTTTTCCTGACATTAAACCTTAACATGCCTCTTTCCAACATCCACACATTTTTCCCAGTTCTGCTCCATCTTCCCTGTGGCAAGCCTTGATCATGCCCCAGAAGTCTCCTCTCCTCCATCCCCAGCTCCTTCTAGTCATCCTCCTAAGGCATACTCTCAAGGCCCTTCTCTACACCAGTCACTCTCCCCTAGACACACATTTCTTTCCTAAAACGTGGCACTCAGAACTAAACACGACATCCCAGATGAGCCCTGCCTAGGACAGAATGCAAGTGGGCCTGTTGCATCCCTGGTCCTGGCCACCATGCTTCTCTTTCTTGGCTTTTAACTCACATCAAGCTTGGAGACCACTAATACCACGCCCCCCCCTCCCCCTTCACTATGCCTGTTCCTTTAACCTGCTCCTAATCCCCAGGAACCAATCCTTCTTCCTGGCAAGCACCCATTTTCCAAGGGCACCCACTGGGAAAGGATGAGATGCTCCCAAAGCGAACGAAACACATGAGATCACCTCATGAAAAGAAAGAGCTGAAGGAAGTGCCATTCAGACTCCAGCCAAGAGATTCCATAACCAAACAGGCCACAGAGGGGATCGCAAAAGGATAAAGCAATTAATCCTCTAGCAGAAAAGATGTTAAATGGCTAATAAGGAAATATGTTCCCGCTGAGCTCACATACATACTTCAAATCACATGGCCCGCCTTCTCAAGGGGGAGCGGCTTGGAATGCAGAGACTCTGGAATCCAAATTTTCAAAATAATTGTTAAAAATTCCTACGTGTTAATTGGGAAATATTTAACGACACAAAAATAGGATAAGAAGAGAAACTGACGACTGGGAAATCTTCGCATCAAGCGTCCCAAATACAAGCCTGATATTCCGTCCGGAAAACTCACGAAGCACAGACCGAGAGTCGGCCACGATACAGAAATGGCCACAGGGCAGCCAGGTGGCAAAATGGTTAGAGCGCTGGGCCAGCGCGGGTCAGGAAGACCCGAGTTCAAGTCCAGCCTCGAATGTTTGCTAGGGAGGTTTTTTACCCCTCTGCCTCAGTTTCTTCAAGCATAAAGTGGGAATAACAACAACCCCTGTCTCCTCAGGGGTCTGGCAGGGCCAAACCGAGTAACGTCCGTAAAGCTCTGAGCGGGCACTTAGTGAACAAATGTTTGTTCCTGTCCCCCTTCCCAAAGAAGCAATGAAAACCACCAACGCTCAGATGAAAAATGTCCCAAGTGACCAATGAAAGGAAATTATCAAAGCGTCTGAGACTTAACACATGTCAAAGGGGCAAAGTCAATGGGGGCCGAGACAACCAGTGTTTGGGAAGGGCTGCAGGAAACGCGGCAGAAAGGTGGAGGGCCGGCGCCCCGGGGCCTTGTCCCCTACACGCGCAGGCCGTCCGGGTCACCGCGGACAAGTCCTGTCGCTGCCCCAGGCCCCGGCGGCACACTGACTGCCTGGCGTCTGGCGCTGGCGGGAGGAGCTCTCACACTGGGCATTCCCTATCTGCAAAGTACTGTGGAAATAATATCCGCAGATTTTATCTTAACAACCCTGGGAGGGAGGTGCCACTGTCACCTCCCTTTTAGAGGAGGAAACGGAGGATGCAGACGAAGGTTAAGTGACTTGCCCAGGGTCACAAAGCTATGAAGTGACTGAGGCCAGATTTGAATTCAGGTCTTCTGGAGCCTGTCTAGCTCCAATCTGCCTCTACCTACCAGCTGGAGAATGGCTGCACAAATCGTGCTAAGTGAACATAATGCAGTATTACGGCGCCGCAAGAAAGGACAAACACCCCAAACTTGGAGAAACTCGGGAAGACTTGGACAGAGATGATGGTAACGCTAGGGGGAGGCATGAGTGGAATGGGCTGTGTTCAGATGCTGACACACAGGCTGCTCCCCTCGGAGCTGGAGGTGGGGGCTGCCAGCACAGAATGGTGCATACACCACTGGCAGTCAGTTACTTTTGCTTAACTCTGGTTCTTTGTCACAAGGAAAGGTTCCAAGGAGGGAATGTTGGGTGCTCGGAAATGACAGGAGTGTCAAAAACAAAAAGCAGGTGGTAAGACTCTTTAAAAATTCCATCTTTTTAGATTTGTCCCTGCTCTCTCGTCTGTCAAGAACTTTCTGAACGTGGATCTTGTCATCCAGGGACAGAGACTCTTTCTGCCTTGTGTCACCTTCCAAACTGAATGCATGCCCCACATGCTTCTGGTAGCAATGTTAAGCTTCATCAGGGCCTGGCAACAGACCCCTGGGGCCCTCTGCTACTCCAGACTTCCTCCCAAAGTGACACCGAACACTAATACCCACTCCTTGGATCTGGCCGTGTAATGAGTTCTCAAAACCACAGCCCAGGCAGTGGAAAGCCTGCTACATCTGGAGTGAAAGGATCTGGGTTCGAATCCTAGCCCTGTGTGACACTGGGTAAAACATTTCCCCTCCCTGGGCCTCAGTTTCCCCACCTGTAAAATGAGGGAGCTGAGCATCTGCTCACACTTGGCAAACTCTAGGGACCCCTCCCCATCATCATCATACAGCCCCTCCCTTTCCCTTCTCCCAGGAAGGGCAGGGAGCACAGATACGGAGAAGTGGACTGACATCTTTATGGAGCCTACTGTGAGCCAGCTCACAATTATTACCCTTAAGCCTCACAACACTTCTGGTTACTATTACTACCCTCACTTCACAATTGGGGAAACCGAGCCAACGGGAGGTTAAGTGACATGCTCAGGATCACATAATAAGGCTGGATTTGAACTCGGGTCTTTCTGACTCCCAGCCCAGTGTTCTAATCAGTCCATGAAAGGAGGGGCTCTTGGAGGGAACCCAGTCCAGGCCCTTTCCTTCACAGATGCAGCAATGCAGTTTGTGGCATCGGGCTGGGGCTGGAATCTGGGGCTCCTGACCCCTGGGTCAGTCCCCTTTCCACCTGAGGCCAGGGGCTGTCAAGAACACCAGTCACTATCAAAGATGCCTTTACTGATTTCATTTCTAAAGTAGCCACGAGCAGCTCTGTCACATCGTTCTCGTGTGTGTATGTGTGTGTGTGTGTGTGTGTGTGTGTGTGTGTGTGTGTGTGTGGTAGACACTTCTGTCCTGCATCATTTCTCAATACGCTCCCCACTGAATTCTCTCAGAATCAAAAAACACAGAGCAAAGCTGATGGTGTATGCCACATTCTGCACCCTCAGCCTCTCCTCTGCTGAGGGGAGATGTAGAGACCCAGGATGTTCCCTGCAACTCCTCTGGGCTCACCTGGGCTGGCTTTCCGGCTTGTTTCCCAAGTCGTCATTAGTTCTAATTAAGAGACCTTCAAGTGGGACTCCCCCTCTCCTCTCTTCCCATCATGCTTCTCACCCCTCCACCCTCGGCTCATTTCTGTGAGACTGTCCCTGCTTCAATGATGAATCTGGGACGACCGTACTAGGTCCACCTCAGTCTGCTGATCACACAATGAACTAACCTGGGTCTTGCTTAACCGGTGGCTGACCAGCTGGGCTAGGCCAGACAGAGCAGTCTGGTGTCTATACTATGGACAGAGCAGGAGGAACAACTGAAGCGGGAGTCAGTCCAACAGCACTCTTATTCTTAGGGGTAGCTCCCTCACACAGCACGAGCTCACCTGGATCTCCTCAAGGAAGAGGTTGGTCTCCACAAAGCTGTTGCTCATGAACCCACCAGGGGCCCGGCAGTTCTGCAGGAAGCGGGACGGATTGGGACGCACCCTGGGGTTGGCCCCCACCAACTCGCAGTAATGGGGAACCAGAGACTTTGGAATCTGGAAGAATGGTAGGCATGACAGGGGCCTCAGTGGGCCACAGAGGGCAAGGTGGATGGCAGGAGGGCCAGGATGACCAGAGAGGGGAGAGGGGTCCATGGCTGAAGGAAGGAAAGCAAGACCCAGAAATGAGGGGGCACCTGCAGGCTGAGGGGGAAACCAGATCCCAGAGACTCACCTTCCCCAGTGAGCGCAGGGAGGAGGCCCGGGCCAGGGGGCCATTGAACACCTCCCAGATTAGACAGCCCAGTCTCCACATGTCAGCTGACCTGTGTTGACCCAAAGACAGGACTCAGGGGCCCTCCTGGGCCTGACCCTGCTGAGCCAGGGGCTCCCTCCTCCTCCCTCCCCTTTCCTGGGTTTCTACTTTGTTGTGGTACAGCTAGAGGCCAGGGAGAAGGAGCAGGGGGCATCATCCACCAGCTTTTCTGGGCTCCCTGGACACGAGGGGCTTGACCCTCCTGCCCATCCAAGCCCCCCTACTCACCATTTCTCCCCCACACTTCTGCTGCTGCTGTCCGTCATCTCAGGTGGATCGTAACGCTCCAGGTCAGGGATCCCCTTGCGGGGGGGCTCCCCATTGTCCCCCTGGGCTGAGTACATGTAATCGAGGCCCCCCAGCTTCCACTCCCCAGCTCGGTCCACAAAGACAGCCGCCGTACACACATTGTTGTGAATGAGGTTGCAGTCATTGGCCAGGAAGCTCAGGGCTTTCTGCAGGGATGAAGTCGAGCTGGCGGCACAGCTCAGGAGGCTGGCAGCACCTGGCCCTCACCACTCCCAAAGGGCCAGACGAGGGGGATGGGGCATCCAGTACTCACCACAATCTGATGCAGTCCCCAGGAGATCTCCAGCTCACTCAGGCCCCCTGTTTCTGCTTTCAGCTTCAGGTACATCCCTAGTGGGGTCACAGGCTCGGTCACGACATGAAGGCATTTTTCGGTCTGGGAGAAGGACCAACACTAGGTCAGTACAGGCCCAGGATCACAGATGCCTGGACTGAGATAGATGGAAGTTAGGACAAGGCAGGTCAAGGTGGGGTAGCCAAGGGGTTAGGGACCGCCAGCTGGGGACATCAGGGGGCCCTGAACAAAGCTGCGCAGTTTGGGGGCCTGGGTCTTAAAGACAAAGGGAGAGGAAGAGACTGGGGGACACAGTGTAAATGGGGCCAAGGTTCAAATCTGGCTCTGCCCCAACTCGCTGAGACTTTGAGCAGGCCCTGCCCCTCTCCGGGCCTCAGTTTCCCCATCTGTAAGTGAGAAGGTTAGGATCAGAGAGTCTCCAAAGCCCCTGGGATAGCTGGGGGAGAGAAGTGACCCTGGGGGACACGGTGGGGGGGGAGCCGCGGAGGAGCCTGGGGTCCTACCTCCAGCCCGTCGAGGTAGGCCAGGATGTTGGGGTGCCGCAGGGTTTTGAGCCGCTTGAAGGCTGCCTTGGCCACCAGCGTCTGCTCCTCGTCCCCGGGCTTGGCCTCGTACACGAACACTGACACGGCATTTCCCGTGGCCTGTGGGGAAGCGCGGGCTGGTGGGGGGGAGGGGTCGCGAGCCCGGCCCCCTCCCCCTCCCGGAACACGTGGGGCTCTGCTGGGGGGGGGGGGTGCGAGGAGGCCCCCCCCCCCCCGCCCCCGGGGCGCACAGGGCCGCTGGGGCCACGTCAGGCCGGGCGGGCAGGGGGCGGGGCCTGTTCAGCCCAGCCGGGCTCCCGCTCCCCGGTCCCGGCGCGTCACCTTCTTTTTGCCGCGGTGCAGCGCCCACAGCCCCGGCCCCAGCGCGCCGCCGCCTTCGGGGGGCTCCGGGCTCAGCTCGTACGGGAAGTCTCGGATCGGGTCCCGGGCGAAGAACCACATCTTCCGCCCGGCCCCGGCTCAGGCCCCGGCTCCGCTCGAGCTCTGCCTCTGGCTCCGGCTCCGGCTCCGACTCTGCCCGGGCCAGGCTCCGCCCCCTCATCGCCCCGCCCCGCCCCGCCGAAGGTCCCTCCCCTCTCGGCTCCGCCAATGGTGCCCCGCCCCCGAGGGCCTCCCGCTCCACCTCCACCCTCGAGGCTCCGCCCCCGAACGACCGGCGCCGCTCAGGCTCCGCCTCCTCGAGGCCTCTCTTCTTCCTCCTTCCTCCTCCCTCCCGCCACAGAGAGGGCGGTGCAGGGGCGGGGCCTGGGGGAGGAGGGAGCAAGGGAGCAGGGCAGGAGGAAGAGGCGGGAGCGAAGGAGGAAGCGGAAGGGAGAAGCTGCATAATAACCGCTGACGTTGGCAAAGTACCCTGGGCTGGACGAGCAGTTAGTAGGCGCTTTATGAATGCTGGTCCCTAGAGGCCGTCCGCACCCTGGCCCACAGGACCGCAGATTTTAGCATCCTCAGTTTACATTTGGGGAAACTGAGGCCCCCTAGGAGAAATGACTTGGCCAGGGCCTTCCCTCCAGCGAGTCTCAGAGGGTTCAGATCCTGCTCGGACACTTACAGTGGTGTGACCCTGGGCAAGTCACACGCCCCCCCGGGTCTCCCCGATTCCTCGGGGTCTCCCATCCTCATCTGTGGGGTGGTGATAAGGCCGGGCCTTCCAGGGCTCTTGTGAGGCCCAAATGAGGTGCTTAGCAGAGGTCCTGGCATACAGTAGGTGCCACATAAGTGCTAGCCACTACTATCCTTGCGGGACTGGGCCTGGGGTCAGGAAGACCTGAGAACAAATGGGGCCTCGGATACTTCCCAGCGGGGTGATCTTGGGCAAGTCACTGCACCCTGTCTGCCTCTGTTTCCTCATCTGTGAAATGAGCTGGAGAAGGACATGGTGAGCCACTGCAGGATCTGTGCAGGGAAACCCTACGTGGGGGGCTTGTCCAGAGGTGCCAAGGCAGAGTCTGGTGGCCACCCCTCAAGGCATGGGTACCGAGCTTTTGGGCGCTCATGGACAGTCTCCCCGGCAGACCCTCCCATAATTCTGGGGGATAGTTCCAAGCCCCTGCCTTGACTGCAGCCGTGGCCTCTCCTAGGTCTCCACCTGCCTCCTTAAGCACCTCCTCTGTCCCAGGAACCTAGATGCTGGAGATACAGAGGGGTTCAAGGCAGCCCCTGCCCTCTGGCTGCTTCCACTCAGGATCCAGCGAGAGGCCAGGCCTGGACCACAAGCCATGGGGCAGTCATTTGTAGCTGATCTGTGGAGGGGAGGCACCTGCAGGGAGAGGGGCTGGGGAAAGGCCTCCAGGAGAAGGAAGCTGGAGGGCCAGAGATGAGGAGTGACACATGGCCTGGCCTAGGCGAGGCCATTTTTAATGCCCAGAGTCTGCGTGAGGGACAGCCAGGAGGCCAGCAGCAGGGGGAAGGAGGAAGAAGGCTGGAAAGGGGGAAAGAGGCAGCTAAAACCCTGAGATTCTCTGTTTGATCCAGAGGGAATGGGGAGCCACTGAGGACTGTCGAGTGGGGGGGCGGGCACCATCCAACCAGAGCTTCTGGGAGACCACTCTGGGATGGGGAGAAGCTGGTGGGCAGACCCCCAGCTGCTAGTGCACTGACCCAGGCAGCTGGTGATAGGAGTCTGCACCCGGGGTGGAAGCAGAGTCAAAGGAGAGAAGGGGGCCTGTGTGAGAGGTGACAGAGATGTAAATCAGCAGGCCTTGGAAAGGGATGAATGAGAGGAGGCAAGGGCTTGAGAATGGCCCCCACGTTGGGAACCTGAGGGACAGGCAGGATGGTGCTGGAAAGATAAGGAAAAGAGAGGGTTTGGGGGGAAAGAGTATGTGTTCAGTCCTGGACAGAGCCTTTGAGACTCCCACCCACCAGCCAGAGGCATGGCCTGGGTAAAGACCCAGTCAAGGTGATTGAGAAGGAGTGGTCAGACCAGCAAGAGAAAAACCAGGAGAGTGCAGGTTGCCAAGGCCCAGAGAGAAGAGAGCATCCAGGCTGGAGAAGAGGCCAGTCAGCAGTGTACAGGGTGGCAGAGAGGTCAAGGCTGAGGATGGCAAAAGGCCATATCTGGTCATCTTGGAGAGAGTGGTTCCAGTTGAGTGATGAGATGGGAAGATACAGACAGTTAAGAAGAGAGTGAGAGGAAGGGCAGTGTAGACAGCCTTCTCCAGGCGCTTAGCCAGAAACAGGTGCAGGCGGGCTGTGATGGGGGAGTCAGGTGAGGGGGGCTGAGACTGGAGCAGACTCGGGCCTGTTTGTAGGCAGTAGGGGAGAATCCGGAGGCCCAGAGAGACTGCAGGTCAGGAAGAGGTTGGTGGCAGAGGAGGCAACCTGATGGAGGGGACAGGATGTCTACAGAGGGTTTGTTGGCCTTGACGAGGAGAGGGACCCCCAATTACATGAGATAAGGAGAAAGGGGGGATAGTGGAAGGGGGCTTGTGAGTGACAGGAGGTGAGGAGGGGGATCTCCATTTTTTTAGGGAAGAATGAGGCCACATTCTTAGCCAAGGGGGTACTTTGGGGTCCTCTGTCCCCTGCTTTTCAGCTCACTTTTATCTGCTGTTATCCACCACGGGAATGGAAGCTGCCTGAGGGCAAGGCTCGGGTTTGTCCCTGCAGTACTGGGCACATAGTACTCTATGTGGCTAGCCATCTGTGCATCTCTACTCTTTTCTGGGGCATCACCAGCTCTCTAGCGGATATTTCCAGGTGGACGGCCGTAGGCCAGTGGCTAGCGAGATACTGCTAGGCTGAGGCCCCAGAGCTGGTGAGCTGCAATGCTCTCTGTCCTCTGCCTGCTCTCCCAGCGTGTTCCAGTCCAGCTCTAGGGAGAACCCAGGGGAGGTGAGCTCCCCAATTTTCACATTCGTCACCCCCACCACAGCTTCCTGAGGAAAGCTGCCCTTTGGAGGAATTTCACCTTTGGCTGTAGTCTAGAATTTCTCCAAAGAAAGGGGTTGAGGGAGGAGGAAAGTTCAAAAGAAAAGCCCCTCCAAATGTGAACTGGGCTTATTATCAAACAGAACTGAGAACACTAAGCACAAAGAAAGAATGGTTGTGTGGTCTGCTGCTCAGTCATTTTTCAGTCATCTCCAAGGCCTGGTGGGGGTTTTCCTGGCCGAGATCCTGGAGGGGTTTGCCATCTCTTTCTCCAGCTCATTTTACAGATGAGGAAACTGAGGCAAGCAGGGTGAAGGGACTTGCCCAGGGTCACCCAGCTAGGAAGCACCTGAGGCTGGATTTGAACTCAAGGAGATGAGTCTTCCTGATTCCGGGCCCGGCTCTCTGTGCCCTGTGGCATCACCTAACTGCCCATGGTATATAATGATTAACTTGGCATGTCTAGTACAATCCATGGGGAGGCTAACGTTCAAGCCTTATTGAAGCATAAATGGTTTTTGCAAGATGCTAATTATCCAGTCTCCATTTTGACTCCAAAAGTCCAGTCAGATCAAACACCAAGAAACATCTTCTTTCTGGTGCCTTCATCATTCTGATGCCTCCCTTTTGCCAGGATACTGCAAACACAAGTCTCCAGAACCACTTCTTTGGAGGTCAGTCCCTCAGGGTGCTGTGGGGTGCTGACCCCTCAGACATCCTAAGGAAGAGGAAAGACAAAGGCAGCCAGAGGCAAAAGACATAAAGAGAGGAGGCAAGGCCAAAAGACACATGGGTGACATTGTTGGGACAGCAGTTGGGAAGGGTCCCTGGCTCCCACATCCCTCACTGGCATCACATCTTGTGATCTGGGAAGCTGGGTCCCAAGGGAGCCACCAGCAAGGACCTACTTCTTCATCCCATCCAGTGCCCTGGCCCATTTCTGCTGGGCATTGCCACTGCCCTTTAATCAGCCCTCCCTGCCGTTCACCTGCCTGCCCTTGGTGCTGAATCCGGCTCCAGGTTTGGCAGGAGTCTACAGATGTGATTTGGAATAGAGCCCAAAGGACTGAAAGTCTAACGTCCCTCCCATCCCTTCCAGATCCCATCCCAAGGGCTTCCCTCAGACAACACCCCACTCCCCAGTAACTGGAGGCAATAATTCACTTTTTTTCCTTCTTAAAAACATTTGAAAATGGTGAATTCAACTATCACTGGCAATTAGAAACCTTTCAAGACAGGAAGAGCAGAGTTTCACATCCTCTGTATATCATGTTGGCTTTCTTTAGTGCAGGAAATACTCTATGCACACACAGCACTGTAATCTCTCTACTCTATTGTACAATTTTACAAGGTAATATTGTTTGAATTTCTCATCGTTAAGAATTTCATACCTGAAAGTTTGGAAAAAGCAGCTAGCTGTTATATCTATGCATCTTTGGGGGTTTGAAGGAGAGATTTCATTCTTTTAATGGTGTAAAGAGGAACTGGTTTTTTAAAAAATTTATTGATTTACTTTGAGTTGACAACATTCGGTTCCCTTGAATTCCAAATTTCTCCCCTTCCTTCTCCCCCACCCCCGTGACAACGTGCAATCCGAGATACAGTCTACAAATTCCTTCACATTAGACATTAGTCAGGTTGTAAAGAATTATAATCAATGAAATGAACAATAAGAAAGAAGGAACAAAACAAAACACAAAAGAGCAAGAGCAAGGAGTTTGCTTCCATCGGCATTCCGGCTCTGCAGTTCTTTCTCTGGATGTGGATAGCCTTTCCATCATGAGACCTTTGGAGTTGTCTTGTATCCTTGCATTGCTGAGGGGAGCCCAGTCTGTCAAAGTCAGTCATCACAGATACAATGTATCTGTAGTTGTATACAATGTTCTCCAGGTTCTGCTTCCCTCACTCAGCATCAGTTTATACAAGTCTCTCCAGGTTATTAGGAAGTCTGTCTGCTCCTCATTTCTTATAGCACAGTAGTATTCCATTACATTCATGTACCACAACTTGTTCAGCCATGCCCCAATGGATGGGCATTCCTTTGATTTCCAATTCTTGGCCACCACAAAAAAGAGCTGCTATAAATAATTTTTTGCACATACAAGTCCTTTTCCCACTTGCATGGTCTCTTTGGGATACAGCCGAGAGGAACTGTTTTTAAAAACCTAAGTTGGAAATTCTGCAACTGTGTATAAAGCTTTGGGGGTTTGTTTTTGGTTTTTAGCAATAAAACAGCGTGGGCTGAGAATGCACTGAAAAAAAGAGCTTTGAAGAGCAGGGCAAAGAGACACCATGGCGACGTGCTAACGAGGATGGGCTTTGTCTGGTTTCATCTGTATAACAGGCATTGTGTTTCCTGCCTTCTCAGTGGATGGAGAAGGAAGTGGAGAGGAGTGAATTTGGAACCGAAAAGAAAAAGTTAAAAAGAAGCATATGCCAACCATTCACTCTTGATAGTCATATGACTTATTAATCTACTCAGAGCCTGGAAACCCAAGCAGTGAAAACCAAAGCAGGCTTTCTGGGTGAAGCTCGGGCTGTTGCCCTTGGCCAGGCTCTTTCTCCCAGCCAGTCTGAGGGAGGGATGAAGGGAAAGGATGAGAGGCATGTTCTGGACCTCCTGGAGCCTTCTTCCTTTTGAGGAAGCAGCTGAATGTCCAAGAGCATCAGATGGAGATGGGGTGGGAGCAGGGAGAGAGAGGGCGTTGTTTTGGGAATCTGAAGATCTTCCCTGCCCCTAGGCCCTTTGCTAAATCGGCTACGTGACTCTGAGAACCTTCCCCTATTTGAAAGTATACTCTGCCCCTTAATAGGCTGAATGTGGTCGTGGAGCCTGTGGTGGGAGGCTTGTAGCTTTGTGATTGGGCAGTGGGTCAAGAGGGCTGTGACATTCTCCAAGCCAGGA
>CM053592.1:190752627-190804383 GCA_028646515.1 Pseudochirops corinnae | reverse complement strand
ACTGATGGAATGGTCAGACGCTGGAAGCCGTCTGCCGATCTGTTTTTCTGTCTGTTTGTAACTTCTGTTTGTATTCTCTGAAGTTCAGGGGGCTGCCTTTTCCCCCTGAACTAGGTAAATGATATGTTTGATTAAAGTAAGATTGTTAACCCACTTTGAGTTGCTTTCCTTCAGAAAAGCAGATCTAAGAACCTGTGCTAGCGGCCACCCTGGGTATGCCAGGGTGTTACCCACATTTGGGGTTTGAGGAGGCATAGAATGGGAAACTGAGGGACTCAAGGATGGGGAGGAGACAAAGGGAGAGGTAGAAGGATCAGAGTTCACCTCGTGGAGTTAGAACAGCTGTGGGGAATGGTCAGATCAAGGGCATGACCATCCCTGTCTGAGGGGACACCAACAAGTAGCTTGACGCCCTGAGGGAGGCAAGCAGAGGTGGAGAAGATTGTATACAGATGCCAGATTTTCTCTTTGAGATACAGAGAGCAGAATGACCCGAGATCAGGAGGATACATTTTACATCCCACAGTTTGGCAAAGATGACCACAGACTTACACTGTCTGTGCCAGACGGGCTGGCACACTACTGTGGGACAGCGGCTTGGATCAATCACTTTAGATATCAGTTTGGAATGAGGCAAGAAAGGTCACTGAACTGCCAGTCCTTTGACCCAGAGATCCCTCCACTGGCCATACATCCAGAGGAAGGCCAAGACAGACACAGAGATCCAATATATACGAGACAGTCAAGACAGGGCTCTGTGGCAGCAAAAAACTAACAAGTAAACAAAACCCTGGAAATGAACCTAGGGCTCATTGTTTGGAGGACAGCTGAAAAGCAGTGTATGAATATAGTAAAAGAAGTGGCCTCTAGGGGGCGCCACAGTGCATAGAGTGCCTGACCTGGAGTCAGGGGCACTCATTTTCTAGAGTTCAAATCTGGCCTCAGACACCCACCAGCTGTGTGACCCTGGGCAAGTCACTTCACCCTGTTTGCCTCAGTTTCCTCATCTGTAAAATGAGCTGGAGAAGGAACTGGCAAACCACTCCAGTATCTCTGCCAAGAAAACCCCAAATGCGCCACGGAGAGTCAAACACGACTGAGCAACATGAACGTGATAGAAGCTTCTCCTTTCATTCTTCTCTTTTTGGATGGGGCTCAGATCAAGATGGTCCTGGGACAAATCGGTATTCTGCAATCACTGTTTTATATTTAACCTCGGATCAGATCCCAAATAGTCTGCATGTCAGCACTCCTGCCAAGCCTTAGCAGGGGCCACCATGGCCTTAGGGCACACAGGTGCCAACTGCACCTTACCTTGGGTGGCTTGTCCAGACTCTGGTGTTGCCTCTGCCTCTCCCTCAGGCTATGGATGACAGGCTGGGCTTTATAAGAATTGCCATTACGATCATTAGGTCTGCACCTGGTCATTTATTGGTTTGAGGAGAAAACTCCTAAGGCAGAATGATGAGGGCTCTGAA
Organism: Pseudochirops corinnae; assembly: GCA_028646515.1. NCBI lineage: Eukaryota > Metazoa > Chordata > Mammalia > Diprotodontia > Pseudocheiridae > Pseudochirops > Pseudochirops corinnae. Next base: position 190,802,905 of record CM053592.1, on the reverse strand, counting down.
ACTTGCAGATGAGATTGTGGTATGTTGTGTTGTTTCATTGTATTTCCATCTTATAAGGCAGGGCTTCGGTAATATCTGTGAGGGGAGAGAGGCATGACCCAGGGCCCTGTCCTGGGCAAGTGGAGCACAACTCCAACAAGAAGTTACTTAGCCCCCCAGAAAGGGATGATTGGAAGTGGCAGAGAGCCAAATGGGGGGGGGGGGGGAACAGACTCATATACTTCAACTACTGTCAGCACATTCTATTAAACACTGAAAAAGGAAAGGAAAGGGGCTAGGTGCCTTCCCCCCCAAGTCATCCTCCACCTCTCATATTTCCAGAAGATGTGGAGGATGTTTCTGAGCCAGTCACACCTGCAGATCTCGGAAAGGAGGGAGGAAAGGTGTGGGTCTGTCCAGGATCCTGCCTCTGCTCCACAGACTCTGCAGAAAAGGCAGGTGGATGAGGGAGTGTTGGCTGACAGTCTTCCAATTCAACCTATTCTTCCTAAAGTACAGTTTTGACTTCACTCCCCTTCTCAGTAGACTCCGGCAGTACCCTATAATGTCTAGAATCAAACACAGTCAATCAAGGGTCACTAAACATTTATCAAGCACCTGTGTGCTTGTGTGCTTGATAAATGTTTACTTGTGTACTATGTGCCAGGCATTGTGCTAAGCAATGGGGATACAAAAAGAGGCAAAAGCAGCCCCTGCCCTCAAGGAGCTTACAGTCTAATGGGGGAGACAACAAGCAAATGAATACACAAATAAGCTATAAACAGGATAAATAGGAAATACTTCAGGAAAGGGGGGCCATAGAATGAAGAGGGGTTGGGAAAGCCTTCCCGTAAAACAGGGGATTTTCGTTAGAATGAAAGGAAACCAGAGAGATCAGTAGCTGGAGCAGAAGAGGGAGAGCTGGTCCAGACATGGGAGCAGCCAGACAGCACACCCAGAGCTGGGAGATGGAGGGAGAAGACCGAGGTCACTGGATCGAGAGGATGTGTCCTGGACTGAGATGTAAGGATACTGGGAAGGTAGGAGGGGGCCAGGTTAGGAAGGGCTGGAAATGTCAAACAGCGTTTTGTATTTCATCTTGTAGGCCATAGGGAACCACTGGGGCTTATTGAGTACAGGGTGACATGGTCAGACTTGTGTTTTAGGGAAATCCTTTTAGTGCCTGGATGGAGGATGGATAAGAATGGGGAGAGACCTGAGGCAGGCAGACTCATCTCCCAACTGCCACAGTCCAGAGGTGAGGTGATGAGTAGATACAGATGGAAGACCACCATTTATTTTCTCCATTACCAAAAAAATAAAGACAAAATAAAAACTCTTGTAGACTCAAGGTGGCATTAAAAAAAAAACCCACCTCTTCAGGGCTGGAGAAGAGGTATTTCACTTTCCCCTCTTTCCCTTCTCTGTTCAGGCCACTTAAAAACTCCAAAGCAAGGCACTGCTTAATCTGTAGCCCTCTGGCCTCCCTCTGGCCTCCTCTGGCATCCTCTGGCACTGCCCTTTTCCTCCTTAGAGGACCTCAGAGATGGCCAGGAATCACCTCTACTTCCAGTCAACAGCCAGAAACTCTCAGCATCTCTGATTTACCACCAGGGCAGGACTTGTCCATCTCAGGATCAAGGTTTGGTCCCTGGTTTGTTGGGAAAGAAACTCAAAGCAGTCAAAGCACCTAGGAGTAGCCAGTAGACTAAATTTGAGATTTACACAAGCATATCTTGCTGCTTCTATTTTTAACTGCCATAATTGCTGGGAGGAAAGAGGAGGAGGAATCCCTCTTCCCCTAGCTGAAAGTCCAAAGAGTTGGAATTTCCCATTCCCCCCCACCCCACCCCCGCACAGAGGCCTCCTCAGAAAGAATTGACCTATCAAGTCCTTACAGACCACAGAGCAAGGAGTTCTTCCTGGCTTACTTAACCTGTCTACACCCCTCCTCCCAGGCACCAGCCAGGAGCTACTGGTATGGAAGGCCCTTTAGCAAGGGCCCAGACTAAATGTGTCCCTCCCCGGGGAGGCCAGTTACATGGTAGGCTCTCCAATCCACACCTCCTCCCTCACTATACATATAATTCAGCAAATCTTTGGTCTCTAAAGGGCTGGTCTCTTCTCATTTGACCAAAGCAATAAATCAAGTCGGTAAGGATTATAATTTAAAACCTGTTTCTTTCTCTAAAATAAGAGGGCTGGACCAGATGGCCTCTGAGGTCCTAGGAATGAAAACTGTGTCTTCACATTCAAATAAAAGAAAACCATCTCTCACCATATGCCAATTTGAGGTCAAAATGGGTACATGATGTATGAACATAATGGGTGATATCATAAGCAAATTAGGGAACTGTGGAATATTTTACCCGTCTGACTTATGAACAAGAGAAGAATTTGTGACCAAACAAGAGATGGAGAGCATTATGGCATATGAAATGGATAATTCTGACTACATGAAATTTAAAAAGTTTTAAACAAACAAAACCAGTGCAGCCAAGATTAGAAGGAAAGCAGGGGACTGGAAAACAAATTTTACAGCAGGTTTCTCTGATAAAGTCCTAATTTTTTCAATTATATAGAGAACTGAGTCAAATTTGTAAGATTATGAGTCATTTTGCAATTGATAAGTGGTCAAAGGATATGAACAGTCAGTTTTCAGAAGAAAAAATCGAAACTATGGTCATAAGAAAAATGTTCTAAATCACTATTAATCAGAGAAACACAAATCAAAACGACTTTAAGTTAGTACCTCACACCTGTCACAGTGGTTAACATGACAAAAAAAGGAAAATGACAAATGTCGCAGGGGATGCTGAAAAATTGAGACATGAATGCCTGTTGGTGGAGTTGTGAACTGATCCAATCATTCTGGAGAACAGTTTGGAACTATTCCCAAAGGGCTACAAAACTCTGCATACCTTGTGACCCAGCAACACCACTTCTAGGTCTGTATCCCGGAGATCAAAGGAGAAGGAAAAGCACCCGTGTGTACCATCAACCATTTACGAAAGGTTTGGTCCAAAGAAAGAGAGTCAGGGTGTACATGTGCTATAACGTATTTATTTATTCTCATTAAGCCAAAGAATCATGCGTGGTGGAATCAGGAAATAATTCTGAACTCAGAAATAAACAAGGTGAAGGAGACCCTTCACATACCTTAGAGAAATCCCAACTCAGGATGCCTGTGTCAACCAAAATTACAGTCTTCATATATGTTTAACCATAATGTGAGAAAGGAATTTCTTAATGGAATAGGTTGTAAATACAATAAGATAAGAGAATGTCAAGGTATCAGTTCAAATTATAGATCCAGGGTATCTCTGTTTCCTTTTATCATTACTATGATTATATAGGTAAATATAGATATGCACATATAACATGACTATATATGCACAGAAATATGTATATATGTGTATAAACACACATGTATGCATATATATAACAACATAGCATAGTATGTGGGCATAAAATACCAAGAAAAGAAAAGTCCTGTTATTCAAGACAGTGTCCAGTTCAAGGTGCTTTGTCCTTGCTAGTCACAAACAGAAGAACGCTCCTGGTGGGCTTCATTTAGCCTTGTAGTTGCTGACACAGGAGGGGCATTTGGGGTTGACTCAGAGAGCAAAGCAAAGCATGTCTGTTATGCCAGAGCATACAAAGCATTATGGTAGGTTAAGCTCAGAGTGGGCCAAAAAATGTCTTTCTTCTGATTGGCCAATCCAGATTTTAGGCCTTTCTCAGGTGATGGAGGTAGGGTGGGTACCAAATAGTATAAAAATTTTTCACAGTATAAAAATTTTTCTTCCAGCTCTTTTGGTGGTAGCAAAGAATTGGAAAATTGAAGGGATACCCATCCACTGGGGAATGGCTGAACAAGTTATGATTGAGATGAAATACTGTTGTCCTATAAGAAATGACAAGCAGGATGCTTTCAGAAAAACCTGGGTAGATAATACGAACATCTGAGGTAAAGTGAAGTGAACAGAGCTAGGAGAACATGGTCCACATGTAACAGCAATATTGTCTGATGGACAACTGTGAACACCTTAGCGATTCCGAGCAATACAATGATCCTGGACAATCCTAAAGGACTCATGACGAAAAATGCTAACCATCTCCAGAGAGAGAACTGGAGTCTGAATGCAGATGCAAGTAAACTGTTTTTGCATTTGTCACTTTTTAAGGCCCGGGAGCTAAAATTCACAAAGTTAAGTCAGGAACTGTTTGGAGACCGTTAGAGTGAGATAAGGGAGGTTGCTTTTAAAACTAACCCGGGAGCTGTCACTTTTGTTTTTGGAAGAAGCGAAGGTGAGATCAGGCAGACTTTGATCTGAGCCTTCCGGAGAGGGAGCACCGGGCTGGGCTGGGATGGCCAAGGATGCGTGGACGCGGAGAAGGCGGGGCAGGTGAGTGAAGAGCATGCCTGCGCAGGCGCTGAGAAAGGCAGCTTTTAGGGGGTGTGCTGTCCTGAAACTGACAGCCTCAGCTGGCCCACCAGGCTTCAGGGGCTCGCTCCTGATTGGCTGGCGAAAGGCTGACTCTCATTGGAAGACGCTCGAGCATCCTCTTCGGCTTGAAGCAAGCGGCGCCTTCCAAGGGGGCCTGTCAAAAAGCGGAAAGGGGAGGACGGATTCTTGCACCTGATTGGCTGTTGCATCAGGGGCTGAGAGCTGACTGGATGGTGTAGCATCCCGGCGAGTAAAGAGCTGGCTAAGTTTACCGGAGCTGCCCCTCGAGCCCAGAACCTGATTTGGGCAGCGAAGGCAAGAGAAAAAGGGAGACGCTGTCTCAACTCCCTCTGAAGGCTGCGGGAGGCGGTAGTAAAAAGAGCTGCCAACCCTTCACCTGCTCAGGAGAAAAGAGGAGAGGGGATGGGAAGGACTTTATTCTTGAATGGTGAAGACCAAGGGAGAGCCTTTAGCGAAGGAGGGATTCTCTTGGCGAATACTAGAGGACTTGGCCATTTTCTTCTCCAGCTCATTTTATAGGTGAGGAAACTGAGGCAAACGGTGTAAAGTGACTTGCCCAGGGTCACACAGCTAGGCAGTGTCTGAGGTCAAATTTGAACTCAGGCAGATGAAGCTATATGAATCCAGGACTGGTACTCTATCCACTTGGCTGCCCCATTCATCCATCCATCCATCCCCACATATATACATATATTTAAACATATACGTGGGTATGTACACATATATGATATTTCTATATAATACATGTATTTAAATTTTCAGGACTTTGATAGACATCGAGGCTGAAATCCTGTAGTTGTCTGGTACTGTAAACCCAGAAAGAAGAGAGCCTGGTGATGGAGCCTGAAGATGGATCCCCAAACAGATGCTTAAGAAAACCCTGTCTGCTTCTCTACAAGTTACTTAATCCTGAATTCCTCGGGGTGATGCCCTTTCCTACCCAACTTACACTTGAAGACTATTCCTGTGGAAGAATGATTATTCCAGATTTAAGGTACCCTGTGGCTCCACTCTCCTAAAATTAGAGCCCAGGAGCCCCCACCAGCGAGTTTACCTTGTTTCTAGTTAGCCAGAGGATACAATTCACTTAAAGCAAAGACATTAACTGAAATTCAGAAAGAAAAGTAGCAATAAACCAAGAAGCACTTATTGTTCGATGTGTGTCAAGCACATATACTAATGCACAGATGAAAATGAAATAGTCTCAGGAAGTTTACATTATACTAAGCCCCTAGTGATTGTTGAGTAGGGGAACAGCAGTCTCACTCCTGAATGTTAAGAATATTAAAATTCTAAAATGCCATGCCAAGGATCAGACTGATGGGAGAGGAGACAGACTGGAGACCAGGAGACCAATTCAGAGGCTATTGCAATAGAAACAAAACATCTCCCATAAACCATATCTCAAGGAAGAGTGTTCTTTCTATAGCATAGGTCCCCAAACTTATTTACCCTTTTGAAAAAAAATTATTCAGTGCTCCCCTCCCCGGAAATCTACTTTCTTTAACCCTTTAATGTTTTTTTTAATTTGCATCATTTCAAAAATATATAAAACATATTGTTTAAAACAATGCATCTTAAATTTAATAATTTATTGTGAATTTGTGGGGTTTTCCTGCATAGGAATTTTGATGACAAGATATTGCACCATGTAACCACGTAACATCATATTGTAAACATATGTTCCTGCCAATGCATGCTGGACTTCCCAACAACGCATGACAGGCTCCCCTAACTGCCTTAACACTTGCTTATTAGACCTGTCAGTGAACTTGACCCCTGATGGGTTGTAACTTGCATTTTGTGTGTTTATTTGGAAAGTGATATAATCACTACGACTTAAACTGTTACACAACAGATGAAACACTTATGGAAGGTTTTTCAAAATTCTCTTCTTTCCTTATGCTTCCACCATCCCTTTATTTTTATTCAATGCCCCCCCTCTGCCATTGCACCTGAGGCTATTACCTCCCCCTAGATCATTCCAGCATTCCCCCAGGAGGCGGTATTACCCATTTTGGGAATCTATGCATAGGCTGCTATTAGATTGTAAGCTCCCTGGGGGCAGCAACTGCCTTTGGCCTCTATTTTTATCCCCAGAATTTAGCACAGTGCCTGACACTAAATGTTGACTGGGTGATTGCTGGAGGTACCAACCAAGACAGGGTCACAAGAGACTACCAAGAGATGGCATCACCTTGTGGCAAAGCCCCTGTCTTCCAGAGCAGTGACCTCTCAGGATGCTGGAGGGGCAGGTGAGATGTACCTGGACTATTACAATGGCCTCCAAACTGCTCTCCTTCCTGTCTCCTATCCGTGCTCTGGTCCTCTTCGTAGCTGCCAAATGACCCTAAAGTGCAGGTCTGACTGTGTCACTCACCTGCTCAGTAAACCTCCATGGCTGCCTCTCACCTCTCACCTCTCAGCTCAGATACAAACTGTTCATTCTGCCATTTCGAGCTCCTCAAAGCCTGTCTTTCCAGGCTGACTACACATGACTCATTAAGAGTTCCACTGAGTGGCTAGATGGTGCAGTGAATAGAGCAGGAGCCCTGGAGTCAGGAGGACCTGAGTTCAAATTTGACCTTATTAGCCATGTGACCTTGGGCAAGTCACTTAACCCCAGGGGCGGGCTGCAGCAGAGAAGGTGAATTCTCCTTTGCCAGTGGTCTTGGGAGGCCCCAGACCCTGAGGTCCCCTTGGGAAGAAGGAAATCAGTGAACACACTTGCTCCCAGGTGACCCTGGCCAGGTAGGGACCTCTCTCAAGATTTGGTTTCCCCATCTGTAAAAGGAGGTGCATTAGCGCCTACATTCCCAGGATGTCGTGAGACTTACAGAAAGAAAGTACCTCCAGTTGCCCCTTGACCTGGAACCTGCTAACTCAGGGTCACCTCTGGCTCCTAGGAAGCCTGCTGCTGACATCTGGGCAAGTATTAGTGAAGGCTGTGTGGTCACTGGGCTTCAAAATGCCCATCACGGTGGGTGCTTTGAAATGAAGCAGCCCCTGGTAGCAAAAGAGCCAGACCTAGGGTCCTGGGACCTTGGGCTCTGCTCCTCACCACCCTCTCTGGGGTTTGGCCAAGATGCTCCCTACCTAACCGGGAGCCCTTCCACTCAGCACCAAATGCAGCCCTCGGCCTCCTGCCAGCTCCAGGCGTTCAAGGCCTTCTCCCCATCCTCCGGGCCACTCCTCAATCGGGGAAGTCACCAGCAGCACCCAGAAGGCCTCTGGTTCCCAGAATTCCACACTACCTTTGAGTCTCAGGGGACAGATGCTGCCTCCCTCCCCCAATTAGCTTAAATTTCCTCATGGGCACATGCTGAGTGGCAGCCCCGCCCCCACCCCGCTGGATAAGCTCATTCCTGGAGGGGAAGAGGGTGAGGGTCATTTGCATCCTTCCAGCTCCAGCTCCAGCTCCAGCTCCAGCTCCAGCCCAGCGCAGGGCCTGGCACAGAGCAGGGGCTTTAGGGGCGTTAGGCTGAAGGACAACCTGGTAGGAAAATCAGTAGCTGCAAAGCTGCATTTGGCCACTAGATGGCAGCAGAAGCCCAGTCATGCTGTTTGCTGACCCTGTTCCCACACACCTCCTCTGACTCACAGGAGTGCCTTGGCCAATGGCGAGCTGCTGCCTCCCAGAGCCCGAGGCCACAGAGGCCCCCAGTACAGAGCGCCTGGGGGGGGGGGGGGGGAGAGGAGGGGGGCACGAAAGCTTCTCCACCAGCAAGTTCTCTCTTTGTTCAGAACCTGCCCCTTGCCCAGTTGCCCTATGGTGGGCCTTCACCCCACGACCACTCCCCACAAGAGGGAGCCCAGGATGGGTTCCATCATCCCACCCCCCAGCGTGACCATGACCCAGACTGGGCTCCATCATCCCACCCCCCCAGCGTGACCATGACCCAGGCTGGGGAGCCACTCTGCTCCATTACCCTCTTCCAGAATAAAATAAAAGCCTGATTTTGTCCTGGGTGAATGTGCTTCATTGGGGCTCTCCCTGCAAGGACCATGCTGGGCCACTACTTCACTTCCCAGCACCTTCCTAACATACAGATGGTCCTGGACGTCCTCCCATTTGACAGTCCTAGAGAGGGGCCCCTCTTGATGGCCCAGGGCAGCCTGCACAGATGAGGAAGCAGAGGCCCAGATGGGTCACCAAGCTGGGAAGGCCAGAGCTCAGCTAGTACTGCAGGCCAGGCAGTTGATGCTCAGCCCTCTTTGAACTCCTTCCAGTGTTCCTGCACCCAGAAACCAGGTTTGAAGCCGAATTCTGGTGCTGGATCCCGGGCGAGCAACTCTCTGTGGATCTGTCTGCTTTGCCATCTGCTAATATGAGGGATAGGTGAGCAGCTAGATGGCAGAGCTCGAGGCCAAAAGGCAGGAAGCCTCATCTCCCTAGGTTCAGATCTGGCCTCAGACACCTCCTCCCAGCTGTGTGACCCTAGGCAAGTCACAGCCCCAATTCCCTCCTCTTCAGGGCAATGTAAAAAGCCCCAGGCCCCTAGGGGATCCCCAGGGGGGGCCTCATCTGTAACATGATGCTAGCTCTCCAGGTTAGGGTGTGCATGGAAGGGAGGGGGAGGGTTTCAGCATGGAAGAGAGAGGGGGTAGTGTGAACACCCCTGGAAGGTTGGGCATTATGGATCCAGACTAGGGCGGCCAGGATGGGGCCTTGCAAACACAGTATAGGGATGAAGGAAATGATATTTAGAGCAGATATGTGTGTAACTGTGTGTGTGTGTGGCTGTGTGTGTGACTGTGTGTGACTATGTGTGTGGCTGTGTCTGTGTGTGTGACTGTGTGTGTCTCTGTGTGTGACTATGTGTGACTGTGTCTGTGTGTGTGTATGTGTGCGTGTAAGTGCTGGGGGGGGGCAGGGCACAGACACACAAGCATACCTGCTAGTGAAAAGTGAAAGACGTCTCAATGTCTGGACAAAACCTTTAAAGCTGCCGTTATAACCCTGCCATGGGCAGGAGGTCCAATTGTGGATGCCATTAGCAAGCTGGCACTTTACCAGGCCTGGCTCCCTGGCCAAGAGGCTTCTGAGAGCTGGCTCGCAGGCAGCCTGAGGGCAGGGGGCCCGGTCTTAGGGATCTAGAGCAAAATTGGGAAGGGGAGACAGAAGGGTGTAAGGGTGCCTTCAGCCTCTCACAGACTGTGGTCGAGCTTCTTGCTAAGGGCAATCTGGTCCTTCTCCCCAGGCTCTGGCTCTCAGGGGGGGCCGAGCTTGAATCCTTTCTCAAGCTTCAAGTTGGTCACTCCTTTTCTCCACAGCCAGGGCCCTCTTGACCAGCCCCCTAGCCTCCATGCAGACTCAAGGTTGGTCTGGGAAGTCCTGCCCCCCAATCCCCCAGCTCCCTCTGTCCCAGGGTGCAAATAAACAGGCAGAAACACCCAATCCTGGCAGAGACAGCAGGACCTCGTCTGCTACCCAGAAAGCACCCTCAGTTCAGCTCCTCTGCCAGGAGGGGGCAGCACCTCCTTCATTCTCCCTATGGTACTTATAGAAGCAGCCAGATTCTGCCCACCTTCTCATGTCATCTGCTGGGCTGCCCCAGGGGGCAGGACCACCCCCAGGCTCCTGTCCCTCCCAGCCCCCAGTAATGAGCCCAGCTGGGAGCACAGCTTCACTGCTCAAGGTGAAGAGCAACCTACTTGGGGTGATGGACACTTCTCCCCCCTCCGCTGCTCCCTCTTCCCAGGAAGCCCTCCTCCAATCTGCTTTTCCTGCTCCCCACTGCCAAGCTAGATCTTGCTCCACACACACCATTTAGGAGAGCAGTGAGGGAAACACCCAGGAATGGCTTAGTCACAGACACAGAAGTGGCCTGAAAGCAGGGATTGCAAGCTTGTGTGCTTGTGTGCAGGAGCTTGTGTGCAGGCAGAGGCCTAACAGATCTGTTCTAGCACAAAGGTCAGTTTGAGCCAGGTACCTTCCTGAACCTCTTGCAAGCACTGTCTCAAGCAGGGCCCCCTCTTGGTGAAGGAGACCAGATCCTATCACATAACCTTCACAACTCAGCACCAGCCCACTCAACTAGGGGTCCCCCTTTAAAAATCTACAACCAGAACCTAAAAAATACTTTTCTACACACACCCCTTTCCCACAACAGAAGTTCACAAAGATCACAGAACAGAATTTTAATTTCTTTATTTTACAACAGCCAAACTCCGCAAATAATTTTTCATCTTCCATTCTTCCAAGGGAGGAGACAAGCTAGAAACTCAAAAAATCAGAGTGATGCCAAGACGAGACCTGATTCAGAGATTCAGACTTTACAAAGCAGAGAAGGGGTTGAGTGCCGTGTTCAGTGTGTGTGCGCCGGGGGACAGCTCCCGTTAAGAGCCGAGAAAGCAAAGACACCGCGGGGATTTGAACCCCGTCCTGGAGCCCAGGAGTGCCAACCACCAGTATCTTTTGCTTTTTTTAAATAGAAAAGGTGAAAAAGCAAAACCTGAGGAAACAAGTATGTTTCCTCAGGAAAAGAAAAACCCTTGCACACAATTGTGTATTGGAGCAGAAGAATCAGCTTCGGCTAAGCTGCTATGTGTGTGAGGTTCACCTGAAAAAGTCTGAGCAGAGAGTTGGGCAATCCCACCCACACTGGGCGTCCCTAGTGGACTACTAAACTGCCTCTGCCTTTCTCGGGCCCCACCCTTCAATGGTAACTGACCCAACAAGCTGGCTGGCACCACTGGTCGGCCATCTTCTAGAGAGGCCTGCGGGCATTAGCATTTAAATGCTACCTTCCAAAACGTTTCTTCATTTCCATATTTCCTAGTGTTCACAGAGCTAACAATACTGCCCACAGAGGCCAGCCCTCTGGCCATTCTCCATTACCTTAAGTGCCGGGCTGGTGAGGATCCAAGCCTGGTGAGGTGAGGGGGGTGTGATCTGGGCTAGGCCAAAGATTCAGGCAGAATGTGGCAGGAAGGAGTCACTTAGGGGAGGGGAGAGGTTGGTTTAGGCTTCGGGAAAAGCTGGGGGGGGTACCCCTTTCCCCTTTCCCTCCCCCTCCTCAAGAAAATGTACTTGGGCTGCCTTGGGAACTTGGCCCTTAGATTATAAAAGCCCAGGTACAGCACGGATTTCCACAGCACCAGGCCAGACAGGCCTTGAGGGCCAGCCAAGGATAGCTGGACTCCCCTTAGGACATCTTGAAGATGTGTGACTCAGCTGCAGCGGCTGAGGAGCAGAACAAGTTCTTTCTGGTCACGAGCTCTTAGAAGAGCAAAGAGGCCTGGGGGAGGCAAGAGCTAGTCCATCCCCGCTTTGTGTACTCCCAGCGACTCTGGGCCCAGGAAGGCTTAGCAGACACAAGTGCTGAATTCAGGCTTTACTGGATTGTTTACACGATAATATTCCATGTATACCGCGCTTTGCTAATTTGTCCATTGGACTGGCTTAGGCCATCTCCCCAGAGAGAAATCAAGAGATACTGTTCTGTTATCATCCAGAGGCTCTACGCCATCTCCCCCCAGAGTGATCAATAGTCCTCCATCTGCCACAAGAAGGCTTCCAGGGATACTGCCTTTTAAGCCTTAGGTGCCTCCTTTAAAATGAAGCGCATCTGAAAAAATCTTAAGAAAAAGGCTTAGCGTCCACCTCACCCCTCTCCACCCTTTTCTCTCCTCCACCTCCACACTATGTCAACTAATTGGGCTGGCCGCCTAAAGCGGGACATCTCCCATCGTCAACTCCTGAGTAAAGAGAAAAGCTTGTTCACCTGCTCTCCTTTCTTGTCCATGGAGAATATTCTCTTGCAAGTTCCCTTCTAATTATTGTCTGTGAAGAGTCATCTCAAAAGTTGCTCCCAAGGCCCCCACCATTAAAATGGCATTTAAGTGTTTTGAAAGAAAGTGAGCTAGTTCTTACTGGCTTGGCTTCTGTGGCCATCACAAGGGAGCAGCTCGTTTGTATGTTCCTGCATATGACATTAAAGACACCAAGGGAGAGAGAGAGAGAAAGAGGGAGAGGGAGAGAGAGAGAGAGAGAAGAGAGAGAGAAAGAGAGAGACTGGGACAGAACACGTGCTTGGCACTGAACTGGGCATAACTTTGGATTTCACTTGCCATAAGTGTCTTCATGTGCTCTCTGCTTGTTTGCAATGTTTCTTGAACTGATTTTAATGGCTCCATCTGGAAAAGACTAAAGGCTTCAGTGCCCCCCACCCCCCTACAGAAAGGGAACAAAAAAAGCATCTTTACCGAAAGCTTACTTGGAGCCCAACTCGCCAGATTGGGTCAATCACAAACACGATTGCTTAAAGCTGCAGACATTTCCTTTACACTCAGCATGTTTTTAAAAAACCACTCATCAGCTGGGTTCTCCATCAACACAATCACTACTCCAAGCATGGGAACATTTGTTATGTAACTCATATCATCATACTCCAGTCGTTTCAAAATGTGCTCTACACCCAGCAGACCAAGCACACGGCCCATCACTTGCCAACAGACCAGACCTGCTGTCAAGACGGCATTCATTCTGTGTGAAGTCTGTAAAAAGAAAAAGCTACAAACAAGTAAGCCCCCCCCCCTGCCTGAGCCTCCCTTCCCTCAGAACAAAGGAGAGCCAAGTTAAAGGACCAAGGATTTCATCACTGCAGGGACTCACACACTAGAAGAGAAGGAGGAGCAGAGACCTTGCAAGCGCTTGCTAAATGCATCATGTCAAATCCTGAGCAGCTTCATGAAGGGTGTGAAATGAAGCCTCTGCAAAGGAAGAGTCTAGAAACAAAAACACCCACATGCCCCCAAGTCCCCACAGCTAACAACATTGTGATTCACAAGAGCCTGAATGAGATGGCTTCAGCATTCAGAGTGGCATGCAGGCCTTGGCAGTGGACAGACTGACTGGGCTTTTCTTCCTGATAACAATTCTTCTCTCAATCCTGGCTGCTGACATCACATAATCACCTGTTCTGGATACAGAAAGCCCTTACCGACTGGAGGATTAACAGTTACCTGTTTGTCTGAGCATAAGCAAGTGTCCCAACTGTCTAAGAGGTATTACTCCTTATTTAGGGCCTCTATTGTCAAAAGTGCCTGGATTATAAGAGCTGGTCATATTCTACATTGACGAGGGATGGATTAAAAGTTTCTTTTAAGTTTTTCCTGCCTGCATAAAGCCAATTTCCATCTTCAGCTCAATCCTGATCTTGTCCATTAAAGTTTGTTCGTAGAGTGGGTTTCTGAAAGATTAGAGAAGAATTCCCCCCCCAAGATTGCCCAACACCAACCACAAAACAGACAGCCTTAATTGATTCACGTTCTACTTACTAGCTTCAATTAATGTAAGCAATTCAACTTTGCAAAATACAGTCCTAATCTTTTTTCAAAATTGAACTTTTAAAGAACATTTGATTTTCTGAGACTGAGGCTGACTTGAGAGGAAGGAGATTTGGTTAGATCTAGGCAGGCTGTTGGTTCCTGGCCTGGCCCTCGAGGAGCCATGCGCACCCTAGAGAAAATCTGACCAACTAATCTACCACATCTAAGGTGGGGGAAAGGGCTCCCCGGTGCAGCATCTACAGAATAATAAAGCTACTTATTACTATTGCAGATAAGGTTACCTAAAGGAAAAAAAAGGCCATTGGGTTTACACAGATGCCTCAGACCCAAACAAGTCTAAACAAAAAGCATTTATACTTCTTATCCCTGACATGCAATTAGTGCTAAGGCAAAGTAAACTTATCTGGTTAAGAGATGCCTGCTGTTCCTGCTCCCAGATGAAATGAACTCTTCAATAGAAACCTGTCTGAGGGCAAACGAAACGGACAGACAGCACAGCCTCCTTTCAATCCAAATGGGGCAATTCCAATTCCCACTCATCTTTGCATAGCATTTCCGCTTCTTCTAAGGCCAGGAATACTTAGTATGCGCATGATTCATATGCAGTAACAATGCTCGTTTTCATTTCTTTTTATGCTCTCTGCTTTTGTAAAAGCAGCATTTCAAGGTGAAATTTTTCTCTTCATTGCAAATAAATAATGTTCTTAAGATTTTTTTTTGCCATTTTGACATAAGCTCTCATTTTGTCAAGCCATAAGGCTTTTTTTTAATTGGTAGGTTTTCCTTGCTTAGCTTTAAATTTTTTTTTTTTTTTCCATTTTTGCATTTGCAGATAATGGATTCTCTGTGGTTGACCAGAAGTTAGCATAGCATCATTCTCAGCTTATTAGGGCATGTTACTTTCCCTCCCAGGAGGTATGATTATTTAGAATCTTTTCTGCCTTTTACTTATCATTTGTTCACCAAGGAGCTTGGTCCCTCTCTCCATTTTAGGCCGCCATTTTGCCAAGCTGGTTATGATTCAGATGAAGTAATCTGAAAAGAGTCTACAGAAAAAAAAAAAAGATTTCCCCTCTCCCCATCGCCAAAGAACAAGACAACAACACATTGGAGCTTAGCTCATCACAAGAGTATAGAGTTCTTAGCTTTTTAATCAATTACTTTGGTTAAAAGATTCATTTGTAAACTTTTACTTGAATTTCAAAGTGTACAGAACTTTTAAATATTATAAAGGGGCATACCTTAATCTTGTTATCTTGTTGCAGTCATCACAAGAGTATAGAGTTCTTAGCTTTTTAATCAATTACTTTGGTTAAAAGATTCATTTGTAAACTTTTACTTGAAAATATTATAAAGGGGCATACCTTAATCTTGTTATCTTGTTGCAGTCATACAAAAAGAAAGCACCTTATGTTTTTTATTCCTCCACTAAGAAATTTGTTCAACTGAAAACGGAATCTTACTTGATATAAAAGCTACCATGAGAAGGAATCCCTCAGGATCATTAGCAATGTGCCTTTCCTCTGAAGTTCTAGTTTTAATTATATTAAATCACCTGAAAAAAATGCCAAGAGAAAAACCACCCCCACACACTCAGCCAAAAAGCACAGTATCATCACAAACCCTCGAACCCGAGTTTTTTTACCTTTCAACCTTAGGGCTGGATGATGGATGGAGGATGGATTTCCACCTTTTCCTTTCCTTAAAATACTTTAAGATTCAATTAGGAACTTGACCTCGCCTCCTTTCTCCTTGATCAACTTTTAATATTTTCCAGGGACCCAAGGGTCTTAATGTAATCCCCAATGTCAACTCTTAAAATGGATGATTTACACCATATTTGGGGAATTACTTGCCAACTTGAAAGCTGAAAAATGGCTTTTTCTTTTTTTTCCGTCTAAGTTATTAAGCTCTCTCTGGCTTTCAGTAATCTGAAAACATAAACAATTTTACCTACCCAGCCCCCAGCCCGCCACACCACCGTCTACGCCTCCTCAGACTCACTGGACTTCCTGAACATTCACTTGCCAGACAGGCCTATTTTGCTCTTCTGAGACTCCGGGGCTGGACTGAACTTTTAAGCAACACAAGCTGCCATTTTCGAATTCTTCCAAGGTAAAAAAGCCAGCTCAGCCGTATCTGGCACAGCAGTGAATCAATGCTTCTACCCATTTTGACTAGTCATCTGTGGGGGGAAAGGTCTTAGAGACAGCTCAGTCATCTACCCCCACCCGTAAAACCTCAGTCAAACTTAACACTCCCCCGAAGTACGGCGAGTAGCTTTAAAGTTGGTTTGAAAAGAAGGGTGCAGAACTAGCGGCCAGCCCCAGCTCCAGCTCCAGCACACCTTAATCGAGCACTTTTAAGCTCGGTTTTTCTAGAAAGTGCAAAACCTTTCAGTCTGGTAGTGTTTAAGTTTATCCTGACGATACTGGCTCTTTTCTTTGATATTCCAGTCATCTGACCTTCTAGAAAACACCTGGGGGGAAAGAACTGAACAAAAGTTGCCCTCCCCAGCTCCTACCCTTTTCCCCAAAACATTGAAGAAAACATTTTTACTTAGAAAATTCAAATTTGAGGGGTGGGAGGGAAGAAAAAAGTTTAGGCATAAAAATCAAAATACTCAGAATTTGTCCAAGCTGAAAGATTAACTTAACTGCTTCCAAATCCAGTTGCGCTTACACTTCCTCTCAAGGTGCAGGGGGGTCTCCAGCTCTCTCTCACTCTTTATCTCTCTTCAGGCTTACTCGATTGCCCCCAATTTGCTTTTACAATATAGTAATATAATGGCTAACTACCATTCATTTCTTAGCATTTGAAAGGAAACCTGCAGGAATCCTAATTAGGCAGACCGTGTAACACTCCAGGCCTTGGCCGACTGCCCCAAAAGCTTCAGACAAGACAGATGCACTGAAAAAGAGAAACCTCCGACACCCCCAAACCGGCCAACAAACATTTCCCAGAGAACCGTTACACACATACATCCACAGCTAGGCTGCCCAAGTACAGAGCCTGGACTACACAAAGGCCACAGCCACACACTCCACTCCCCCCTTCCCAAGCATTAATTACTGCCTTATAGAGCAAAGAAACCAAAGCTTCCCGAAATTTTACCACCGCTCAGGGCCCTGCCGCAGCCTCTAAGGGCCCCCCTATCGTGGCCACGCTGGCTCCCAGCTTCACCAACCGCCGAGCTAGCGTGCTGCGCCTCCTGCCCTCCTCCTGCCTTCCTGTCCTGCTTCTTCCAGCGCGGCTCCACCGCCTCTGCTCCTGCCGGGCTGCTCTGCGGCTGCTGCTGCCTCCTGCCCGACTCTCTGCTCTGAGGTCCTGGCTCGCCTAGGGACCGCGCGCTGCGCTGCTCTGCTCTCCTGCCAGGGACTGGGGCCTCTCCTAGCTTCAGCAAGCAGACTGGCTGCTGCTCCTCCTTCCTTCTCTCCTCGCGGGCTGGCTGTCCCTGTCCGGGTTCCTGGTCCTGTCTGTGGTTCCTGCTTCTCCTTCCTATGGCTTCGCAGCCGCGGGGGCGCTGCTGGGCACTCCCTCATCAATTACTCTTTCGAAATATAAGCTCAGTCCAATGGCAAGGTTTGTTTTTTAAAGTTAAGTCCCATATTAAAATATCTTAAAATAGCTGGCTTTAAAAACATTATTAAATATAATAAGCCTATGCAGCTTCTAAATTCTCTTTAAAAATGATTGAGTTTTAAAATAGTAATCAGCTCAGTCCATTTCCCTAAATCGGCAGCTACAACCAGCCTTAAAATTTGCTCTTCCCATGGAGGGAGTGCCCTTTCTTCCTGGAACTCCTAAATCGCTCCTCTTCTACGCTGGCTGACTCATGTTCCAAGCAGCTTCAAATCTGTTTAACCTCTTAAAAACTAAATTTTTAGTTTATCAGGATAACTTGTTCTCAGTCCCTTCCCAATGGGCTTAAAGGCTGGGTTTTTTTTCTATCTTCTTTTTTTTTAGGTTTCTTCTGCTACTTTTTATGGTTTTTTTTATCTTCTCTTTTTAGGTTTCTTCTCCTGATTTTCAAATCTGTCCCTAATAAAGTACAATTACTTACTAACTTCGACCTTTTTGCCTCTTTAATTTCCTAATTTACGAATTATTCTTTTGCTTTTTTTTGCCTGCTATTTTTTCTTACAATCCTATTTTCCTCCATGATTCGTTTTCTTTTGCTACAATTTTTCTATTTGTTTTTGCTGTTAATTTTCTGTTGCTATTTCTCTGTTTCTTCTTTAGCTAATTTATCTTGTGGAATTTCCTAGTTTCTCCTACTACGCTTTTCCAAATTTTCTCTGGCTACAATTCTTTTCTAGAAGCTTTTTGTTGTCAAATTTTTCTTCCAAAATGCTCCGCTACTTCGTTCACAAGTAACCTGTCTTCAAATTTTCTCCTCTATTTTTTTACCCCTTCTAAGCTGTTTTCTGCTTTTCTTGCTATTTCCTAAGTTCTAGCTTGTTCTTCCATTGTCCTCTTGCCTTTTTTTTCCCCTCGAATTTCTATTTTCTTCCAATTATCTCTTGCGACTTTTCGCTAAGTTCTCTCTTCCAATCTTGTTTTTTCTCTAACTTCTATTTTCTTTCTTCAAATTGTTCGCTATTTTTCTCTAAATCCTACTTTTTCTTCAAAGCTTCTCTTGTCTAATTTCTATTTTCTTTCTTCAAAATGTTGCTATTTTCTATTCCTATTTTTCTCTTCAAATTGTTTTTCCCTTTTTCTTCTAAGCGTTCTCTCGACGTTTCCCTCCCTTTCTCTGCAATTTCCTGGTTTTTTTCTCGTTAGTTTCTTGCTTTCTCTGACGTTCGTTTTTCCCACAACTGTCTTACTATCTCTTCCCTCTAGAGGCTTCTGCCCATTTTAAGGGTTGTTTTTTTTTTTTTTTTTTTATGGTACTTCTATTATTTTAGGTTCCTTGTCTTTTCTATTTTCAGTTTGGCCTTTTTCTGGTCAAATTGCTAAGCCTGTCTCTCCTCGTTCCCTGGCCCTACCACTGGCGCCTAGTATGGACAAAGCTCTCTTTTTCTGTCAATCCTGTTATTAAGCTCAAGTAGGGCCAGCTTTGCCTTTCAGAAAAAAGACGTCTCAGCTTAGAATTAAGATCAAATAGAACTCCTATTCTTGACAGTTTCTTTCAAAACATGTTTTCTGATCTAGCTCAACCTTTTAAAATTAGCTCGTTCCTCCTTTTACTTGCCTCCTTCCAATCATCTTTTAAAGCAATAAACTTCATTTGGCTCCCTGAAAAAACTCTCATAACGTAAAATGTGAAGTATTCCACATTAAATTTAAGAATTAGAGAAACTTAAAGCAATTTAGCTAACAAAACTTCGGCTATCTCCTAAAGCAAAAAACAAATTCAGTCTTAAAATGCCTCTAGGGTCCTCCCTTCCAGCTCCCTCGTCCTACCTGAGCTAGAGCCTAGCCTCTCTGCCTGCCGTCTGCCTGAGAGGGCGTTGGGAGGTGGAGTATTTATACACCACGGACAGGCTCACCACCAAAATCACGTAGCCCTCCGCCCCCTTTGTTAGGCAAGCAGAAATAGTCCCTGGCATTTTTTTTTCCAACAAGACCTTAGATTTTACTTCCCGCCCTCTCCTCCCCCCATCCCCGCCCTTTCACAAACTAGGGCCGAAAGTGAGTTTTATGCAGAGGTTGTGTGCCAACTAATTGCAAATCCCCTTCTCTGCCACACTTTGAATACAAAAGGAATAAGCAAAAACTTCTAGAAAAATCTAAAGCCCAGCAAAAGCCAGTTGACTGACAGCTTAGTCCTAGGAAAACTGGGGAAGGGGCATCCTCTGGAAATGCCCTAGAAGGGGAGTCCCGAAACTGAAGCCTATACCTCGGTCTTTCTAGTATCCCACTGTCCGGAACTTTGGAAAAGCACAAGATCCGAGAAATAAATGAAGGGGGTGAGTGGGTGGGGGTTGGAGTAGCAGAGGGGAAACTTACAAAAGAACGAGGAGGGGAGGAAACTGAAAACAATGGCTTGGGAGCAGCTTTGTAGCAAGCCCGGGGCAACTATGTAGCATGCCTTGGGCTGCAGTCTGACTTCCTTCTGCTCCCGGCGACTCTCCTTTCTGTCTCTCTCCTCTGTCTCTGTCTCTCCTCTCTCTCTCTAACTCTGTCCATGTCTCTTTCTTTGTATCTCTCTCTCTTTCTCTCTGTGTCTCTGTCTCCTGTCTCCGCCTTTCTCGGGGACCGAGAGATCCTTCTTCCCGGCCCACCACCCTGCGGCTATTTAGGGATCTGGTCTACTTTCTGGCCTTAGAAAGTGTAAAAACTCTGATGTCGTCTCCCCCCTCCCCCCCAGGGGTTACACTCTCTCCCAGGAGCTAAATAATACAAATGGCTTCTGCCCTCCCCCCTCCCCTTCTCCTGCCCCTTGCTGAGGAGCGAAGGCATCGAAAAAATTCTTTGCTTGGATTGCATTCGAGCCTCTGTGTTGAAAATGGTTTCAAATAAAGGCCAGACAGCTGCAAAATATTCCAAAACCCTATGCCCAGGACAACGTGTTCTTTTGGTTTTTAGAAAATCTTGTCTAATTTTCGTAGTTGAAGTTTCTAGTAGGTTTTTCTAAAAACCCGGTAATGCAAGATTGATGCACAGCAAGGGGGCAGGTCTTTCCCATTTTGTCACTCAACAAACTCATCTTTATTTCAAATTTTCTCCCATCAGTGAAATTGTTAATTGGGTTTTTTTGCTTTCCTGACCAGAGGCTAACAAACCAAGCTGATGTTTAAGCAAGTCTAAGCCTGGTGATATCTTTGTTCCTGAACTAAACAGTGAGAATGTAAAAACATTAAAAAATACCCTTCTATTTCACCTCTCTCCTTTTACAAATGAGGAAAGGAAGGTCCTTAAGGGGACCTCATAGGATTTACAGATTGAGAGAAACCTTAGAGGCATGCCCAGGTTCACCTGGGTCCATGAACTTATCTATCTATATGTATGTCATGTATTGACATATACACACGTGTAAGATCAGTTATTTCAATATAACTGGTTTCCCTTGGAATACTACGGATTTTATGCATTTGAAAACATAACTGAGAACATTTTCTCAGACTACTACTACAGAGGTTCATGACACATGAAAAAAAGTGAAGGCTCCCTGAAGAAGGGGGAAACTGAGTCATGGTCAAGGAAAGATCATAGGGAACCGTAAGAAACCATCCATAGTCCATCTTTATTTTACAGGTCAACCCAGAGACAGGAAATGATTGCCGGAGTTCACGTAGGTAAATCATTTTAAGCCCCATCTGCCACACACACCCCCTCCCACAGAAATTAGGTTGTTGAAGTCTTCTGGAGCTCCCACTCCGACCCCTACCAATCCTGTAACATCTCATGATTTGTGCAGTTCCCAGATAACACCGTTGAAAAAGGTTAACCTTTCTAAAACTTACGGGATTTTTGCGATGCAAATCTCAGTTGATTTTAATAATATATACTTAGGGAAAGGCCTCTAGGGGAAACTGAGGGTGGTGGGAATATATTTCCAAATGGAGATGTAAAAACAAAAGATAAAAAAACTAAGAAAAATATAGACTGTGGCCTTTTTTTTCTCCTATGGCAACTCCCTAATAATGCTGATGTCTCCTCTGACAATGGGAATGCTTAAGCTTTGCGACTTCTGATTTCCATTTAAGGTTGGAGTTGGCTTAACAGAGACCTAATCATTTGTGCAGCAACTTTAAAAGCGTAGTTTGTTTTCCCGTTGCTTAACATCTACCCGAAGACTGTCTCGAGCAAAATGCTAAGACGTTGTTTCCCCCTCCCTCTCCCCTTTTTGGGCCCCACAAAATGGCGGCACCCAGTATGACTTATTATAAAGTGCAGCTTTGGAAGAGGGAGGCCTGGGGCCAGCCAAGCAGGCGATCTGATGGCTGGGATCAGCCGTAAGAAGCAAGGGGAAGGACCAGGAGCCCAGCCTAGGACGCCCAGGGGCTACTGTGCTGGGTCTGCTGCCCTGCCATCCGGGCTGAGAAGCCTCCCTTCCTTTCCCAAGGTCAGGCAGGCTCCCAGGCCCACAGTTACTCAAGCACAACGGAGCCTAACAGGGCTAGATTCTAAAAGGCTTCGGAAGGAAGTGGGCCCCTGAGGGGGACTCTTCCTACTCCAAACCGGCCGGGCTCCAGTGGAAAGCCCGAGGCTGGGGGCAGGGGAAAGGAAGAAGAGGGAAGAAGAAGAAGGAGGTGGACAACCGAGGAAAAGAACCAGGAGCATGCGCAGAGAGGAGGCGGGGGAGGCGGGCGCAGGGATACCACTGCAGAGGGTGAGGTGGCACCCCTCCCTTTGTGTCCTGCTCTGCTCGCGCGTGCGGCCTCGGCCGGTTCTAACCGGTTGCAACCGCCCCTGGCCGCCCGCGGGTGCGGCGCTGAATGGCGCAGTGAGTTACTGCGCATGCGTGGGTCTTTCTCTCCCCCGCCCCCACCTTCTCACTGCGGCCTTTTGCGCTTCTTTTGGGGGAAGGGAAGAAAATGATGTCGTTTCCCTTTTCTTTGGGGTCCTGACGCAGAGGGAACGATGAGTGGAATGGTCCCCGTTGTTCAGATGGGGAAACTGAGGCTGAGGAGGACCAGCCCTAGAAAGGAAACTGAGGCCGAGGCTGTGAGGGGACCCCTGGCCCGAGCAGAAAAAAGGGAGCAGTTAATGGAGGAAGGGGCGATTCTGGGGAGTCCCATAAACCGAGACACACCGACGAGCAGGGGCTTCAGGCCCCTCCAGTCCGCCCCCTTCGCTTGGGCGAAGGTCTTTGCCCAGAGTCTATCATGCTGCGGCTCCCTCCCTAATCAGGCCCGACCCCCCATTGCACAGATGGCATCACTGACGCCCAAATGCTTGCTGAGATTTGTAGCCAGAGCTGAGCTCCGAGCCCAGAGCAGCACATCGGGGCTGCCGGGCTTCCTTGTTTCCTGTGTGAATTCCCTATATCTTAGCAGGAAAAGTGGAGGGGGGTGGAGTCCCTCAGCTGCAGGTTAGTGACCCCTGGGGTCCTCGGGGATGAGGGCTGGTGGGTGCCCGGGAGTGAAGAGCCGGAGAAGGAGGGTTGGGCTTTCCTGCTCATCTTCGAGGCATCATGACCCCATCTTTTCCTGTAGGTCACCGCTACCCTCATTCTGACCCCTTTTGTCACCCAGGCACTATGACAGGGACTCTCATGATTCCTGTTTTGGTCATAATTACCCCTGGGCGTTGTGGAAATGAGTATCCCCCATTTTAGAGGGAAGGAGCCCGATGGGCAGATGGGCCTTCCTGAGATCAGTCTCCAGCCTAGGAGCAGACTGGACACTAGGACCCACCTTTCTTGTAGGACCAGAGAGATCCTGCTGCCCTTTCCTGGAGTGGGGAGAGGCTCAGAATGTCCTCTTAAACCCAAAGGGCTTGTGTGTCCCCACGGCTGCCTGAAAGAGGGCTGCAGGGTGAGTGTTAGGACTTTGCTGCCAAGGGCTGATTTTGCTGAAAACTTTAGAGAATGCTGTCAGTGAGTCACCAAGCACTCTTCCTGCCCTTCCTGGGTGCCTGGCTCTGGAATTAGATTTTACTGATGACAGATGTCTATCTTTCCTATCTCCCTGGTGAGGGTTTCATGGGTCTTCCCAGGGCTTGTTTTCCTCATATTGGAATGTTCTCAGTTCCTTCTCCCAGCTTGCATCATGAGTCCCCCCTTTTTGGAGAAATTCCTCATCTTGTCTGAACCAGCTGGGTCCAAGTCTGTCATTGCATTCCTTTATGGAAAAATTTGCACCTGTCCTGGGGGGGGGGGGAGGGGCAGGTTTCAAATGATCTTTTTTCAATCATGTTTCAGAAGCTACTTTAAAAAATCAGTATCTTTTTAAAATATCCCTATAGAGTACCCCAGTATCCCCTCTCCTCCCCTGTCCCAGATAACATCCCATTTAACAAGTAATATTTTGAAAGACCAAAAGAAGAGAAAAGAGGAAAAAATCCAAGTGACTGATAATGCATCAGAATGCAGTGTGTGATAGCCGTTGACCTCCAGACGTCTTTAAAGGACCGGCAGGCCCCTCCTCTCCCATCTCCTCCTGTGCTCTTGTTTTTGCCACAGTCTCTTTTGGATTCTTGATGTTTTCTGCTTCTGTCCACTTTTCGTTTGCCTTATCATAAATAGGATGTCTTACCGTTTTCTTGGCTCTGCTGCCCTCTCTCCTGTTCCACTGTATTCATGCCCTTTGTCAGTCCTCAGAGAACAGGAATATTCCATGACATTCTCGACCCAGTTTGGTTAACCATTCCCCAGCCGGTGAACATCCACCACTTCCAAGGCCTTTAAGATTCCCTTGGGAAGGCTTCATCCTCACAAATCCTGCCTTTTCTTCTCTCTAGTAATTTCTCATCCCCTCAGTTCCCCTCCACCACTGCCTACTTCAGGATCTGATCCCACTTTTTCAAATTCTCTCTTCTATCTTTGAAGACTTAACCCCCTCTTCCCAAGACATTTATGTAGGAAAGGGGCTTTTAGTGAATCCAGTCTGATCCCAGAAACAGATGTCAGTTCATAAGAGGCCTGATTCACATCCAGAGTCTCAGCCTCCAAGTTCGATTCCCTGAAGTAGTGCCCACTTGAGCCTGCTAGGTGCTGGCTCTATGTAAAAGACCAGTCCTGCCGTTGAGGAACTTCTGTTCTGCAGCACAGACTCAGATAACTGAACTCAGTCATTTCTAGCCCTCCCTCATGCTCCAATAGAAGGGAATAAGTAAAAACAAAGAGTGATTAGTTTGGCCAAGGAAAAACAGCTTAGGCTTTCTCATATTCAGAGCTTGTCCTGAAGCAGAATGGGCTAAATCAGAGGGCAGTGAGGTCCCCATCACAGGAGTCCCCAAGTGGAGGCTGGAGGACTCTGGGTAAATTTCCACTAACATTCTTGGTAAAGCATGAGATAAGTTAGATCCTTTCCAAGACTGAGTCTCTGGATCTCAGTCGGAATCTCGGCAAGGATTCGGTTCCAGTTCATCAGCTAAAAAGAGGCTAAAGGGGGCCTCCCTGTAAGAAGTGCTTTGAGGAAGAAGATGGGGGTGGGGAGAAGCCACAGGTGGTCCCACAACAGAGCAGGAAGTCGGGTGATTGATGGCAGCTGCCTCCAACCCAAGCTGCAGCTGCAGGGGATGAAAAGTCAAGTGTTCCTGAGGCTGGCCTTTACAATGGAGCCTTTGTCCAAAGCCCCCAGATTGCTAAGACCACTTTCTCCCTCTCCCCACCCTACCCACTTTCTCCAGCTCTATGGGCCCAGTTTTGTGGAGCCCATTCCTCTCAAAAACAGGGACACTTTTTCATCTTTTCTTGGCCCATCCCTCAAGTCCTTTGGTTTTGCTCCTGAGCAATCAGAAAAAAGGAAGGGCTGCAGGAGCAAAGGCAGGAGAAGGGAAGGGATGTGCATTCCTGCTTGAGGAGCAGTCCTTCCTCCATAGACAAGAAATAGCTTAGCCCGAGCCTCTGCTTCGAAAGCCAAGGAATGTCTTCAGCACAAATAGGATTGGATGCTTCAGAGCTGCACGGACCCTGTAGATGTCAACTGTTAGTCTGGCACCTTGCTTGACAGATGGGGAAACAGAGGCTCAAAAGCCCTGCTGGCTCAGTCCCCCAGGTGATGGAACCAGGATTCAAAGCCTGGTGGAATCCAGTGCTCCTGTCCCTTTGTCTTACCTACCAATGCTTTTCAACCTCAGCTTGTCCTAATGAAGCTCAGAGGTGGCCTGTGGGGTGCTGACTCTACCTCCCTTTCTGGCAGTAGTTCTTAACCTGAGGTCATAGGCAGATAGCCCAGAGTCTGTGTACTCAGAAAGGAGAACGGTGACAGCTTTACTCTCCTAACCTCTAACAAAAACCGGACCTCTTCCATTCCAAAAGTCCAAAACAAAACGTAATTCTGAGAAGGGATCGTGAATAGGACCCCCGTCCTAGTCCTAGCTTCAGGCAGGCTTTGCCAGTCCTCTGCTGGCCTCCCAGAGCTCCTTCTCCCCTCCCATCTAGAACTCTGCAGTCTTCTGAGAAGGCACAAATGTTCCTCCCCACCCCCAGCTCTGCAGTCAACCTCTGCAGTAGGAAAATTTTTATCTGCATGAATGACGCAGTTCCAAGTCTCACATCCCTGAAAATGAAGTAAGTGGAGAGTGAGCTGCCCAGGTTGAGACCATCTGCATCCCAGACAAAAAAGTGTATCTCAGGGAAGTCAAACTCAACACCCCCACCACCAACAGCCCAGCTCAGTCTCTAGGGAAGCCGAGGCCTTTCAAATAGAAAGTGGCAGTTCCTTCAAGAGTGATGGGAGGACAAGGGGGGTTCTTTATGGAGAGAATCCTGCCTCATCATGGCCTTCTCACACTGAGAGGTCTTATACCCCCTGAAGGATCACAGAACCAAGAGCTAGACCTGATATCACTGAGGCCAGGGGTCCATCTGAGGACAGGTTCCAAGGGGCTCTGGGAATGTGGATGGGGAAAAATATATATATCTTTATTTTCACTAATCTTTAACTGAAAGACCGTGTTTCCTTCAGTTATGAACTTTAAAAAAAATTGCTGAAAAGAATAAAAGAGAGGTTTCATGTCTGTCTAAAGGGGTCCACAGGCTTCACCAGCTGTCTATCAGAGGGGTCAATGACCCATGAAAAGTTAAGAACCAGATCTGGGGGGATGAACCCTGAGAGAAAGGACCTGCTCACATGGGTGGGAGGTTACAGACCTAGGGAACCCAGGGTTGTGTTTGGGGTTTACTTTTGGGGGGAAAGGAGGAAAAGGCCTTCCAAAAGCCCTTCTTTGCCTCCATTAATCAGTGTCTCAGGAGTGTGACCCGCCCTGTGCTTTTCTGTTTTCTCTTTCTTTAGTTAAAATGACAGGGTGTTCTAGGCACAGATCCTGGCCCCAGCATGTCTGGAGTCTCACCATAAGGCCTGGCCAGGGAGTTGGCCCAGCAGTGTGGGTGATGGGAAAGATGGAGGCCAGAGGCTGAAATGCCTCATCCCACCCTGACCTTCACCTCCAGGCTGGCATCCTGAGCTCTCTACAGTCTGACCCCACAAGGGAAAACAAGTCCAGGCTCCTGACTCTCTGACTGTTGTTTTCAAGGAAGGCCTGCCTGACTAGCTTGGCACCAAAAGTTATTGATCAACTCTGATTCAGCTCCCACTCCTGCTAGAGGCATCCTGTTCCAGGCCTGGATTCAAGTCTTTCCTCTGACCCCTGCTGGGACCCAGAGCAAATATTTTCACTTGTGCCCCCCAGACAGCTAAGATCATCCCTACCCTCAAGAAGCTCCCAGTCTGATGAGCCCCAGGCGCAGAGCCTCCCACTCCTCATCTCCTCCTGCTCCCTCACCCCACCCCCAGGGGTGTCCATCAGTCATGGCAGTTCTGCCCCCACCACTTCTCCTCCTCCCCACTAATGTGGCCACTGCCCCTATTCAGGCACCAGTCCTCTCTTAGGGGGACTGCCACAGGAGCTCCTGATTGCCCCCTCAAGCCTCCTCAGTCTATCCTCCACCATCAAGGTGCTGATGGTCCTAAACTATGGGTGGCCCTTGTCTCTCCTCCCTGCTTCAGTAAACTCCCAGGCTCCCTATTACCTCCAGGCTCCAAAACTGACTCCTTGGTCTTTATTTAAAGCCCTTCTCCAGCTGGCGGCAGCCCCCTTCCCAGGCTTGTCCTACACTTCAGGCTCTTCCCCAGTGCAGCATGGGGACACTTGAGACACCCACTGAGGATTCTCAAGGAATTAGAATATCCAGGCTTTGAGTCTTCTCTGACCTGTCCCAGATCAATGTTTCCAAAGGGAGTTGGAGCTTGGTATGGGTGGGAGGGGGTTGGCATGCCTGCCTGGCTTAGGAGCTGCCAGCATTCTGGGCTCTGGGACCCTGGGCAAGCCTGTTGGCCCCTGTTGGCTCTGGAACAGAGGAGGTACCACCCTACCCCCCATGTCGGTGCCAGGGAAATCACAGGGCAGTCTCTGTCTCAACCAGAGCAGAATAGCAATGGATTCCCAGGTACAGTCAATGTAAGAAAAGGACTTCCCCTTTGGGTTGGGTAATTCCAAAGGGTTCATATGAGTGTGCGCATGCAGCACTTCTCAGTGCTCAAGCCACCCTGCAGGGCCCATGAAGGGCCCTTGAGGGGCTGCCTCTGGACCCCAGTCCAAAGCCACAGGCTGGGCCACAAGACCCCAGGGTCGTGGCTGGGGAACAAACCTGGAAACAAAGCCAGTGTTTGAGGAGGCTGGCTGCCTCTGGTGAGCCACTGGTCTTCCACAGCTATCCTGTGTGCCTAGGAGAACCCACATAACCTGATTTCAGTTAGCCCAGGGATAGGAATAGGGGTTTCGAGCCTTGACCCCTCTGCTCAAACCTTTCCATGACTCCTTACTGCCCATGGGGTAAAGTGTAGACTTCTTAGCCCGTCAGTCAGGGCCCTGCCCTTCTACTCCCTTCACTGGCAGGCTAGGAGCCCACACCCAATAGGACTCCCTCCCATTCCCAGATTCCCTCCTCTCTTCTCCTGCCAACAGGCCTTTGCCCAGTGTTGGCCACCGCCCCTTCTCCTGACTGTGTGCGGGCTGCAGTCTTTCTGTTTGAAGGCCTAGCTCTGGTGCCTCCCCCTAAGCAGCCTCCCATCATCCCCTCCGCTCTGCCCTCAGACTTCTCAGAAGACTTTGGACCTCCCTGTATGTATGTACATTCACCTCCCACCGATCTTGGTTGTGCCTGTGTCTTATTCTTTAATGGACAATAAACAAAGACTGTCCTTTTCATCTGCCCGCTCCTTTCATCCTTCCTAGTGCCTAGAAGATAGGAGATGACCAGTCAACATTTGTTTAATCAAATTGATTTGCGTTAATTATATGGATGATGGCGCATGGTAGATATTTCATAAATGTTTATCGGAGGCAGAAATGAGTGAACAAAGGAGTGAATGAATGAGGAGACGGGCAGCCAGTGTTCTTCATACCACCGAGGACCAAATGAGCAACTAAGTCTGCCTTGGTTAAAATTTTTAAATATTTCCTTTGATAAACATCATGGCTTCCTCCCAGACCTGGTAGACACTAGGCCACCAGGAAGTTGTGAAAGCTTTTTTTTCCATCGAGGTGGAGCTCGTCTGTTGTTGAGGCTGGTGTCTGTCTGGGGCCTTTTGGGTCCAGTGCGCCATTGTGGCGGGAAGGGAGGGAAGATGACTGGGCGTTGGGAGAGTCCTTCCAGCCCTAGGATTCCAGAGAGCGTTTCCATAGTTGTCTGATGAGACCTCTCGAAACTCTCCTCCTTCTGAGTCACTTCAGAGCCTTGGGAAGGGGAAGAGGGAGGGGCCACGGCTGCCATCTTTGTTTTCTGGGTCATCTGGCCAAGCGTAAGTCACTCCTGGAGGTATTGGGTGTGGCATTGAGCTGACCAGGCCTCATCTGCTGTGATCCTGACCTCACCTGGTCTCCCTGGGCTAGATCAGTGAGACCTGAGAAGGGACAGCTTGGGAATTATGTCCACAGTCCTCAGCCTCTGACCCCTTTGGCCACACACCAGAGATCCTGGACTGATGTTTCTGGGTCGGTTGGTCTTGTGCAACTAGTTATGACACCCAGGGACCCACTAGTAGGCTCTCTTCCCACCCCCACCCCCCCACTTCCTCTTTGCCTCTGGACAGTTCTCACAGTACACCAGAGCTGGAGACCGGCCAGCAGTCCCACCCCCCACTGCCCAGTCTGAATTCCAGGAGGTTGGAATGGTAGTAAATAGAGGTCCCCATGGGGACCCAGGTGGCATTTCAGCTGGGGCCCAGTGGGAGGGGGGAGGCCATCAGCAGCCAAAGGCTGCATTCCCGCCCCATCTGGCCCCAAATCACCGGGTAACTGTCTCAAAGTGCCCATTCCTGGGTCTCATTCTTCTCATCTGTAAGAGGAAAGACTGTACTAAAGCAGGAGGTCTTCACCTGCATTTCATCAGCTCTGTGGACTTGGATGGGCGGTAATGGCATCTTCATTTCAATATGACTGGCATCCTTTGTAATTCTGTGAATGTTATTTCATAAAAACACAATTCTGAGTACCAGGGTGCAGGGGGGGTGCATGATGACCTCTCAGGGCCCTCCTAGCTTTAACACGGGAACAATTGATTCATTTAACGAGCTTCTATGAAGCTGAAAATCCCTTCCCCAAGATGCTCGATTCTGAGCGAA
This sequence comes from Pseudochirops corinnae, assembly GCA_028646515.1. NCBI lineage: Eukaryota > Metazoa > Chordata > Mammalia > Diprotodontia > Pseudocheiridae > Pseudochirops > Pseudochirops corinnae. The sequence continues at coordinate 190,772,979 of CM053592.1, read as the reverse complement.
CGCCTCCAGGAGTGAGAGGATCTTGCTGCCTCCCACAGCCCGATCCATCTCCGGATAAACTGAGTCCTGCGTCACTGAGCTAAAATCTGCCTCCCTCCAATGTGCCCAGACACACCGGGAAGATCTCAGGATCTGCCTGGAGGCCTGATGGAATGGGACCACCAGCTTTACAGGCATTTCATCTCTCACAGACGCGTGTGATCACCCCCCCACCCCCGTTTTACAAATGGAAAAGCTGAGGCCCAGAGACAGGAAGCTCCTGCCCCCAGGTCACACAGGAGGGAAATAATGCAGGGGTGCCTCCCCCTTGGCCCCTCCCCCCCAGGTCTTCTCTCCTCTAGGCAGAACGTCAACATCAACGAGGTATCTGTAAAAGCACTTTGCTCAGTGCGGGGCACACAGCGGGCGCTACATAAAAATGCGTATTCCCTTCCTCCCTGCCCATCCTCCCACTTCTGCGAATGGAATTTCCCAGAACTCAAAAACATGCCTGCATGTCGCCAGCCTAGGGATCGTCGCCATGGAAACGGGCCACGTGACGGTTCTTGCAGTTTCCCCAGCTCCCGAGGCAGAGCCGCGCGCTCATTGGCCCTCCCGCCCTTTGCCTGAAGAATCCTGGCCGGCGATTGGTCCGGGCTTGTTGCTAGGCTGGAGCCTGACTTTCCGCAGCTGTGCCCGGAGACGAGAGAGCCAAGGAGTGGGTGGTCCCTGGCCGCCTTTCCTGCCTCTCTCCCCGGCTGCCATGGCAACCGCCCTCCCTCTATTTCTGGCCCTGAGCGAACGGCTCCTTTTCTATCTTCCAAAGCAAAGTGGGGGCAGGGCAGCGCTGCGGAGGCTTGGGGCGCTGGGGGGAAGCTCAGAGGGGGCCCTTTGTGACAGAAGGGGAAACTGAGGACATACAGGGGCCCGACTACGGCGCACAACCAGCCAGTGCTCCAGCCAGGGCTCACAGCCACCTCTTTGAGCCCTCGACCCGGTGGTCCTGCCCTGGCGCCCACGTTAGAGCCCAGCTGAAGCCTCCGGACCCCAGCCCGGAGCCGGGGCGCTGGGGAGCCGGCTGGATTCTGGCTCTGCCATTCCTGTGGGGAGCGCAGGGCGTCCGGGCTGGAAGGACCCTGGGCGCTGGGCAGGAGAGCCAGGGAGGGGTGTGTGCCCCGGCTCAGCAGCCTCACCGGGAGGAGGGGGCTCTGCCCATCCCGGGCCCCCTCCGGGGCTCTCCTTGGGGGCCCCAAGTCAGCACCCCTGAGCACCCCCAGCATCTCAGAGTATCCCCCAACACCCCCGGGCATCCCTGAGCATCCCCTGGTTATCTCCCAGCATCCCCGGGCCTGGCCCCAGCACGCAGCGCACTGAGCCGGTCTGGATGGTGTCTGGGGACCCGTGCAGCTCCAAATCTAGTCCAGGTCAATTCAAGTACGTACTATGTGCCATGAACTGGGGGAAGAAAGACAAGAATCAAGCAGGTCTGCCTTCCTTCCAGACGCTTACATTCTAAAGGAGGAAACGCGGGGGCACACACACCCTCTCCTATATATCCGTGGAGAGAGAGAGACACACAGACTGTATGAAGCCGGTGGTTGGAGTGGAGGAGACACCGGCCCACAGAGGGCTTGTTCTCTGCACTTCAGTATTGGAAAGGTCGACCCGTGGAAGATGTGGGGGATTTGACCTGTTCCCTTGGGTCCCAGAGGGCAGAACCCTGCCGTCCCAGGTGGAAGCCTGTGAAAGGCCGTGTGCAAGCCCGTATGTGCTTAGGAAAGAGAGTCTTCTGCAGGCCATCCCTGTGCTGTGTGTCCAGTTGGTCCCGCCTCCAGCTTCTTTGTCCGCGTGGTCTGCAGGGCCCCCCCCCTCAGATCAGGAGCTGCTGCAGGCACAGTCTGGGCTTTCTCTGCACCTCCCAGGCTTAAGGCAATGCCCTGCACAGAGTAGGTGATTAATAAATGGACCTATTGTTTTTTCTTCATCGTGTCTTACTTTTTTACCAATCTGGTGTAAAGACAGTTTTCAGCATTCATTTTTATAAAATTGTGAGTCCCAGATTTTCCTCCCTCCCCCCTCCACGAGACAGCAAGCAGTCTTACATATGTGTACAATCATGTTAAACGTTTTTCAGCTTTGGTCATGTTGTGAAAGAAGAATCAGGAGGAAAGGGAGAAACCACGGGAAAGAAAAAGCTAAGAGAGTGAAAACTGTCCCCTTGGATCTGCATCTAGACTCCACAGCTCTTGCTCTGGACGTGGCCAGCATGCTCCAGCTTTGGGAGCGGCATTGCTGGGAAGAGCTATGACTTGTGGATTACTTGAAAGCCACAGTCTGTGTCCTCCAGTAAAGCAGGATATGTGTGTACACACACACGTATATATAGAGGATAAATGGGAGCCACTAGTGTGGAGAGGGAGAGAGAGACGGCCTCCGGAAGCAGGGAGGATTTGGCCTGCTTCTGGAGGGAAGCCAGGAAGGCAGGAGGCAGAGGTTTGAGAAGGTCACCCCGGGCCTGAGGCATGGTCCGTGAGAAGGCCTGGTGTCTGGAGAGGATTGTTCAGTCCAAGGACCAGAGAGATCAGCAGGGTGTGTGTCTTTCATGAAGGTACTCAAAGGTCCCACTACGGTTGTGAGCCTGGTGACAGAGGGGAGCATTTAGGGGAATAGATGAAAAGTTCCATGGTGAACACATGGAATTTGAGATGTCTATCCTGTCTAATTGAGATGTTCAAAAGGTGTCTTTTTGGTGATGGGAGACTGGAATTCAAGGCAGGATGGATAGGTCTGAGAATCAGCAGCAGAGAGATGATCATTGAACCCCTGGAGCTGACAAGGTCACCAAGCCACATAGTCTGGAGGGAGAAGAGAAGAGGGCCCAGGCCAGAGCCCTGGGGCCCCCCCAAGGTTAGGGGGCAAGATTTAGGGTAGGGCTGGGGAACCTGTGGTCTCCCTGACCTAGGGGAAGACCCAGCAAAGGAGACTGAGTGGTGGGGAGCCAGGAGAGGAGGTGTCCCAGAAGCATGCTTTAAGTGCCTACTGTGGGATTAAATCCTAGGGACACAAGACCCAAGACAGTCCTGCCCTTTGTGAGTTGGGGCTCACAAAGAAGAAAGCGTCCAGGAGAAGAGAGTGAGTGAGTGACTGCATGAATAAAACCTTTACTAAGCCTTGCTAAGTGCTAAGTATTGTGGCTACAAAGAGAAAAGTCTGGGAGCCCCAGTTATTAGAGAACTCCTGTCCTAAATGGGAAGGCTTTCTAAGTCCCCTGGAAGGGCCCCAGGGTCCTTAGCCCACAGCAGCAGTGAAGAAGCAAGTGGTCAGGCCTCTTCTCCACAGCATACAGTCCTTTCAGATGCTGAAGGTGAACCTTTTGGCAGTGCCAAGGACATTGGTGGCAAATCCTTTCTTTCTTAGTCTTCAGCATCTGTGGTCAAAGCCTCTTGGAGAACAGGGCGAGGCTGCAGTTCCACAGGAGACAGCTAAGAGCTGGGCTGGAGGGCCTGCTGTCCTCAGAGCTACGGGTTCAGGGTCCTGGGGAGGAGGGTCTTCATTAACATCTGTGAGGAAATGGTGGTCCTGGTTTGACTGGCCCTAGCACCCATCTCCTCTTGTCTTTCCTCCAAGGACCTTGCTGCTGCTTCTTAGGCTGGCTGGTCTGCCCTGGGGGTGGCAGCCCCTTGTCCCAGGAACAGGGGGCGGAGCTGAGCTGGAAGGAGGACCAGTGGGCTTCGAGGTGCTGCCATTCCTGGGGTACTGCCCACTGATAGCAGTTAACAGTTGTTGCTGGTGATAAGGAAGATGGGCCGCTTCTCCCCTCAAAGACTGTATCCAAGGATGCAGAAAGGTCAAGAAGGATGAGGCTTGAGAAAAGACCTCTAGCTGTGGCAGTGAAGAGATCAGAGAAGTTTCAGATGAGTCTGAGGTTGAGGGGATTAATGGAGGAAGAGGGAGGAGAGAGAGAAGATGAGAGCCCCCCTGGGATAGTAGGATCAAGTGAGGCAAATATATGTTAGGAATAGCTTCCTACTATTAGAACTGCTCCAAAGTGCCTCGGGCTACCTAGAGGGGGAGTGCTTTCATCACTGGAGAGATTCAAACAGAAGGTCTGTGACCATTCCTGGGAATGGTTCTGTGGAGTAAGAATTCCCTTCTTGTGTGGGTTATAATACTGGAGATGAATGAATGAATGACAAAGGTTTGCTGAGTACTTAATGTGTGCCAAGCCCTGAGGACACAAAACTGAAAGCAAATCGGGCCCTGCCCTTACTTCTAAAACCAGAGGAGAGATCTGGGGCTGGGATGAAGAGTAGAGCTGGAGAGAAGGTTGACCTGCCCCATTCAGGAACAGTGGTGGAGCTGATTTGATCAGGGTTCTTAAAAACAGATTTTGAGGAATTTCCTATCTCAGGGTTTAACCCCCCCAGTAAATATCAGGCCTCTAATAAATTCTTGTTGAATTGAGCTGGCCCAGTATTATCTACCCTTAGAATCTCCCCTCTGGTCTAGCCTGGCTGGGTGGGCGGGCTAGATGAGGGAGTTTTCTCTGGTTTGGGGTCCCGGACCCTTCCGGTAGTCTGGTGAAAGTCTGGCCTCCTTGTCACCATCTTGTTTTTAAGGGTATAAGCTAAAGTATAGAGGACTAGGAAGGAGACCAATTATATTGAAATACAAGGATCAAAATACTTTAGAAACATGTTCAAGTTAAGAAGCGCTGATGGCACAGCTCCACCCCAGCTCCCAAGCCTAGACTTCAATGAATGAGTGAAAGAGGGAAAAGGGGCAGAGGAGACTGACTTGGCAACAGTTCAGGACTCAGGGGGCCACAATTATTCCCCTTGTGAACCAGTAACAGGCCCAGGCCTATGTGGTCCTGCCCACAGCTGAAGGGCCAGAAGAATGAGGCCAGGAATACAGCAGTGCCTGGCCTTGGCTTGGGCACACCCTCCCCCTCAGAGCCTCAGCTCCACTGCCTCAGGGGCTTACTGGGCAGCCCCAGGGGTTTACTGGGCAGCCCCAGGGGAAAGAGGACAGAGTAAGGCAGGCTCCACCTGGAAAACACAATCAAGACAACAATTCTCACAAACAGAAGCATGGTGTTTGGATTCTGGCCAGCTCCCTGGAGACCCTCCCTCCCCACCACCCAGCCCAGCTGGGCCCCAGCTCTTTCAGGATTCTCCCTTGTTCTCCTCTCCCTCCCAGCTAAGGCTGCCCAGGAGGTGGGTGTTAACTCGATTTAATCGGGAAAGGCCCGGGAGGGTGACTTTTCCTATCCCAACTCCTTCCCCTCCTCCCAGGCCTGGGAAGGCCCAGGGGAGAGCAGGATGAAAGTACAGAAAAGGAAGGATGAGCTCATTCAATTAGCATTTTTAGTCATCCTCTTAGACCCAGATAAATAAGGATCATGAGATCCTGAGCTGGCAAGGAGGGCAGGGCCTGGCCATATCCTCTGATTTTACAGAGGGGAACCTGGCCCCCAGGAAATGGGAGATGAGGGATTTGAACCCAAGGCTCCAGACTTCAGATCCTGAGTATTTTCCATGGCCTTTCTTCACCTGGGGGTAAAGCCCGTGTCTCTAGGGGCTCCAGACCAAGCCTCACCTCCCTCCTAGCCATCCTCCAGGACCCCTCTAGCTGAACCTGCCTGGACATTGTCTGGGGGGAGTGAAAACTTCTCAGGCAGTTTTGGATTGTTAACTGCTCTCTTCGTCCTCCATCGCTTCTGTCAATCAGCAGCAAGCCCCTTCAGGAATCTCTCGACCCCTACCTTCAGTCCTTTGTCTACTTTCCTGCCTCTGTGGGCCCCTCCTCCCAGCCAGTGGGAGTCAGGGACATCCCCCAAGCAATGGAAGTGAGGGACAATGGGGGAAATATGTCCTGCTGTGTTAGGGCATAAAAACTTTGTTCCGGACACCTTGGGGCCTCTCCTCCTTGATGAGTCATAGGGAAGACCGCCTCTCTTCCCAAGGAAGAGAAGAAGCTCCTGTTCTTATCCTAAGACATCTCCGAGTTTTTAATTAAGTTTTTGGGTGGGATTTTTCATCCCAAACAACATCTTGCCATTTGGCTACTCTCAGTTCACTCTTTGTGCTCAGGTTTAGGGAACCTCCTTAAGGGATAGGACCCTGGAAGAACTCTCTGTTGAGAATCAGTCATGCCTCTAGACCAATAGTGTTGGGGGGCAGATAAGCGTTAAGTCTACTCAGATATTCTTCTCTCCCAGGGGAGAGCCTCAGGGCCGACCTCAGCGCCCCTTCTCCCACTCCCCTCGTGATTTCTGAGCTATCTCTCAAAGCCTGCCCTTGAGACACCTAGATCTACCAAGTACTATACTTTCCGTGTAGACTTATGTAACCTACCTGGGCAGCACTCCCTTTGTTTATAAGCAAAAGCATCAGAATGAGAAATGGTATCAGGGAAAGGAGCCTTTGGAGGTTGGTTGGGACCAGAGGGTGAAGCAGATGGCCACAGGAGCACCAAGGAGAAGAAGAGGAGAGATTTGGGGCATGGGAGAGGGAGTCCAGGAAGGCTCAGGAATGGACTGGATTAGGAAATGGACAGGATCGCAGTAAGGGAAGACCCAGGCTGGGGAGGGCAGTAAGGATGCGATCCAGGCAGAAGGAACAAAACTTGAAAGAAAGGCAGAGAAGCCAGGAATTACCAGGCATGTTGGGAAAACAAAGAGTCTAAAGTGGAAGCTAAAGGTAATAAAGCAGCCCCAATTCTCCTGTTTGTGGATGACATATAACTATATAACTATAATTGTAGGAATTATATCAAGGCCAAGAACACAGCAGAACTTCTTAAATGAGGGAATTTGACCATCTACATATGGTCATCCAAGTGGATGAACAATGTTTGTTGTGCTGATTATGTAAGGAGAGTGGAGGCACAAGCCCTAGAGTTGGTCATATATCTTTCCTGGAAAGTCTTAGTGAATGGATAGTGACATGGACTCAGAACTGAAGAAATAGAGAAGAGCAGACTGGGTCACTTCTGTGACACTGGGCAGTACTCTGAGTGACCTCCGTGCCTCAAGTTAGCACCACTGGGAATATCCTTCCTATGATGCCCTGAGGCTCCAAATTGTTAAAATATCAGTTTCTGGAAAATTGCTCAAAAGTCAATGGACAAACCCATGGAGGGTATAAATTGTCTTCAGCATTTGGGAGTTGGGGGACCAGACCTGTCATTTCCTGGGAGTAGAGACTGCCCTTGAGAATACGTCCTCTACCCATGTAAATCCAGGTGGCAATCCCTCTGAAACTTACAGTCTACTCAGAGAGGAGGTGATGTGACTTGTCTAGGGTCTCACAGCTAGTATATGGCTAAGGCAAAACTTGACCCCAGATCTTCCTGGCTCAGGTTGGCTCTCTATCCTTTAGAGAGCCTCTACCATAACATGAGATATTACAAGGGTCAGAAAGGACACTACTTAATGGAAGACCTAAAAAAAAAAACAAACAAACCGAAAAACCAGGATCCCAGAGATAAATATCCTTGGTTAGGCTGCAGAGAGGCCAGGGCAGGGGTCAGCAACCTTCCAGCTTGCCCACTGGCCTGCTTTTTGTTGTATGGCCTGAGAGTTAAAAATGGTCTTTACGTCTTTAAATATGCTAAAGCTTTATTTGAAAATGTGAGAAGCACTTTGGACTCCACCAAGGTTTGCAGTTTGTGGGCCCTAATCTGGACGTAGTCATGATAAACTGTCGTGTCAGTTGGCACAAGACCAGTGGCCTGGGGTTGGGCAGGGCCTGGCTGGGGAGCATGCCCAGGAAAAGGAAGACCCGACAGTGGTCTCAGATGAAGCTTGTAGGGCCACTCAATAGATTAATTTAGGAAGTTCTTACTCCTGAGCACACTGCTTTGAGAGGAGTGGGGAGGGGAGGGGATACAAGAAACCTAAACACACTGGTGCCTGCCTTCAGAGAGTTCACAGTCTAAAGGGGAGAGAGGGGCACGTGAAAATTACTGGGTCCAGACAAGACAGAGGGGGATGGATGGAAGGCCCTAGCAGTGTGGGGCACAGGGAGAGGCTTCCTGAGTCTGGAAGGAGGCCAGGCAAGCCAAGGGGCCCAGGCAGGTGAGGAGGAGGGGCGGCCCAGGCATGGACTGGACCTCCCTTTTAATGAGTGTTTATGGCATGGAATGACTGAAAGAGTCATTCAGGCTGCTTCCCTCCCACATCTATTAGCAAGGAGGATTCTGCTCAGCAAAGTCCCAAGAACCTTATCTCCTCAGTGTGGATGGGCCCTCCACGTGCAGATGGGCCCTCCACGTTCAGATGCCAGCCGGCTCCCTCTCCCTAGCCATGTGTCACCATGGGCTCCCCTTTTCTAGCCCTGCTGGGCCTGGAGTGACATTTGGATCCTGCTTAACGCCTTCCCACCCTGGTGGAAGTAGTTCACAGATCCCAAGTCACCCGATCGTCAGTCGATCGACACACCTTTGTTCAGAGACTGCGAAATGCCCTTCACTGGTCAGCAAACATTTACTCACCACTTACTACTTGCTCAGGGTTGTGCCAAGCTTGGGCTGCAAAGGAAGGGCAAAAACATGGTGCCCAACCTCCTGGAGCTAACAGGGGAGAGAGAATAACCCGACTATGTACACTGGTCGTCTTAGTGGGAAGGGATGGGGCTAAGCATTTATACAGCCCCTACTGTATGCCAGACGTTGTGCTAAATGCTGCTTACAAATATTGTTTCATTTGATCCTCACAATAGCCCTGGGAGCTAGGGGTTATTATGATGCTCATTTTCCAGATGAGGGAACTGAGGCAGACTAAGGTCAAGTGACTGGTCCAGGGTCACACAGCCAGCACATGTCTGAGGTTGGACTTGAACTCAGGTCTTCCTGACCCCAGGCTGAAGCCTGGGGGCTCTCTCCACTGCAACTCCAGCTGCCTTGGGGGTAGGGGGAGGACCTGGAAAAATGTCCTGCGAAAGGTGGGATTTCAGCAGATTCTTGAAGGGGACACAAATTCTTCGTTCTCCAAGAGGACCAAGGACGTCAGGAGTGACGTCTCCACTGAGCTGGATTTAAGTGAGGCAGGCTGCCCAGGGTCACCGGCCTCGCTCTCTTCCAGAGTCACTGAAGTCCAAAGGCAGGACCAAAGTCGCTACGATACCCTTGGCTGTTACCGCATCAGCGCTCCACAAGTGCCTGCCTCGGCAAATTGTTCGCACCGGATTTCTGCTGAAGGGAGTCTACGGAGGCTTGGGGTGGCACCCCCCACCTCACTGGCAAGTCTGAGATCCCTTGTTTACCCTTAACCTGGCTTAGCCCATCTGCCGAGACCCTTTTTCTGGGGTGTGGCCACTGCTCCTGCTACAGCTTCTTGGGGCCACAGGGGAGAGTTGGGTGGCAGGTGGATGAGCAGCCCTGAGGGGGCTTGGTAGCCCTCCCACTGGAGGTGCTGGTCCTCCTCAAACACCCTGTGTGCCCCAAAACATAGAGCTGGACGGCGGGGTCCCGTTCAAGGAACAGTAAGGAGGCTAGTGAGGATGGATCTTAGGGTACAAATGGACTCAAGAAGGGATGGCTAGGTGGTGCAGTGTACTGGCCCTGGAGTCAGGAGGACCTGAGTTCAAATCCTGCCTCAGACTCTTAACACTTACTAGCTGTGTGACCTTGGGCAAGTCACTTAACTCCAATTGCCCTGCCTTCCCCCCTCCAAAAAAAAAACTAAACAGAGTCAAGTCTGAGAAGTTTAAAAAGGTAGGAAGAAGCCAGATGGTGAAAGACTTTAAAAGTCAGAGGGGATTTTCTATTCGAGACTGGAGGCTATGGGGAGCTGTTGGAATTTATTGATTTGTGTGGGGGAGAAGGTGATGTAGACTTGTGTTCTAGGAAAGTCCCTAGTGGCCGAAGGACCAGAGGTGGCAGGGGACTTGAGGCAGGCAGGCTTCCCCTCCCTCCTCACTCCCCAGCAGGCTACCTGCACTGGGAAGATGGCCATGCCCTCACCAAGGAAAGGGGAAGGTTTGCTTTGGACATCCACGGGATGCCCAGTTCAGGACGTCCAGAAGACATTTGGTGATGGGAGACTGGAGCTCAAGAGAGAGACTAGGGCAGGTTTTATAGGTCTGGGATCACCTGCATAGGAGGTGAAGGCAGAAGCCACCAACGGAGACGGTGTGTGCCAAGCACAAACATGATGGCGTTAGGGGACTTGAATATCTCACCCCCTCATTTTACAGATCAATCAGCCCATCATATAGTATTTACTAAATGCCCACTGTGTGCCAGATGCTGGGCTGAAGTGCCCAGGAAAACAAGGCAAAAGTGAAGCAGATCCTTCTCTCTCAAGGGGCCCATCTCCATGTCTTTGCCCAGGCTGTGCCCTATGCCTAGGATGCCCTCCCTCCAAATCTAGTGTCAACCGAACTGAACACCAGTGAATGGCTAGAGCTGAACAGAGCAGGCTATAGACAGGAGAGTCAAGAATCAAATAGAAGTTTGATTTCAAAGTGAGGAGAACGTCTTGTAAACCGGGAGGCAGATTAATCACATGGGTTGGGGCCCACCCCTAGTGAGGGGGTCTGCTTTCCAGCAGGCAGATCTCCACACTTGTACTAGTGGCTACGCAGTGAACTGTACCCCAACAATCAGGGGGAACAGCAACAGCGAGACAAGTTTGACTCATGGCAGGGCTTCACGACCAGAACGTAGGTACTTGGCCAAGCTCAGAGCACGCCTGGTGTTAGGTAGAGCAATCCTGTAATTACAGGATTTTACCAGAGGGTGACATCTTCCAAAGGCTGTGTGCAAAGGATTGTTGTTATGCCAAACTTAGGGCACAGCTTGCTGCTGGGCCTTAACTCTGGAAAACAGGATGTCTCCTAGAGTCTGGACACCTAGGAATGTGGCTGAACCTTCCTGAGGCCTCAGAGCAGGCTTTCCCTGGAGTCTAGTAAAAACTCTCATGTACAGCAGGCCTGACTCCTCTCCCCATGTGGAATTCTCCAGTGTCCAGAGCTTTCATTCATTTGGACATTGGGGCAGGAGGTAGTAACAGATTGGGACATTCTCTCAGCAAGCAAGTGACCAAGTCAGTACCAGAACCCAGGTCTTCTTAAATCCTATGAGTAGCAGAGCTGGCCAGTGGACAGAACACTAGCTTTGGAACAAGAGGACCTGCTTTCAAAGTCTACCTGACCCTTATTAGCTGTGTCATTGATATAGGGGCAGTCCCTTCTGTGTGGCCTCAGTTTCCTCATCTGTAGATTGGACTCTGTGGCCTCCCATCTCTCAGTCTGTAATCCTAGACTAGTGGGGGGAGATCCTTCTGTCCCCTCTACCCTTGTGACTCTACAAGCCCCCAAGCTTTCCGTGGCACAGGAGCAAACTCAGGGGTGCTTAGGAAAGCTCCTGAACCATGCTGTCCTGCCCTTGTCTAGGGATTTCTCCATGTTTCGCTTCCCCCTAGTGCAGAGCTGGCTCTAGGCCTCAGAACAAAGGCATCTTGGGAGGAGGAGCCAGAAATTCCAGTCTTCCAACTCCCCTGCTTGTACTATCCTGGAAGGACTGGGAGCTGCAGAGGCCTCCCATCAGTCACTGCGGCTGCTTGCCTGCCGCAGCATGAGCTCAGCCTGCATCAACCAGGCGTGGGTGGCCTTTCCTGCCAATCTCCGAGTGCTGCAGCGTGACTCAGAGGGCTGAGGAGGCCACCTGTGAAGGACACTGCAGCAGCGGCCTTGGCTGCTGGCCAAAGGCAGGCAGGGGTCCGTGGGCCAGGAAGTCCCTGCAGGAAGCTTTGGGCTCCCCTTTCTGACGGTCATTGCAGCTCAGCTCAGGGAGTAGAAAGGGTACTGGAAGATGCTGGCTGGAAGCTGGGCTCTGAGCCTGACTTAGCCCGAGTGACCTTGGGCAAGTCATTTCCCTACCACTGGGGGAGGGGCTCTGTGGCCTTCAAAGTCCCTTTCAGTCTCAGTCTTTGATCCCCTTATTGTTTTCTGGTCTCCTTTATCAGTGACACGGTAAGCTCTGATCCCACCCTAACTCTCAAAGGAGATATCCAAAAGCAAGAGACTGAGTAAAACAGGCAGGGTGAAGGGAGTCGGAGGATCTGGGTTTGAGTTTTGGCTCTGCTCTTTACTGTTTCCTTCTCTGTTAAATGAGGGGCTTGGGCTGCAGGATTCTTTGGTCCCTTCTTGTTTTCAGTTTGTGACTAGGGTCTTTCTTTTTAAAATGCCCTTTATAAGCCAGGCAAAGGCAACTAAGGTCTCTGACAATTCTGGCTCACACATTTATTAAGTGTCTACCTCTACCATGTGTCAGGCACAGAGGGGCATTTAGGTGGCACCGTGGATAGAATGCCAGAGAACGTCCCCCGAAGCTGAAGCAGGGCAGCTGAGTGGTGTAGTGGCTAGAGCCCTAGGCCTGGAGTCAGCTCAAATCCAGCCTCAGACACTTACTGGTTGTATGACCCTGGGCAAGTCACTTCACCCTGCTTGCCTCAGTTTCCTCATCTATAAAATGAGCTGGAGAAGGAAATGGCCAAACCTTTCCAGTATCTGCCAAGAAAACCCCAAATGGGGCAAGAGTCAGACACTGAACAAAACGTGCCAGTCATCAAGCTGAGTGCTTTACAAACATCATTTTGTCCTGTGACATTTCAGGAGCGGTGGGGGGGAACAGAGAGGACAGGTCTTGGGCTCCAGACAAGAAGGTGGCCTGCGTCTAGGGCCAGGGCTGGAAAAGGTTGGAGCCAGAGCAGAAAAGAGTGAGGCCCCAGCTCGTTACGTGCTCATGTGTGACACGGAGGCTATGACCAGGCTGAAAGAGGAATGAAAAAGAGAAGGGGGAAGCCGGCTGGGGGGACTCAGGACTTTAGGGTTCCATAGGATTTAGAACTGGGAGGCACAGTCAAGGCCTACTACCCTAGGGAGGAAACTGAGGCCTAGGAAGGAAGGCTGATGTGCCCAAGGTCATACCGAAGCGTAGACTGGCCCCCTCTAGGTAACAGGGAGCCCCAGAAAGTGGCAGGGTCAGCCCTGTGCCTTAGGGAGATGAGTTTGGGAAAGATGTGAAGAAACCACAAGGTTGTGAAGACTGGAGAGGGGAAGAGTCCAGAGCTCAGGAGAGGAGGGTCTGAACAGGATGGTGCTGGGGATGGAGGGGAGAAATATGCCTATTGGATTGGGAGGGAAGGGGAAGGGTCCAGGATGACCCATGGGGCTCATGGGAGCATGGATTTAGAGCAGCCAGGGTCCTTGAAGGCCCCCTAGTCCAACCCTAATTTTACAGTTGGGGAAACTGAGGCTCCAACAAGGTCACACAGCTGATAATCCTCAGAGCCAGGTTTCAGACCTGGGGTCATCAACTCCAGGTTCAGAGGGCTTTCTGCTTTAGCACAGAGATCCTGAGGGTTCAAACCTGGGGGACTGGAAGGAGGGCAGGTTGAGGTGGGGGCGCTGACTAGGCGCCCAGGGAAGATGCCTCACCAGCATTCAGCACGGGGTCAAAGGAACTGGGTTCAGACATTATCTCTGATGCTTACTGGGTGACCTTGGGCAAATGACTTTGCCCTGACCCTCAGTCTGCTTCTCTGTAAAATGGGGGTGGGGTGGCGTGGGGTGGGTGGAGCCTTCTCAGGTGTTTCCTGAGGTCCTTTCCAGCTCTGAACCATAAAATACTTAAATCTCTGGGGAGTCATCATCACCTCCAAGGGATCATCATCCCCACCCACCTTTGGACAGAAGGCCTGGGCTTCAGGAGACAATGGGGTAAAAAGAGTTCTAGGTCCAGCTGACAGCCTTCGTTCCCCTAAAATAAAACTGGGGAACAGGAATTTAGAGACTGGAAACTGGAGCCAAAGCCTGGGTGAGAAAGGAAATGCCATCACATCCACCCCACCCCCAGACCTTGGGGACTGGCTCTCTTGTCACTCTCTGGGTGACTCAACCCTAGTTTTATTGGTGACACAACCAAGCCTGTAAACACCTCAAGGCCTTCTGGGAGTTCCAAATATATCTAGCAAAACATTCCTGGCCACCCCTGGCCCGGAACTGTAGGGCGGCTCAAGGCCTTTGAGGTGGGGTAGAGTTGGCATCAGGTGGGGCAGTGTCAGATGGGCAACCAAGGGTTTTGTCCTGATTGTGTCCTGCTGGGATCATTGACCACGGTGCTTCAGACATTAGTCATGTGGTCTTGCCACTCCCACCCTGTGCCTCAGTTTCCCCATCTGTAAAATAAGGGGGTTGGAGTCACCCCCTGCATTTAGCTCCCTTTTCTGTTGAAGGGGGCTCTTCCCAAGCTGCCCAGAGGCCGGGGAGGCCAGATTGGCTCACCATCCTGTCCCTCCTCCCCGCCTCTGCAGACTGCCTGGGCGGCCTCTGCCCATAGGCATGACTCATCTCTGCAGTGCTAGCATCTGCAGTGAAGACAGGTGATGCAGGCGGCCCCACCCACCTCTGCAAAGAGAACTCACTGTCTGGGAGGGCCCCCTGGTGGCCAGACCAACCCAGAGCCAGCCCCACCCTGAGGAGACCCAGCTCAGCATCCAGGGCCAGAAAGGCGTTGGGAAACAGGGCTCGCCAGTCCCCAGCTCCTGGGTCAGGCTTTGGCCAAAGCCCATCTCCTCTCCTGCACAGCCATGGCTGTGCTCAGAGGGCCCCGCCTGGCCTGCCAATGGCCGGCTCTCTGATTCCTTCACTCCCTGTCTTGGGGATGGGCCGGTCAGGGAGATTCAGACAGCAGGGCCTGGCCTGCGGCAGCCCCCCACAGCCGCTCTGGGGCTGGATCTCAGGCCAGCCAATACGAGCCCGAGTTACTTTATCAATAATCATTTAGTAACTGCCAACTGCGTACTCATAACTAACTCTCCGGGCCTGTTTTCTTGGCTGTAAAATGAGCTCAGGTCTCTCATCCATTGAGAGCCTAAACCTCCATCCAGGTCAGGGGGTCAAAGGGCCCAAGTGAGTTGGCAGGGAGACATAATCAGAGGCTCAGCACCAGCTTCAGGGCCCTGACTCAGTCTTGAGGGCACCCTCCATCAGCCCAGGGCTGCCCCCATGACTCCTCACCTTGGCCTCCTCCCTTCCTTTGGGTTTTCCTTCTCCGAGAAGCTTTTCCTGAGTCCCCTCAATGCTAAGACCTTCCCTTTGTGGATTATCTTTGGTCTTTTCCCCAAAGCCAGCCAATACAGCCTTTCAGAGGCTTGAGTTAGGGCTCCAAGAGAGAACCCAAACGTGGACCAGGCCCCTGCAGTCCAGTCTGGGGGCTCTCTGGAATGCTTAAGTGAGAAACCTGGACCAGAGGTAGAAGGATCCTCAGGACCTGTGCAGTCCAGCCTTTCCTTGGACAGGAATCTAGGACAAATGGGCATCCTGCCTTCCCTGGAGGACCTCAGAAGAGGAGCCCCTTGCTGCCCCCAGGGACCCCCATCTTAATTGGAGGCACATCCAATTGTGCAGGTGTTGATCTTGAGACTGAACCTAAATGGGCCCCTGGGCCCCCTCCCCCCCATTCACTGCTCTTGGCTCTACCCTCCTTCACAGGACAGCCCTCCTGGCAACCTAGCTGCCATCCTGCCTCTGCCATCTTCTCTCCTCTTCCCCAAGTCCTCCATTTTCTTTATTTGGCAGGAACTCCAGTCCTTTCCCCTCCCTGGCTGAGCTCCTCTGCCCTCTCCAGATGACTGCTGTCCTGATGGGGTGCCCTGACTGAACCCAGGAGCCCGGATATGGTCTAATCAGGGCAGGGGACAGAGCCACCAGCACCTCCTCATTGTCAGTAACTCTGCTTTCCTCATGGGCAGCTGGTCGGGGCCGTTAGAGCTTGGGCCTGGAGTCAGGAGGACTCATCTCCCTGGGCTCAAACCCAGCCGCAGACACTTCCTCGCTGGGTCGCCCTGGGCAGGTTACTTAATCGTGTTTGCCTCAGTTTCCTCATCTGGAAAAGGAAGCTCCCTGAGGGCAGGGACTTTCACTTTGCTCCTACAGCATTTATATTTTGACCGCTTACAAGTTGCCAGGCACACAGTAAGCGCTTTATAAATGCCTGGTGGCTTGACTCCGCCCAGTGAATTCAATCCAACATTCCTTTATTAGCTGCCTACTGTGTGCATGGCATTTGGGCTACAAAGATCAAGCACTGAGTTCTGGGCCCCGGCAACCAGACTGTCCTTGGTCCTGAAGCCTTTCCCCGTGGCTCCTGGGGCCAAGCCCTGCAGGGTGGGCTGTGCTGTGCCCCTGTTGCTGCACTGCCAAGATCTCCCCCATCGGGCTGGCAGCCGGTGTCTGGGCCCTTGCCTTTGTTCTGCCCAGACCTCCGGCATGCATGAGCCAGTTCTCCTCGGAGGGATGGCCCCGGGGCCACCGGCCAATAGGATTCTCCCGCAGTGAATATGTTCCATACTGGCCAGCTTCAGCTTCCAAGGGATGCTTGCGCTCACACATCCAGAATACTGCCCCCTGCTTCTGCCCTCCCTGCACCCAGAGGCTTCTTCCTCTCTGGGCTGTTCTCCCCACTAGGGTGTGAGCACCTTGGGGAGCCGGGCGGTCTTCCCAACACTAAATGTCGTGCTTCATGATGTAGATATGCCGGATAAATGCTCATTCGGATCCGAATACATCCCAGCTGGGTGTTTGTCCTTCGTTCTGGATGTGTGAGATGAAAGAGTTCAGAGCCTGAATCTAAGGTCAGAAAAGGTCTTTATTCTTTCTCATGAGAAAGGACTCTACCCACATGGCATCTGCAGGGAGAGAGTGAGAGGTAGAAGGCAGCCCATGGTTATATAATCTTTCCCACAACCTAAGCACGGGAATCTCCCTGAGACAAAGAACCAGGAAACATGTGGGTGTGCAATGGAAGCAGTCTTAACCTTATTTGTCATAACTTCTGCTGAGTTGGCTCTGGGGGAGGGTCTCCATGATTCTAAGCCCCAGATTGCTGGAAGGTCAGGTGACCTAACCCTAGGCCTAGTGAATACTGAAGCCTTTCTAGATTTGATTTTTCAGAACGGGGAAACTTCACTATAAATTATCCCTCACGTGGAGAGGGCCAGGACGTCAGGGAGACGAGGCCAGGACTTGCACTCGACTTGGATCTGAGTGAGGGCGGGCTGTGAATACAGAAATTCACGGATCAGTGCTCCCAGAGCCATTGAAGCAGGGTAGCCTGTGGGAAAGAATGCCGGCCTTGGAGACCAGAGGCACTGACCTGCGACCTGCACTCTGCCTCAGCTCCCTTCCTAGCTAGCTGTGTGACCCTCAGCACATCCTGAGAACACCTGCTGGCCTCTCTGTTTCCTCATTTGTGAAATGGGAACGTTTCTGCTTCCTGCCTTGCAGAGTTGGCAAAGTCTTGTGTTTGAAGGCTGCTCCTGGCTCCCCCGTCATGATTCTCCCAGCCAAAAAATATTTCCACAAAGCTGTAATTCAAACCCACAGCAAGCCTGGTTGGGGAGAGATTCGCCACAGGCTCCTGAGGCTAGGCAGGTCAAGCTAGGCAGACAGGGAGAGAGTGGGTCTCTTTCTTTCCCAGGGCCTGGGCCAACCTTCTGGGGGGCATGGGCGGCAAATCAGCTTCTTCCAATAGCAAGGCCCCACAAAAGGGGCATGAGTAAGGAGACCTGTCCAGTGGGTCATTACTCTGCCCCCTGTCCACCCAGCAGCCCTAACCCCAGATTCTCAGGCCCTTCCTGAGAGCCTGGTTAGTGGTAAGGACCAGTTTCTAGGCTGTGGGGGGCTCCAAGCTTCCTCCAGGGCTGTCTCTTTAGAATCTCAGAAGGAGCAGGGAAGGGCCTTAGAGACCATGGAGTTCCATCTCATTTTACAGAGGAGGCAACTGAGGCCCATAGAGAAATTACTTGTCCAGGGCCACATAGCCAGTATGTGAGGAAAGATTTGACCCTGGGTTATCTTCCCTCCAAGTCAAGCACGAAGTCCGCCTGCGCTGCTTCTGGGAGAGCTGGCTGCCTCCAGCTCCCACCAATCCCAGTCTCACACTTTGGTTCCCCTCCGTGGCCCTGGGGGTCACTCACCACTGCCGACCTCCTAGGGCAGCCTCACGTACCAATGGATGTTTTGGCAAGTCTGACAGGGCAGTGGGAAATAGCCCTGCTTTTGGAGTCAGGTCCTGGATTCAAATCCTACTCCTCTTTGACCTTGAGCAGGTGGCTTACTCTGAAGGGCCACAGTTTGACCAGCTGCAGAAAGAGCTGAGCCTGGAAGGTTCCTCCCAGCTCTGGGCCTGTGGGCAAATCTCCCAGTCTGGAATTCCTTCTGTAGGGGTGGGGGGCTCCCTGCCTTCCTCAATCCCTGCCCTCCCCTCCTCTCTAACTTAAATGCTGTCTGGCCTCAGAGACCCCCATCAGCCTTGCTTTGTCTCACACTTCTGTGTCCCACCACAGTCCCCCAGGAAGCTAAGAGGTCTGAGTGGGAGCTCTCCTTTCTTTTTTGCTGAATGACTGGGTGGAAAGAGCATTTATTAAGCACCTTTGATGTATGTGGTGGAGGGCTAGACACTAGTGATGCACATACAAGCCAACCAGACAGGTCCTGCCCTCAAGGGGTGTCCTTTCCAATGCTAGAAGAAGGAGGCTCTGGGGGTGGGGGAAGCAAGGCCCGAGTCCCAGGGGCAGAGTCCAAGGGCTAGGGAAAGGGAGCAAGGGGATGGCTTGGTGTACAGGTATGATTCGGAAGCTGTATACTCCGGACACACCGAAGATCCTTGGAGGCCCAACCTCGGGCACAGCCGGGATTGAGGTAAGGCCAGCTCGGCCCTGTCCTCTACTCTGCCCCTCGCTGATTCATTCAGCTCTAAATAGGCCTTTGGTCCCTCACAGCGCAAAAGCCTGCATGGTGCCCCGGCAGCTGGCGGAGGTGGAGGTTATTACTGAAATGTCTTGAGGTGCGATGTGCTCGGGACACATTCCTGCCTCCTTCATCCCGGGGAGCACGGCTTTTTTAAGTCCAGCAGTAAGGTACCATCCAGGCCTTTCCAGCCCAGAGACAGGGGTGTCCAAAGTAGCTCAGTCCCTGTCTTTACCCTCCCCCTTCCACAAGTCCCTGGATGTGACTTTCTGGCCTGAGCTGATCTGAGGTAACAATCACAGGAATTCCGAACGGGGAAAAGACTATGAAATGCTCAAATACAGTTTGGGGTTCACATCCCCAAACAAGTCTCTCCTTGGGTTCCTTCCTGGACCGTTCCTCTACAGGCCTGAGAAAGATCTCCTGGCGGGTCAGAACCGTCCTTTCGCAATGGGAAAGGTCAGATCAGGGCCCTGGCTTCAGGGGCAGGAAAGGCAAAGACAAGGGAGATTTTTAATGTTTAGTCTCCATTCTTAATACATTTCCTTAAGAAAGGCCTTTTGTTCTTGGCCTATCCCACATTTCTCACAGAAAAAGGGGAGTCTGGGAAATATTTTTTGTTTTACTAAGAAGGAGGTCGCTAATTACTTCCAAATTCCCACTTTTGTGCTTTTTGCCCAATTATTTGAGACCTAATCTATATTTTAACTTGTAGGATCTGATCACAATTTTTTTGGGAGGGCAATTGGGGTTAAGTGACTTTCCCAAGGTCACACACCCAGTAAGTGTTAAGTGTCTGAGGCTGCATTTGAATTCAGGTCCTCCTGACTCCAGGGCCAGTGCTCTATTCACTGTGCCACCCAGCCGCCCCATGATCACAATTTTTTTTTCAATGACTTGTTTATTTCCTTTTAGTTTACAAGATTCAGTTCCACAGTCCCTTGAGTTTCAGATTTTCTCCCCTCCCTTCCCCCCCCCCCCTGCCATGGTGGCGTGCAGTCATGTATAGGATCTGCAGATACTTTCACATTGTACAACAGTCTGGTCATATAGAAGGGTTGTAACCTATGAGTGATCACTGGGAAAAAAAGAAACAAAACCAAACATGAAAAAGAACGATAGCATGTAGTGCTCCAGTCTCCATTTATAGTCTTTCTAGATCTTTCTCTGAATGTAGATATCTCCTTCCATCCTGAAACTTGTGGAGTTTTTATAACCTTGCGTTGCTAAGAAGAGTCCAGTTCATCAGGGTTGGTCATCACACATACAATGTGTCTGTCATTGTGTACAAGCTTTTCCTGGTTCTGCTCTTCTCACTTAGCATCAGTCCATATAAGCCTCTCCAGGTAATTACGAAGTCCATCTCCTTCCCATTTCTTATAGCACAATAGTATTCCATTACATTCATATACCATAGCTTGTTCAGCCATTCCCCAATTGATGGGCATCCCCTATATTTCCAGTTTTTTGCAACCACAAAGAGAGCTGCAATAAATATTTTTGCACATATGGGACCTTTTCCCACCTCTGTGATCTCTTTGGGATATAACCCCAAAAGTGGTATTGCTGGGTCAAAGGGTATGCAGTTATTTATAGCCCTTTGGGCATAGTT